>JAVJIF010000843.1:0-473692 GCA_038442645.1 Agave tequilana | reverse complement strand
ACCCACTCTGCCGGGTGAAGGGGTTACTATTGAGCTAGGGAGACTTCCACTCCGCAGACTTGCCCAAGGATTCGGCGTCTCTGGACCTCCCAGATGGTAAGGGATATATTAATGTTTCGCTTTTCTCCTTTGTGGCTAATGTCACAATAACTTGCAGAGAGAACTGAGGGGGCTCAAATGGAGAGTCCGACGGTCGGTACCTTCCAGAAGGCCACGCAGCTCAGGTCTCGGCTGAACTTCTGAAGAGGTTGCGCCATCATTAGCTATGGAGGTTCCTGTGAGATAACACCCCCAGAAGTGCAGTGGTCGATCTCGCTCTTGACGTATCGACGGTCAGCACGACTCTTGCGCAAAAAGAGCCGGCTTGCACCGTGACAGAAAAGGGGTCGGGAAGCTTCCCAGGTGGTGACGATATGGGGAACTGGCACGCCAGATGGTGCAACAATTCTTTGCTTCGATGGGATCATGTATTGACCTCATCTTACGTGGAAGCAGCTCCTTCAATTTTGCCCGGACGCTTCTCAGAAATCTGGCCGAGAACGTCGAATTAACCGGAGGCCCTCACTTGCCCAGGCATGTCTGCGGGTGGTGGAGCAACTGGGAGACGACCTGCACGAGCTGAAGTCTTTGAAAAATGCCAGCTCTTCTAGTGAGGCCCAGGCCACCCTTACCCGGCTCTTAGCTGCTCAAGAACAAGAGCGACAGGAGGCAGAGGCACAAATAGATGCAGAGATCCGCAGCCTCGAATATTCTCAGGCTGAATGTCAGAAACTAACTGACGATTCAAGGGAATCCGAGATTGTCATGCAGAGCACGGAGCACGTCATCATCAGTGCTCGGGACACTATTGCCAAGGCTCGGGACACCATGCAAGGCAGAAGCTATGCTTGCGATCAATGAGAAGAAGCTTGTTGCCATCAAAGAGGAAACTTGCGGGGCAACAGGCGGCTAAAGCGCGAGCTGAAGAGAGTCTGTCTCTACATGCTTCCAGGGTGGAATCTTTGCGAGTGAGCTGGCTGCAAAACCCTTCCGATCTGAGAGGAGCTGCGGGTCCAAGCCATGATGGAGGCTGAGAAGGCACGTCAGCACGAGATGCATCGCCTCAGGGAACGTATCCGTTCTTTGCCGGACTCGGACTTTAGCCGTTTCCCCTTCTTTCCCCCCCTTTTTTTTGTAAAGAAGATGACACTCTGTTAGAGTGTTTGTATCCACTCTTACTATTTTCGATATAATAAAATTTTTGAAGTTTTTGTTCCATCTTCTTTGTTTAGCTGTGGATGAATTCAACTTCCTGATCACTGGCTGTGAAGATTGAACTTAGGCAGACTAAGTTCTTTCAATGAGACGTGGCGTAGACTCTACGTCTTCTTGATGAGACGCGGCATTGATCCACAGAGTGAGACGCGGTCATCATTCCGTAGGAGCTTAGATAGACTAAGTCCTTTTGCTGAGACGCGGCGTCAATCACAGGGTGAGACGCGGTCATCATTCCATAGGAACTTAGATTTCAACTAAGTCCTGTTGATGAGACGCGGCAGGGTGAGACGCGGTCATCATTCCATAGGAACTTAGATTTCACTAAGTCCTCTTGATGAGACGCAGCGTCAATCACAGAGTGAACCTCGAATTGGTCTCGTGAGTAAGACGCAGATAGGGCAGACGCGAGGGACGCAGCATTGTTTGCTGAAAGGACGCGATTTTGAGTCACGTGGACGCTCCTTTAAAGCGCGAGTGAATGCCTTTTAATTTGAGAACGGTGACGCGGATTCTTAGACGCGGCTTTCCCATCTGCGTTTAATGCAGCCGGACGCGACTTTGCTGTCTGCGTTTGATGCAGCCTGACTTAAAGATTTGTGAGATCTTTAACCGTCAAGTCTTCACTGACGATTGGACGTCAGGTCTTCACCGACGTTTGGGAACCGGTCATCCGTTGTTTTCCAAGGCGGTTGTCCAGCGTCAATTTTTCATTGGACTTGGGCGTTTTAACGCTCTTTAATGCAAAACCGGCGCTGGCGGTTGGAAACACCGGTGTCTGCGACGGTTCCCAAAGCGACGCTTCACGCGTCAGTCCTCCATTGGGCTTTGACAGTCGTGCGCGACGGTTCTGATTGATGCACCATAATAGCAGTTATTAGGGTCGCCTATAAATAGGGCTAACCCTCTTCCTCTAACAGCGGCTGCTCAGCTGTGCTCTGTTTGAGAACGAGTACGCCAGGGACTCTGCCTTCTCTCTTCAAGGACCCTATCAGGGTTTGCCTCCATGGATGAAGGTGCCTCCAGGGATGAAGGTGACCCAGAGCTTTCATGCTCTGTTTGGTCTCTTCAAACGGAAGCGTCTCTTTGATCGCCTTTCATGTCCGCGTTTGGACGCAGAGAGCCCGACTCTTGGTAGAGGCCTCTGTTGGTACGCCGTCCGATTAGCCATGATATTTTATTCTACCATGGCCTATACTTTGGCATCATCACTATCTGGAATTTCCCATGAAGTATGAGTTGGTGCATTCCTTCTGGAATTTGCGCCGCCAACATCCTCTCTGGCGCGAGTGCTGAAATCCTTGTCACTTGGCGCTGGTTTTTGTTCACAAAGTTTGCGTTTTATGGCTACTGCCTTAGACGAATTCAAAAAAGTTTCAGACCCGAGCCTTGCAACTCTGTTTCACTCAACAGGAGATGGCAACCTTCGGCGTCTGTGCCTTTTTTGGCGTCTGTGCTTTAGACTTGGGCGTAGAATGAGACCGCGTTTTGATTCGCGTTTGTCTCTGCTGACGTAGCAGTTTGGTCTCACCGCGTGGGTCATTCCGCGTCTGCTTGCCGACTGCGTGGATCATTCCCGCGTCTGCTTGGCTGACTGCGTGGATCATTCCCGCGTCTGCAGTCTGCATTTGCGACTTAGTTTTTCTCTGTTGAAACATACTAAGTTGCAGATTGTTCTGATTCCTTTGTTTCATTTCTTGCAGTAGACTTGCTGTTTGCTGGGCCTCTGGAAGGATGCTTTGGCCGGCGAACTTGTTCGATGTTCCCTATAAGAGAGTATATTTGGTCCTCGTCACCTATAAGAGAGTATATTACATCTCTGACGAGGACCCAACCCTCGCCAAGGTCTCTTCTGATCTGCTTCACCATTCATGCCTGCTGGCAAGAGATGGTCAAGCTATGCATGACGGCGATGAGGGCTCCGGCGGTTGTGGTGGCGGACAAGATCCTCTTCCTCTCCCACTCCAGAAGTCACATCAAGGACTCGTCATGTCTGCTGGATGGTCTGCTGGGGAAGAGATGTTCATGAACGAGGGTTGCAGGACTTTCTGCTGCCACCGGACCTCAAGAACACCATTGCTCTTAGCTTAGTCAGCTAGGGCGCTTTCGATGTTTACATCATGCATCGTGGTGTAACCAGCTTCTATTGTAGCCACAAAACTCGCGCACTTGGAATCAGACGCGACTTATAGGAGTGAGTGCAACCTCTAAGAGAGAGAGAGAGGGACTTCTTTGTACTCCTTAATTGTAACACTCAATCTTATGTATAAGAGAGCGTTTTGTATCACTTTCATATGTTTGGAAATAAATAAAAGTGACACTTTTCTTTTTGCCTCTTTCCTTGTCTTGAACTTTTTGTCTTAGACCCATAGAAGCAAAAGAATCTCTGACTTTGTCAAAATTATGATGATAATCTCAACAAGTCAAGCTTTGGAGGGAAGATCCTATTTCAGGAACTCTCACAGTACTGTCAGAGGTGTAATATTAACTTGACAGAGATGAAATAATTTTTGGTGACCTGCCACTTTATAAGAGAAGCGACAAGTAAAATTGGTACCCCCAGGAGGGTGAACTTTTATCAAGTGTTTGGGATTAACTTGATTGAGCTTAACTGGGGATTTGAGGGGAACACTGTTGATGGTGTAGTATTAACCTAACAATGTTTTTAGGTAGACTTGTTATTCTGTCTGAAGAATAACAAGTGGACTAGACTCGTGGGGAATCTAGGAAAGTTTGTTACCGTCAGAGGTGTGATATTAACTTACGGGTTTGAAAGTGGTCTTGTCTTGTAGAAGTGTTATTAACTTGACAAGGATGTGAGTCAGAGGTGTGATATTAACTTAACTCAGAAGTGTCACTGCCATAGGTGTAATGTTTAACTTGACAATGAGGGAATGCTAGAGGTGTAATGTTGAACTAGCATTGGTCATCTCGGCTTGGATAAGGAAGTCCGAGGGAAAGTCATGGCTATAGGTGTATTGTTGAACTTAGCAATGACTTGGATGCTAGAGGTGTGGTGTTAACTTAGCATCATCCATTTCAGCTTCGATATGGAATCTGAAGAAGAGTGACTGTCAGAGGTGTAATATTAAACCTGGCAGAAACTTGATTACTGTTTAGAGGTGTGGTGTTGAACTTTAACAGTAATTCAGAGGTGTGATATTAACTTGACAAAAATTGCCTCATGATAAGAGCAATTTTGAGGACCTGTCATTCTATTGGTGAGAATTGACAAGTGAGATTTGAAGTGCCAGAGGTGTAGTGTTAACTTGGCAAATAGAGTTGACAAGCAAAATTTGACAAGCAAGATTTGTACTCTACAAGGGGTTTCTCATTACCAAGGTATAGTGTTAACTTAGTAATGGTTGTATTTTGTAGACCTACCATTCTGTGGATGAGAATTGTAGGGGATTTGGAGGAAGGAATGGAGCTAAATCCACTTAGGATTTTTAGCCAACCCTCAGCTATCAACGGATTTGAGGTGCCTTTACCAACTACCGTTTGAGTTGGGCTAGCCATGCTATTCCCCTCAGCATGATGAGTTGTCGAAGACTTATGTTGGCTTAAAAGCCAACATTTTCCTCTATCCTTAGCCGTCGGAGGCGTCGGATCAAATGGGAACATGTCCCTTAGGATTTTTAGCAAATCCTCAGCTGTCAACGGGTTTGATATGCCTTTACCAACTACCGTTTGAGTTGGGCTGGCCATGCTATTCCCTCAGCATGATGAGTTGTCGAAGACTTATGTTGGGCTTAAAAGCCAACATTTTCCTCTATCCTTAGCCGTCGGAGGCGTCGGATGTTTTGATCAGAGGTGTACTTTTCACTTGATCGGCGGAAGGATACCATCTAGGGATAGTACTTCTTCAGGAACCTGCCGTTAATAGGCATCATGAGTGTATCGCCATTCGAGGTTATGAGGCGATATGATCCATTTGAGTAGACTGACTCTACTACAAATGGTCCTTCCCATTTGGGTTGAAATTTTCCTTTTGTCTTGTGCGTCATCCATGGGTCTTCTGACGGCTAAGACTAGGTCGCCTTTCTTGAAAGTTCGCATTTTAACTTTCTTGTTGAAGGCTCTGGTGATTCGAGCCTGGTAGAGCTCGATTTGCTGTTGGGCTTGCAGACGCTTGTCGTCTAAGGCCTCCAGTTCCTGGAGTCGCTGTCGATGCTTCTCCTCTGTCGTCATCTCCGCTGTCAAGGCGACGCGTAGAGATGGAATTTGGATTTCCAGTGGGAGCACGGCTTCGCATCCGTATACCAAAGAAAACGGCGTGGCTTTAGTTGGGGTCGCACAGTTGTGCGGTAGGCCCATAAGCATTCACCCAGTTTGTCGTCCCAGTCTCGTTGACTTTTCGAGACGAACCTTCTTGAGAAGCTTGCCAATAGTCTTGTTGAAAGCTTCTGCGAGGCCATTGGCGGCATGATAGTATGCCGTTGAGGACACACTCTGGATTCTGAACTTAGCGCAGAATCTCTGGAAAAGCTTGGCTGATGAACTGGGGTCCATTGTCATGAACAATTCGCCGAGGCACACCGAAACGGTAAATAACGTGATGTTTCACGAACTTGATCACGTTCGACGACTTGACCTCCTTCAAAGGAATGGCTTCGGCCCACTTTGAGAAGTAATCGGTTATTGCCAGAATGAACCGATGTCCTTTGATGATGGCGGGCTGATAGGTCCGACCCATCCATGCCCCACATTTCAAACGGTCAGGTAGAGGCCGTAGAGTGGAGGTAGCCTGGTGCTTGATGGATGAAGTCGCCGTGCACTTGGCAGGCGTGACATCTTTTGGCATAGGTGACGGCGTCGGCAATCATCTTGGGCCAGTAGTAACCCAATCTTTGGAGTCGATGTGCCAATTTTGGGCCAGGTTGATGGGCTCCACACATACCGTCATGGGCCTCTTTCAATACCTCTTGTGCTTCGTTTGGTGAGAGGCACCGGAGTAAGATCCCGTCATGCGATCGACGATACAATGTTCGCGTAATCGCATTATAATAGAATTTGGGGGCTTTCCTTCGAATGGCAGCCGCTTCTTTGGCGTCTTCAGGCAGGATGCCATACAAGACGAAATCAATGTAGGGGAACCGCCAATCTCTACACTCTGGACCGGTTGACGCTTCAAGTGCTTCTTCACAGTGACGACCTCCCGTTGACTCCTGATAATCCTCGAGAGCATTTCTCGGGCAATACAGGTCGTGGCTGTAGACGAATATCTTCTCCATTGCTCCAGCTGGAAGAGCTAGGGAGGCAGCCAGGGATGCGAGTGCATCGGCGTGCGCATTTTGCCTGCGTGGTACATGGTCGATGTAGAAGCTTGTAAATCCCTCGGCCATGCGGATAGTTGCATTGTAATAGGGTACTAAGTCTTCATGTCTGACTTCGTACTCCCGCGAACTTGGCTGACGATGAGCTTGGAGTCGCCGTATGCCTCGAGATTTTTAACGCCAATCTCATCGGCGAATTGCATCCCAATCAAAAGAGCGTTGTATTCCGCCACATTATTGGAACAAGGCTCGGTCAGTGAGACAGCTCGGGGAATCACATAATTTTGTGGGGAGACGAGTATCACTCCTACTCCCGCTACTATGTGTCCCTTCGGGCTTGTTCTTGATGCACCGTCGAAGAAAAGTTGCCATACTTGACTTTCGAACGATGTCTGAGTCTGGTAGACTTCGGCAACTTCATCTGGGAGATCCTCGTAGAGTTTGACTGCCCTCGGATCTGGGTGTTCAGCTAAGAAGTCCGCCACCGCTTGTCCCTTATAGCTTTTTGTGGCAGAAAATGCATCTCATATTGTGATAGCAATATGGCCCATTTTGCCAGTCGGCCATTTAGCGATGAAGGTTTAGTCATAAGTAACTCAGAGGGTTGATTTTTGATATGACATTTATAGTTTGGCCTACCAGATAGTGTCGCATTTTCTGGATAGCGAACACCAGTGCCAAACATTCCTTCTCGATCGGGTTATACCGATGTTCGGCTCCGATCATTGTTCTACTTAGATAGTAGATTGCTTGCTCACGTCCTTCTTCATCATTCTGAGCTAGTAGAGCTCCTAAAGAATGATCCATTGCTCGGACATACACCAGAAACGGCTTTCCGGATACTGGAGCTGCAAGGACTGGTGGTTGGGTGAGGTATTGCTTGATTTCCTCGAACGCTTGTTGGCAAGCGTCATCCCAAATGAATGAGACACCCTTCTTCATCAGCTTAGCGAAGGGTTGGCATCTTCCGAAAAGGTTTGAGATGAACCTGCGGATGTACGCCAATCGTCCTTGTAATCCCCTGAGCTCCTTGAGGCTTTTCGGGGGTTGCATCTCCTGGATAGCGCGGATCTTTTCCGGGTCCAAGTGGATTCCGGTGGAGGTTACAACAAATCCTAAGAATTTGCCACTGGCCACCCCCAGGAAGGACTTCGTGGGATTCATCTTCAATTGATGAGCCCGCATGATGTCGAAGACTACCTTCAGGTCCGCTACGTGATCACCTTTAGTGCGGCTTTTTACCGCGATGTCATCAACATAACATTCCACCGTTTTGCATATTTGCTGATGGAAAATGGCATTCATGGCCCTTTGATATGTTGCCCCTGCATTCTTCAGTCCGAAGGGCATGACGGTGTAGCAATACACTCCTAGAGGTGTTCTGAAGGAGGTATGCTTTTCGTCACCAGGATATTTTTGATTTGATTGTATCCTGAGAATCCGTCCATGAAGGACATTCGTTCGAATCCATAAGTATTGTCAATCATGACATCTGTGATCGGCAATGGGAATTCGTCCTTGGGGCAGGCCTCGTTTAGGTCGCGGAAGTCGATGCAGATCCGATCTTCCCGTTCTTCTTGGAAACGGGGACGATGTTGGCTACCCAGTCGGGATGCTGTTCTTCCCTGATGAAGCCAGAATCAATAAGTTTTCTGACTTCTGATTGAATTGCCTCCATTATTTCTGGGCGAAACCGTCGCTGCTGTTGTTTGACAGGTTTTACGTCCGGATTGATGTTGAGGCGGTGCATGGCCACTTGAGGATCAAGTCCTGGCATGTCCTCATAATTCCAGGCGAAGACGTCTATATAATCTTGTACAAGAGATATTAGATCCTTCTTCTCCGATGGTGACAGGCCGTCACTTATGAAGATGGGCTTGGGGTTGGCCTCATCTCCTAGGTTGATCTGAACAACCTTGTCTTCTGTGGGTGGCTCACGCTGTTCAAAGCGGGTATCCCAAAGAGCATTTAAATGTTTGATCCATGGATCTGTATCAGATTGGATCATTTCTTCATTTCCATTTTCCAGGTGGCTTGTCGAAACCATGTTCACTGAAAGTTCCTTGAAGATGTTGCCGACACTGACATCTGACTCCCAAGATGATGTGTCTGAAGAGTAATCGTTGCTCGACGATCCTTGAGAATCGGAGGCTGATGGGACCGGAGTCGATACATAGCCCAACCCCTGGCGCGTCCGATGATAATAATCGGGGGCCTTCCCTTTCGGCACAAAGGGTCGAAGTAGCGTTCTCCTTCCTCTGCCGAAGTTCAACCCGGGTCTGTTGGTTAGATCATACCCCATGCACTTCATCATTTTGAGCGTTTTTGGTTCATAATGGCTGAGCTGAGGGGATTCCTCCTCGCTTTTCTGATTCTTCGCGGAGCGTTGGTTCAGATGAGATTCGTCCGAAGAGAATTGGTTTTTTGGCCTTTCCGTCTGGCTGGAACCATGAATATAGATTCTTGCGCATCACCATTATCCTGGTATGTCCCGAAAGATGATTTTACTGGTACATGCAATGATGTCAAAGCATCCATCGCCGACCAGATATCATCGTCTACGTCGGTACTAGTATCCGATGGGATTGAATCGGATGCACACGCAGAAAAATACTCAAAGTCTAAATTCTCATTAATATACCAACCGCCTGCATCGTCGGTGGTATTATCAACATCGAGCTTATTAGTGCTCTTTACAAGTGGTTCCAACTTCCACAGGCACTCTTCTTGCTCGGGCTCAGTGTCAGCCTCATTACCAGAGTCTGACACTTCCAGTTGCGGGGTTTCATCCACGGATCTTGATATAGGAGGGAGTCTGTGAAATAATTTTCGACCCCCTTAAACGGATACCTTTCGGCAATCAACGTTTGCACCTTCCCACTCGCGTCAATATATTTCATGACTTGGTGAAGAGTGGAGGGAACGATGGAGTTGCGGTGGATCCATGGTCGTCCCAGCAGCAGATTGTAGGAAGTGTCGGCATCGATGACGTAGCACGTCACCTCCGACTTGAGGCTCCCAATCTGGCACTTGAGCTTGATCTTCCCCATCGGGCGGGTGCCATTGGCATTGAACCCGTAGATGGTTGTCTGTGTAGGGCTCAGACGGTGGGTAGGGATGCCGAGGTGTTGCATGACTCGGCGAGGCATGATGCTCAATGCGGACCCTGGATCTACCTGAATGCGGTTCACCTCAGATGATCCGATATAACCTGTGAAGTACAGGGGTCGATCATGCTTCCCTTTGACCTGCATATCATCTGCCGAGAAGGTAATGCAGGGAGCGTTCTGGGAGGTGTGGAGACAATTCTCTACCTCTTCCTTCTTCGGCACCTGGGTCATAAAGACCTCAGCGTTTGCCAGCGCTTCTTGTAGAGCCTCCCTGGTCGACTTTGATAGTCTTAGAAGCTCATACAAGGTGATCCGCGCCGGGATGTTGGCCAATTGAGCCAAGACATCAAAGCGGTAAGGCGTTGTGGATCCTTCCGCTATACCCTTTTGAAGGGCTCGAGAGAATCGAGTCTCTTTTTGTTTCTCCACCGGTGGCTTCGTGGAGGGCCTAGTTGGCTCTGCAGCCGGTTGTGGAGGGTTTGCCGCCACTTCGCCATACTGCTTCAAGTAGGGCTGTCCTGAACGAGTCCCCGTAATTGGTTGGTTGGGCTCTGCGGCCAAGACTATTGTTTCCTCTTCTGAATCAGTCAGTGAGGGAACATCATCCTCTGCTTCTCGGGAGGAAGCACATACCACATGGCAGGACGAAGCTTTTGCCTTGCCTTTGGACTTCCTGTTGGTTACAGTAGTCCACTGCTGGCTGTCCGCTAGGTCAGGGTTGACCCACATAATTTCCCCTTGAGGCGTAGGGACGGGTACCAAGCCCTTCTCCTGCTGCTGGTGAGGGTCTGTGTTGACCACTTAATTCTCCCTTTGGAATAGGAGTTACCCCCGCAGGTGTTGGAGGTTGTCTCCCGAACTGGAGAACCGACGTCACATTAGCCGTGACCTTCTTCTGCTCTGGTCGGAGCTTTAGCACCTCCGCGTCAATCAGAGCCTGAAGGATGTCCTTGAAGATGTAGCAGCTTTTGGTAGGATGTCCCAACATCCTGTGGTACATGCAGTAGTTGGGATTGTCGGTCTTGCCGACTTCTTCCGGGCGCCTAATTTCAGGGAGCTTCAGTCGGTTGCTCTTGTTGAGTAGCTTGAAGAGTGAATCGACATATTCCTCCTTGAAGGAATACTGCTTGTTGGCGCGGGTTGGCTTGAAGAGCCACTCGCCTTGGCTGGTTGAGGTTTGGTGGGAGATTTGGTCTCCGTCGCCAAATTATCCTTCCGCTTCGTCTGGAGGGAGGTGTCTGGCGCTCGCCTAGTTGACCTTTCCGGCCTAGGCTTGCCTTCTTCTGCCCTGACGCGGGCAACAATCTCCTCAGCCTGTTCACCTTGTTGGACTAATTGTTTCCAGGTGCGGCTTTCAGCAACTCCTATTTGAGCAAGGAGTGAGGTTTGGAGGTTGTGGCGGCACGTTTCCACCAGGGTGGCCTGGGTCATACCGCTTGGACACCGGAGTGCCACGTTCCGAAATCTCTCCACGAAAGATTTGACGGACTCTCCCTTTCGCTGTCTCGTAGCTAACAGGGTGGGCATTGTGACCTCGGAGTCATCTTCGAAGAAGCGTGTTAAGAACAGCTTCTCCAAGTCGCCCCAGTTCTTGATAGAACCTTCCGGGAGTTTCATGAACCACTCAAAGGCCAGCCCTTTCAGGGTGCCGATGAATAGTCGCGCCAGGATGGCGTCATTATCTACTACATTCCCGGTTTGGGATTTGAAGTAGTAGATGTGCTGATTAGGGGACCCCTTCCTATCGAAGGCTTGGAGGGTTGGAGCCTTGAACTTAGGAGGTACGGGACTAGATCCCACTCAGCTGGATAGGGCCGTACCACTCCAACTTCTTGGAGGTCTTTGCGACTGGCAAGGGCATTGAGGCGTTCCTCCAATTGACTCATCCTTTTAGCATGAGTTTTCCCTGGGTCTTGGTCGCCTTTTACTTGCGACGAGGGTTTGGACGAACTGGAGGTAGATTGCTGCCTCTCTTCAGAAGGTTTGGAAGATGAGCTTCCTCCCTTTCTCCCTTTGTCCTTTGACCTCCTAGGAGGAGATTTCCTCCTGTCTTCCAGCAGTTGTGCAATCGCCTGCTTGAGGGAGTCAATCGACGCCTGCTGAGAAATAATCATGTCCATTTGTGCTTTCTGGACCTGCTCTATACGTCTTGCCGTCTCCTCAGGAGTGCTGTCATGTAGGCAGAGGTCTCCTTCTCGACGGAAGAGTTCGAAGCCCCTGATTCCACTACGGTGGAGTGGGAATCATTCACTCTGACGCCGTGGGCTAAGGCATTATAGTCAATTGGGGAATGGCCCCCGTCCGGGTGCGAGTGTATTGATACACCCCTTCCGGTTCAGAGTCAGACTCGGAGTCATCTGAGCCGACTGCAATTTGTTTTCCCTTGCTCCTGCTTGTCATATTTGCAGTGAGCTCGGGGTACTCAACGTCAGAGAAGGTTCTCCTTCTGTGGGAGCGTCTTCTTTTAGCTGACGGAGGAATCAGGGTCAGCTGTCTGACCAAAGACTGCTGGTGTACGCCTGATTCGCAACGGCACTCTGAGAGCATGGAGATGAGCCGTTGGCAGCTGCATGATGAAGTGACCTGATTGGCACTTCTTTTCTTCGTCAAATAATCCCTCAAATCCATAGGAGGGGGATTGAAAAGATTAGCCTCGTAACGTCGAAGACGGGAGGCATCCATGCGCTGTGCAGTCTGGACGCAGACTTCAGAGACGCGGTTTCTGCGTCTCGGCTGTGGAACGCGCGTCCGGCGTCTCTGTTGAGATGAGACGCGGGTCTCGCGTTGCTGTTTGGTGCGTCCGGGTAGAGGCGCGCGAGAGAGAGTGGGCTGCAGGGTCCCACGCCTGTGGGCGCGTGCTTTTGCGTTGGACGAGACGTAGAAGCTTCGTCTCGATGCTTGGTAAGTTGGTCTTCAGAGGACTCAACTTGAGGAGTTGCGCGCTTGGGCCGCCAAACGCGGATTTCACGTACTGGACGTGGCGCGGGTAAGGCGCGAGATTGTACGTCGCGTCTAGCCTCAGTTGGACAACCAATGGTTCCAACTTGCAGTTGACGCGCACGTCTCCTCTGTCGACGCTCAGCATTCCAGTTGCGTCGAGGAGGTAGAGAGAAACCAACAACATCCTGATGTTGAACATCAGGGAGTTTAACCACGCGGGTCTCCTGAGAGACGTTGACGCGGGTTTTCTGTGCGCCGGAGTTGGTCGCAACAGCAACTGTGCTTGGGATCACGCGGGCCTTCTGAGAGGCGTTGACGCGTGAACTTTGCTGGGCACAGTGGGCGGCAGCAGCGGCGCCCAAGAGAGCTTCAGGTCGGGCTTCGGGGCCATTCCCCGCTGAGACCCTGCGACAGACGCGGGTCTTTGGGCTCTTGGAGCCAGGAGAGAGAAACTCTTCATACTTCGCTTGGTCGAACTCCACAACAAGTGTCTCGACCATTTTCCCCCTACGGAGGAGATCATCCTGCGCCACGGCTTGTTCGTCAGTGACAAACGTCGTCCCCAGCGGAGTCGCCATCTCTTGTTGGACGCGGAAAACCGTAAAAGCGGACTGGAGCAACTTTTCCTTGAATCAGATGAAAAATTACAACAGGCTAATCTTCCGGTTACAAGGGAGGGAGAATATTGAATCTTGAATTCCCCCTTTGTTTAGTGCTGGGTTCTTCGTGTGGCGGTGGAGAGTGAATCTTGTTCTCCGTTGACCAGATGACCGTCAGTACCGTCGAGGGATCTTCTCCTTGGTAGGTAGAAGGAGTAACTCAGCCCCGTCCACCAAAACTCTAAAAGAGAAGGTAGGCGAAGAGCAACTTGTACGCAGCAAGCTGGCTTGAAGAGTCGAGCTCTCTCTCTCTGTTGATGATCTCTCCTTTTTTTTCTTTTCGAAAATCCGCCCCCTCTTCAATAGTGACGGGACTATTTATAGGGTTTTAGGGGGTGATCGTGCCCCCTAAAAGTGCTCCACGATGAGGGCCAACTTCCCCGCTACATGGGCGGTGGATGGCGCCATAATCGGGGTGGTTACAACCAAGGTGCGGGCACCTTGTTGCTGAGACGCGGGCGTTGAGCCAACGCGCCTTGATGCTGAGACGCGGGCGTTGAGCCAACGCGCCTTGATGCTGAGACTCGGGCGTTGAGCCAACGCGCCTTGATGCTGAGACGCGGGCGTTGAGCCAACGCGCCTTGATGCGGAGACGCGGGTTTGGACTTTCGCGTCTTGATTGTCACATTTAGCCTTGCGCCTGGATCTTGGATCTCTGCGTTTTGGTGGCTTGTCTTGGTGATTTTAGACAGCCTACAGTGCCTACGACAACAACCTGATGAGGATCCCCTGAATCTCTCAAGAACGAAGAACAATCTTCTAAACAGCACAAATACCAAAATCCAAGAAAAACACAAAACAACAATTTAACGAGGTTCGGCCTCAATGCCTACGTCCTCGGGGCAATCGAAAGAGAGATTAATTTACTTGGAAGATGATTACAATTGCTAGCAGTCTCTTTGAGTGCAAGAGAGCTCCAGCAAGTTCCAGCAATCTTCTCTTTTTTCAGGTACAAACCCTAGAAACCAACAACAGCCCTTAAATACACAGATTTCCGAATCAGCAGAAAATTACCCGCACCCGACTGTCGGTCGACCAGGCGGTCGACCGACCCCTTCCACCGGTCGACCGGTTGGTCGACCGGGTGCCCAACAAAGAGTTGGGTGCTTTCAGTCGGTCGACCGGGCGGTCGACCGAGCTCCAACTTGTGCACGTTGTGCACGTCGGTCGACCGAGCCTCGACCGAGTTCCTGATACTGCGGGCGGTCGACAGGACCGTCGACCGATAACCTGTACCTGCTGCTTTTCTGCTGCTGTGCTGCTGCTTCTTCCTTCGTCCTTTTGTCGTCGACCTCCTTGGCGATCACTCGACGACCCTCGACGATCCTTGTCAACTTCCCCATCAGTAAACTCTCTCTTTCCAACAATTTCCTCACCTTTCATCACCATCATTCTATCTTTTATTCTTTTATCCTTCATCTTTTTCATTTTTCATTTGAGAAATCCTAAGCTAAAGATGAACTTTCATTTTTCTCTTCGACTCTATCAATAGTACCACCTCATTTTCCTTCTCCTCCATAATTTTTACTCACTCTCTCCAATCCTTCAAAAAGTAAATTGACCTCTAACGCATTCTAATCCTAATTGAAGCTAATTTAAAACCCAGTTGAAATGAATTGAACCCATTTTCTCTCTTCAACCACCAACATCACCATTATCTCCCTTCTCCACTAGCAATCACATTTAGTGCTTCATTTGGAAAATGATCAATTTGAGACTCCCATAAAAAAGTAACTCCTCGTGACTAGAAAAATGATTGACCCTTGAGATCACCCTGAATGCATGTGTTGCGGTGGTAGAGTCTTGAGACACTAGATCTTCTTTTATTCACAGTTGTCGAATTGTACCCCTTACTTTAGAAGTTCAGAAGCTTTCTAAATATTCTCACGCTAAATCCTGACCAATTATGATAGAAGAGATAGCTGGAAGCAGCACCTTAGGCAACTTGTGTGACACATACAGGATGTGTTTGGTTTTGCTATTCGCAAGTACTTTCACCTCTTTTAAAGCAAATAAGCACTATTTTAAAAAATTAGATGCTTGGTAATTACTTTATAAAAGAACTTTTAGAATAAGCAAAAGTCAAAAAAATTGGTTTTTTGATAAACCAAAAAATCTGACTTCTCAACCACAGAGCTAAAAAGATTTATCCTTTTTTTTAACTTTTCTTATCTTCTCACGTATATCTCCCACGTAGTATGACATATAACCGAATATTTCTCTCTATTTCTTCTAATGAACCTATCTAAACTTTTTCTCACACATATTCATTTCTATCCTAGTTTTCTCTATTAAGAATATTAGAATTATGATTATATAATACTAATTGTATTAGGATTAGATATTTCTTTATCATGTAATTGTAATGCTTATATATTCGGGTTTTACTCTCATCAATAATAACTTAATTCAATTCTATTTAAATTCAAGCTTCATGGTATTAGAGCCTCTTCAAATTTTCTTATATTGGTCGTCGTTCCCACGTCTTCCTCAAGACTGCGTTCGATCATGCTCGCATAGCGTGTGCCTAGAGCCGGGCTACTTTTCGCATCGCGAATCGTTTGCTTAATCATTGAAGTCTTCTCATTGTTGCATCTGGTGTGATGAACATGGACTTTAATGTGGCTATGTTCGGCTGTGGCATCGATGCGCTAGAAGATGCCATCTTTAACTCCAAAACCACGGTTTTCGTGTGCCTTCATCCATCTCAGCTAGCTACTTCGTGCAATTCTTCAATCAGATTCATGGTTCTAATTAATTGGTCACATGAGTTCTTACTTTCATTGATTGGTAGGTGAAGAAAATTCACTTGAAATTTTCGATTGCAACAAGCCTAATGAAATTGATTTCAAATTTGTGGGGTTTAGATTACACCTTGCGTATTCTTAAGTGAGTTACAGGCTCAAAGTCCGTCTTATGACACGCGAAAGAGGCTTAGGTCAAGCTTCAAAAAGGGTTCCGTATCGATTGAAATCTCTCCTCCTTCAAAAGATACTCCCAACTGTTTGACATCTTATTTTAATCGTCCACACTTATCCAAACTCTAAATGTTTTATCCATCAGAGTATATAAGGGGTGTTCAAGATACAAGTTTTCCAGTGATTAGTTTTCAAAAAGGCCTACGAGGATCAACATCAACTTTCAAAATTTTCAGTAGATATTTTTTAAGAGAAGAAACAGCTGTTGGTGAAAATCTAATGATGATGTCAAAGAAGAGATAACCGCTAGAGGAGGAGCTGTTTAATGACAAATCTGTCAAAGAAGAGACGATCAATGTTGGCAAATCCCTACAGGAGTTTGTGAACCAAACGTCGTCATGGTGGCTGAGAATTTGGAAAAGGAATCCGATAATCGTAGAAGAAGGCACGATCGAGAAAGAAGAAGAAGTCAAGTCTTATCTAACTCAGATTAGGAGAGTAGAGCAAATCGAGCTAGATCTGAACTTGAGTTGAAGCTGAATTTTGAATTCCGATCAACGAAGAGCCGAGTTGCAGAGAGATCCGATTAGGGTTTGTGCTCTTGGAGAGATGTGGAGGAATTTTAGGGTTGATTGTCTCCTCTGACTAGGTGTTGCACTTGGAGCTAGTGGATGTCAAATTTGCATGCATGATAAATCAAAATCATAGATGTTTGGATGTATCAAAATCATGGGGTTGTTTCTTCAAAGAGCATGCAGCTATGGAAGAGCAAAGCACCAACCGAACAATAAAACAATTCCAAGAGATGTGAGTCAAAGCTCTTGTGAAATATTTGATGATTTGAGACCTTTGCTTGTGATGCGCAAGGTGAAGAGTTGCCAGAGAATTGAATTGAATATTATTGATGAGGGCAAAACCCGAATACATAAGCATTAGAATTACATGATAAGAAAACTTCTAATCCTAAAACAATTATTATTGCATAATCCTAATTTTAATACTATAGTTAACGTTCTCCAACAAATTTATTTAAATATTTACTCTTTTATTAAACACTTAAAAATTTACGTTAAATTTCTCAATACTACTATAAACTTTCATGAGTTTCTCAGAAAACTGCCACCAACTTTAAAATTTCAAAAGACTACCATAAACTATTGTTGTCCCAAAAACCTTCCAAATGGTATTAACAACTGACGTATAAAGACTCAAATGCCCGTTAATTTAAATCACCCCTGAGGGGTTGTACTGACTTAATAACACAAAACACATGTAACATACGTGCAAGGTATGGATAATTTAGTTATAGAATGGTTAAGTAACGACCCACCTAACAGCCAACTAACGAAAAGTAATTATTTAGGGATTTGTGAGATAGTTCATGGTAGCTGTGGAGTGAAATTCTCAGGGAATGTCTCCACACCACGAGATGTATGTGAGTTTGTAAGTGAATGGGAAGATGTAAGCAATTGCAGACAATAGATAATTACGTGAACATACTAAAAGAGACAAACCACATAGAGACAGAGAGAGAGAGAGAGATAGAGAGAATTCACTATAGATATGAGGATTACAATTAATTCAGTAGGGTAATTTGCGATTACAAGTTCTAGGGTATTTAGAAAAATAGGTATGAACCACTAGAGTTTTTGGGTAATCAGTTGTGAACCAACCCCTTTCTCGATGGAGAAGGAGAAGTATTTATAGCCGCCTGAGCTGTCTTCATGGGTGCCAACATCTCGTAGCCCCATAACTGCATGATTCACACGTTATGATCTCCTTGTAACCATCCAGATCGTGCCGCTTGATTGTAAGATCACCATGTGGAGATATCCGCTATTATTCATAACTGCATGCATTGATATAGGAGCATTATAATGTTTAAAACATGGGGATAATCTGGCAGTGCAGTCAGATCCGTGAATCACGAGGATCGTGCTATCCAGTTGTAAATAGCGTAAGAGTTGCGGACTCCATAGGGTCTTCGCGTTGGAGCCTTGAGTGGCTCCGGGGAGGATCCTAGTGCAGGTAGGAGAGGATCTTTGTATTGATTGCTGACTTTTCGGAGAGTCATTGACTCTGGGTGAGTGATGTCTAATTAGATGTGGCCTTGGAGCGAAGTTCAAGGCTTTCCTCTTGTGCTCATGTCTGGCTTGCAAGTGGGCTGGGCCCACTACAGAGAAGTGGAGCCTCCAGATGTCTGAACATGTGCCGTGATCTTGATGAAGGTCAAAATTTGATCACTACAGTAGTATTGAGAAATTTAACCAAAATTTTAAAATAACCAAACAACTTAATTATACAAAAGTTTGTTCTTAGAAAGTGCTTTTGGATAAGTTTATATGAAAAAAAGATATATTTATAAGTAGAAGCAATACCAAACACATACACACTATGATGTGGTGGAAAGCTAGCTAGGAATGATTGATTGTTTAATCTAAGCAATCGAAATGATGACTTATGGAAAGAATCAAAATCCAAATACTGGAACAGAGAAAGCTACAAGGCACCCTCCTACACCAGTACATGGGAGGCAGCCATCCTAGAGCCTAATATGTGTGAACTTTATGTAAGACAAGAGCCATACTCTACAGAAGTTACCACTAAGTTCAACTACCATTATATGAAAAAATAATAATAATAATAAAGAAGTAGAATGGGTTCGACTTTGTTCTCTCTATGTAAAATATGAAGTCCTCCAAACGTTTCAATGATTCTTAACCATTGTAAAAAGAGTATTACTAGTGAAAGGTTTTAACTCATAAAGGGTTTGCAGGTTTGGAGGCAATGACTTCATGAAATGCTTGCTTCATCTAAACTCCAGCAAAGATCATCCTTTTGGAATTACCTAAATAATGTCCCCTCTACTAATTTTAAAAGAGGAGGCCACAACTAAAAAAGACTGGCACTTAGAGAGAGATTCCAGGAGAAAGTTACACTCGGCAAAATAGTTCATGAAGGCCAACACACATCTAAAGGATTCTTGAAAACTGATCGACTATCACGAGCGTTAGGAGCAAGAATTCTGCTTCTGGTCAATGTGAGAAATTGACATCTAGAGAAAGATTGCAATCCATATTGATTTGAATATCGACTAGGATGATTCTGTCTCACTTCGGCAAAGCCCACTCCGACTACATCAGTCAAAATGAGACAGTGTGATGCATAAGTAGAAAAGTCACTAGTACAAAAATGACCTTCCATATCAGTTTACAACTGACGTGAAAAAATAGTACCTGGCGTCTATCTAGGTAATGTGAAAACCCTGTAACTATCTACGTTGGTTTTCACCCGACATTAAAAATAAATATTTAACGTCAGTTATTTAAATAACCAATGTTATGAAAAAAATTATTTTTTATAGTTGTGTAACTCACAAACTTTTCATGTCAGTTCTTAAAAGAACCGACATGGAAAGTTCACTTCCCATGTCGATTCTATTAAGAACCGACATGGAATGTATACTTTTCATGTCAGTTCTATCGATTCTATTAAGAACCAACGTGGAAAGTGTATACGACATTTTAACTTTTTTAAATTAGTTTTAACATTTCCAGACACACAGTATAGATCTGTATACATATTGCAACCAATCTAGCCAATCCAGGCACATATATAATCCAGACATACATTGTACAAAATATCAAACAGAATGTCACAGACATATATATATGAAACATATATAGAATTCAACTAATCCAGATACATATAGAATTCAATAAATCCAGACACAAACAGAAGCCAATCCCATACTCATATAAACACATATAGAATAATTACTGATCGAACTGAACTTACTTGATCACCTATTTAATAGAATCCAATACAAACACATCCAGAATATATATGAACATATTTAGAATAGGATACAATACAAACATAGAAATATGAATAGAACTGCAAGTTGAAGCTCATCTGTCAAATAAATCAGAGGAAGAGCTTTCTCTTTGTATCATTTATCTTTTCATCATCGTTTAACTTTTCACCTGCATAATCTATGAGACATATTCAAGATTAGAAAATAAATTTGGTATGCTAAGAGTAATCAGAACACATACAATTTCTCTTACAATTTCATGTTCAAATTCCGGCTAAACCCTTATTCTGTCAAATGTGTATGTGTGTACATGCACCAAATATTCATATTCAAATTCCAATACATGTGTGTGTACATGCACATGCACCAAAAATTCATATTCAAATTTCAAATACATGTGTGTGTACATGCACCAAATATACACCAAAAAAAAAAAATGCTCCAAACATCACCAAAATGAAAACATGCATAAATTCAAAAATAAAAGAAGATACCTTAATACAATATATATCATCTTTAGTGAAAGTACACGATCCATCAATCCTTGTAGCTCACACGATCTGTCCTATAATGAGAATGAGATAAACTTAACATAATACATTACACACACATTGAATACAAGATTCACCAAAAGTTACTTACTATCAATATAATTCATCACATATCTCGTCTACTCTTTCTAAACTTCCTCAAATTCCTGATCTATATATGTAGTTTTATTTTCATCGAACTGCAAACATATTCAGTTTTTATTTGTGTTAATTATAATACTAACAAAAAACATAAATTTGATTTAGTCAGAGGATTATACCTTTTTTGGAATAAGGTTAATTTGTAATGTAATGTTTTGACATATAAACCGCTTAATACAGTATCCACACACAATATAATCGGGTTGAGACAGATATTGTAAGAATTAAAATATATGTGTCAAACAAAAGTTAAAACTTAACATCTTATCGTTAATTTCTGAAAGAATTACTTGAATCCTCTTTCATGAAACAGGTTTACCGCGTTACCTTGGATTGAATATATTGAGCGCCCTTTTCATAAATTTCAAAAATTAAATAAGATTATTAATAAATATTTTATGATAGATGTGAAGAAAAAATTTAGAAGTATTTAATGCATTAATAAATATATACAAGAGTAAACACTCACAGATCAATTATTTTCTTAATCGATTTTCACACTTCATCTCCTACAGAGTCCAACCAATATACAATAAAAGAGCTGGGGTTAATCACGTACAATGTCCAATGGTCACTACAAGATAAATTCATATATGATAAATTAAATTAAATAACAATTGATTTTATTATAAAAGATCATGTTGGTCGCGAGATGGTGCCAATTGTTGGATATAAATTATATACGTAAACACTCAAACAAAATATTAGCGTTACAGAAATAAAGTACTTGCAATAAAGGAAATTAAATCTCAGAAAGTAAAATAAACGCAAACATAAGAGATTTATCTTGATTCGGTCCTCGTGACCTACATCCAGTCCTCATGCCACCCGCTTGAGATTTTTCTTTATCCTTTGACTTTGTACACCCAAAATCAACACCTTGTATACCACTTGACAAATTCCCTTTGCCAAATGTGTATAACTCTTCTTACAACCAAGAAGACCACAACACCTTGTACAAACTCTCTTCAACCCAAAGACGCTCTTGTACAATGCTCCTCTTTGAGTGATTACAAATGATCCAATAAGCCTTGAATCTGTATGTGATCGTGGACAAGGGCTATTATAGGTGGACTTTTAGAAATCTTCACAATAGAGTAGGAGTGGTGAAGAAACAGAACCAGTTATGGGGATGAACGGGGAATGACCTATCTTCTACTTAGTCTGCACGTCTGGCCTTTAGTCGAATCAGACTGGGGAGAAGTTTGGGTTTGACCCCCTTTTCTTTCCTTATAGCGAGCATTAGTAGGGAGCATAAGGGTATTCGACATCAGATCTGGTATTAGGGGTCGTCATCTGTGCTCTTATGGGGTGTCACCTCCTTGTTCGTCTTCTTTCTGGAGTACGGTCTTGGCATCGGTATCCTCCTTCGCCTTGCTGACTTCGGTCTGCAACTTGGTCGCGGGTCTCCTAATTGGTGGTATTCCTTGGAGTTCTCAGTACTATCCCTCATCCGATCCTTGTGGATTGTTTGCTTAGAATTCATCATCAGGACGCAGTTAGGAACGCGATAATGGGCGCCTCTACTTTTTCGCTTAGGAAGAACGCATACATGCAAAATCAAAACTTGTACTAGTATTACTTTTGTTAGATGTATCCACACTTTGTAAGAGGAGGGATGTAATCTAAAAACTTTGTAATACATAGAAAAAATAATCAATGACAATATTATTCAAATCTTGCCTTATTTATGATTGTGATCTCTTTACTCCTCGGGAGCTATCTTGCTTTGTAGCCCTTGAAATGATTCAGTGCGTAGTCCCCTGGTGGGGCCTGCTAGGGAATTCGCGGTTGGGAAGAAACTCGCCTGCTAGGGGTAAGCTCCCGTCTTTTAGGGATTCCCCAAGGAGTAACTGTTAGTGCGTAGAGTTCCCCTATAGATCGTAGACTTGCCTGGGGGCCATTAGGGTGTAAAAGACCCGCCATAGGCCGCACTCCGAGCAGTTATCGGTCAAGACTGCGCCTTTCAGGAATACCTCGAGCAGTGTCCGTCAGGGTGTAGAGGACCCATGTAGGTTGTAGAGTTGTTCTGGGAGCCCTTATGGTGTAAAGTGACCCATGTAGGCTATTGTCACGTTCTGCTTTCCAAAATACGCGAAAACAGAGTCGCGACGAAAGTCGGCGACGTATATATGTGAGGAAAATACCCCACGCATACACGCTAAACAAGCTATAAAATCTACTATGATATATCAATATCACTGCAATATGACATATAAATATTTAACACAATGATAGCAGATGAATATAAGAAAGAAATGGCAACAGGATGCGATATAGATAGAATTAGAAAAATAACATGAATAAAAAAGAAAGAATACCTAAAATCAAGATCATAACTAAGGAGTAGGACATCCCCAAGTTACATGAAATCTAGAAAGTCTCTATACTCAAACCTCGATATCAATAGACATCATTACTCAGATGATTTATCGGTGAATATATCCAAATAAAATACTTGCAACTATTAATCTAAAATCTGTATTATACTCTAAGTTACATCACCAATAGTTCCAATCTAAATCAAGATCATAACTAATATGAACGATATATAACTGGTATCCGGACCATTAATGTCAAGATGTGTAACCTAGCATATGTCACTAGTCTGGTATACAATTCGGTCATGTGTACAATCATATGTCGATCAAAGTTATATATACGTACAGTCGGGTAATCACGGTCAGTCGCAATACATTAACACTTTATCATTATTAATTATGTCAGCGAACACCAATTACCACATGTAATAGACGCATCTCATACTACGCCTAATACACGTGCCAATCGAGGTCCTCAGTTATTGAAACTGATCGGTTGGAGATATTGTCTGTATTTTAGGTGGGTCCCGTGCATACCCGGGACCACGGCCCAGACTCCTAGTGCTGAAGCAGGGCCCACCGTATGGTAGTCAGGAACATGTATAACAGGTTAGGTACATGTATAACATGTATAACAGGAACAGGATCAGGATGGGGTGCCAGTCACCCCACGGGAACCCTGCAGTAGAACCCTCTTTCGGCTGCGCAACCTAAAACCTAGGTCCACCCAAAATACAGACGTTATCTCCTCCATCAATTTCCCAATCCCAGCGTAAGTTGTTTAATATCAGGTTATTTAGATTTTCAAGATTATTTAACGTGCATGTTACTTGGACCACTGGGATAACTCAGTGGTTAACAACATCAACATGTGTAATCAGGATACCGATATAACAGGATATGTAATGTTAGCGAACAGGATACCGATATAACAGAACATGTAACAAGTATAACATGAGGGTGAAGTTACCGTGTAACAATATTTTCTCAGCAATTATAGTAACATGGATAATATAGTTATCAGGTAGATATCATATATAATCAATCAAGTTTCTTAGACAAATCATGATATTCAGGGTGAGTAATGACCTGTTGTCATGAATAGAATAATCCGGCAAAGTATATAATTAACTATGATCCTCAAAGTCATTAACATATCCATCCTCTAAGTTACCAATAAAACAGATCGATCAATAGCTGCCATAAAACTCCGAACATGTAATATAGTCACCGATATCAATAAAATCATTCTCATAATAACTCTATCTCCATAACTGAAATAGTCAAGAACCAATCATGAAGTAATATATATATATCCTCGAGATCAAAATCAGACTTATCCAACCATAATCAAGATCATAACTAAAGAATATAACCTCCTCGATCAACATAACATCTCAATCATCTCTACATCTAATATCCAACATTGATAAGATCATCAGTACTCAATCAAATCGCCAGGGTAAATCCAAAAGTTTTTATTTCATCAATCCAAAACCAAGATCATAATTAAGGAGTGCCACATCCTCGATCAATGTGAAATCTAAGTCATCCCTATATCTAGTAATCAATATCAATAAGGTCATCAATACATCAGTCAAGCTCACCAATAGAGGAATCCAGAAATAATAGCTCCTAATAGTCTAGAAGTCTGTCTCATTATATACATTAGCGTCAAGAGTATTATATTCATACATATTCATTATCGGTAAAACAGTCTATCGATAAAGCAACATCATGCCTAGCTCGTCCTCAATATCCAAAAGAGTTCTAGTCAGAATAGTCATCAACAATTTGTCCTATAAATACCATACATAAAATATGAATCTCTAATCCTTAATCATCAATCAATCAACCTCAAGATCAATATACTTATCCTAAGATTTATCACAACTAGTTCAGTAACAAGATCAAGTCTGGTCTAAGGTCTTCTGATACTAGGCCTAAGCCAACAGCGACAAACTACCAACACATGAAATGACGCTGATACAAGCTCATATCAACTAGATAATTAAGGTGAACAATCATTGACGTCTTATGAAGTAATACAAGTAATTAAACTGATAAAATATAACAGAAAATTACATGAAATGATAAGGGTAACATATAAACGTATATCGACAAACGTAAATAAAGAAATATGCAGGAATAAACACTCACAACACAATTAAACAAAGAAGAGAAACACTCACAGGAAATGACGCGGTTTCAAAATTGAATCGCTGTCTGGTCTTCACTGCACGAACCAGTACTGATCTATGGATCATCCCATGGGCCGGTCTTTGAATCGCCATGGTATCGGGTCCATAACGGGCATAAATCTGATCGGGTATGGATCTCATCGAACGAATTCGAAACGCTGCAACACGCAACCAAACACATAAACTCACACAAACATACCCTCGTACACGTATATACTCCACAATATACACGCATACACATACACGTACACCCACATATATACGTATACAAGTATACACATACATATGCCTATATACATATAAAAATACATAAACACAGATGCAAGCACATTCAAAGAAAAAAAAAGGCACTAACACACGCATACATCATACTATAACACATGCACCCGTTTACATGCATTCACATTAATTATAACACCCACACACATTTAACACATTTCCCCTTTATTACAAGTTTACCGTTATACATATTAATGCACTAACCTCGGGGCAACTTGTGGCGCGCCGATGGAGGCTCTAGTGGAGGCGTCGGGGGCCGCGGAGGATGTCGTTGGATAGAGAATCTCACTGTGAAGGGCGTGAGTGCGTTCGCGCTCGCTGACGGCGATCAACGACGATCCACGAAGAGGCAGAAGATGCCATAAATTCTGTAACAACACACACTCATTAAATTACATTACGTCATAAATGTTTCTACACACACCAATCAAAATCACTCACACATTATTCATACACAATGCATACAATGAATTGAGAGAGAGGGGACTCATGCACCAAGGGGGATGCGGCCGTGGCAGGGGTGCGCATGAGCCACAGGACTGTCGACGAGGCTACGGAGATGGTTGGGCGTTTAGCCTTGGGTATGGTGGATGCCCAGGGCGCTGGTCAGGGGGTTGAGCTTCAGCCATTAAAGGAGAGCTCGGGCTGCTAAGGCCAGTGTGCAGCCAGGGAGAGGGAGCACAGTGCGAGGAGGGGGAGGAAGAGGCCCGGGCTGCCATGGTGCAGGGGTGCGCTACCGTGAAAGGGAGACGACCAGGCCGCTGTGCATGTTGGGCTTGCGCATGAGCTGGGATTGGGGGGGCTGGTTGAGGGTGAAGGGTTGAGATGCCAGCAAAGGGGGCGCTGGCCTGGGGAAGGGTGTTGCTGCACGCGCTCATGGAGGCCGAGGAGGCGGATCCGGTGCTGCCAAGGAGGTGTTATAGGGGGCTTGCACACTACTGTCTCCGGCCAAGGTGTGGCTATGGCCAACAGCCAAGGAGGAACGAGGCGGCCTGGACTGGTGGCTTGCTGTTGTCGTGGTTCGCCGTAGCTCAGCCAAGGTGGGGATTGGACGGCTGCCAAGGAGGGTGAGGAGGCCAAGCTTTGTTGGAGAGGAGGTAATGTGATGGTGGTTATGGGGGTATGGTAATCGGCCTGGATGGCTTGGAGATGAGGCTACTGTTTTTGGGCGATGGAGGAAGGTGTTCACAACGACTACCAGAGGAAGAAGGTGGGGGTAGGGTTTAGGTTTTGATTAGGGTAAGGATTAGGATAGGATTATTTAGGAGGTGGAGATAATGGGTTATTGGATTTGGGTTAATACTATTGGGTATAGGATCATGGTATGGGGATAAAAGAGGATAACGGGTAATGGAGTTTGGGTATAGAAGATAATGGGTATGGATTAAAGCCTAGGGAAAATAAAGAGAGGAAAAGAAATAATAAGAACAATAATAATAATAATAATCAATAAATTAAATTACTTTAGAAAAATAAAGATTCAGTATTACTAACTAGGGGTATTACATTCTACCCACCTTACAAAAATTTCGTTCTCGAAATTTCAATAAAGTAGAGAATGATAGAAAGAATTCAAAATCAAAGGAGAAAATAAACAAGTTGTATGTCACCACTCTGCACATCTCATGATCCCACCACGCTTCCGCTACGCGCTCTGATCTCCGCTACCGGCTTCAACATGGAGTGATTAAACTCAGAAGACAAAATCAGAGAAATAAAATCAGGAAGAAGAATAAAAATCAAGATGGAAATCAGATCACTCTAAAAGAAGATATGCAATCAGAGAGATCGAAGGATCAAAGAGATGGATTTTTAGAGGAAGGACAGTCAATTCCAAGTGGACTCAATATCATTGTGTGAATCCTATATATTTATTGCAGTGTAATTATAACTCGTTCAAGTTATTGGTAAGAATTAAGTTCGTTTTATATCGAACCTGGCTCTAATACCAAGAAAACCCTGTCACGCCCTGCTTCCCATAATATTCGAAAACGGAGTGGCGAGTCGGCAACGCATATATGCAAGAAAAATATCCCACACATACATGCTAAGCCTAAAAGTAACCTAAACAAGCTACAAAATCTACTACGATAAATCAATATCACTACAACATGACATATAAATATCTAACACAATGATAACAGATGAATAAAGGAAAGAAAATGGCAACTGAATGCGATAAAGATAGAATCAGAAAATAACATGAATAAAAGAGAAAGAATACCTAAAATTAATATCATAACTAAGGAGTGGGACATCTTTAAACTACATGAAATCTAGAAAGTCTCTATACTCAAATCTCGATATCAATAAACATCATTACTCAGATGATTTATCGGTGAATATATCCAAATAAAATACTTGCAACTATTAATCCAAAAGCTGTATTATACTCTAAGTTACATCACCAATAGTTCCAATCCAAATCAAGATCATAACTAATATGAACGATATATAACTGGTATCCTGACCACTAATATCAAGATGTGTAACCTAGCATATGTCACTAATTTGGTATACAATTCGGTCATGTGTACAATTATTTGTCGATCATAGTTATATATACATACAGTCGGGTGATCACGGTCAGTCACAATACATTAACAGTTTATCATTATTAATTATGTCAGCGAACACCAATTGCCACATGTAATAGACACATCCCACACTACGCCTACTACACGTGCCAATCGAGGTCCTCAGTTATTGAAATTGATCTGTTAGAGATATTGTCTGTGTTTTAGGTGGGTCCCGTACATACTCGGGACCACAGCCCAGACTCCTGGCGCTGAACCAGGCCCTACCACAAGGTAGTCAGGAACATGTATAACAGGTCAGGTATATGTATAACATGTATAATAGGAACAGGAATAAGACGGGGTGCCAGTCACCCCACGGGAACCCTGCAGTGGAACCCTCTTTCGGCTGCACAACTTAAATTCTAGGTCCACCTAAAATACAGATGTTGTCTCCTCCGGCAATTTCCCCAATCCCAGTGTAAGTTGTTTAATATCAGGTTATAGAGATTACCAAGATTATTTAATGTGCATGTTACTTGGATCACTGGGATAACTTGGTGGGTAACAACATCAACATATGTAATCAGGATACCGATATAACAGGATATATAATGTCAGTGGACAGGATACCGGTATAACAGAACATGTAACAAGTATAATATGAGGGTGATGTTATCGTGTAACAATATTTTCCCAGCAATTATAATAACATGGACAATATAGTTATCATATATATATCATGTATAATCAATCAAGTTTCCTTGACAAATCATGATATTCAGGGTGGGTAATGACCTGCTGTCATGAACAGAATAATCTGGCAAAGCATATAATCAAGTATGATCCTCAAAGTCATCCACATATCCATCCTCTAAGTTACCAATAAAACTGATCAATCAATAGCTGCCATAAAACTCCGAACATGTAATATAGTCACCAATATCAATGAAATCATTCTCATAATAACTCTATCTCCATAACTGCAATAGTCAAGAACCAATCATGAAGTAATATATATATATCCTCGAGATCAAAATCAGACTTATCCAACCATAATCAAGATCATAACTAAAGAATATAACCTCCTCGATCAACATAACATCTCAATTATCTCTACATCTAATATCCAACATTGATAAGATCATCAGTACTCAATCAATTCACCAGGGTAAATCCAAAAGCTTTTATTTCATCAATCCAAAACCAAGATCATAATTAAGGAGTGCCACATCCTCGATCAATGTGAAATCTAAGTCATCCCATTATCTAGTAATCAATATCAATAAGGTCATCAATACATCAGTCAAGCTAACCAATGGAGGAATCCAGAAATAATAGCTCCTAATAGTCCAGAAGTCTGTCTCATCATATACACTAGCGTCAAGAGTATTATATTCATACATATTCATGTATCGGTAAAACAGTCTATCGATAAAGCAACATCATGCCTAACTCGTCCTCAATATCCAAAAGAGTTCTAGTCAGAATAGTCACCAACAATTTGTCTGATAAATACCATATATAAAATATGAATCTCTAATCCTCAATCATCAATCAATCAATCTCAAGATCAATATACTTATCCTAAGATTTATGACAAGTAGTTCAGTAACAAGATCAAGTCTGGTCTAAGGTCTTCTGATACTAGGTCTAAGCCAATAATGACAAACTATCAACACATGAAATGACGCTGATACAAGCCATATCAACTAGGTAATTAAGGTGAACAATCATTGACGTCTCATGAAGTCATACAAGTAATTGAACTAGTAAAATATAATAGAAAATCACATGAAATGATAAGGGTAACATATAAACGTATATCGACAACTGTAAATAATGAAATACACAGGAGCAAGCACTCACAACACAATTAAACAAAGAAGAGAAATACTCACATGATTAAGCTATTAGAATTGAGTGAAACATGATTAAGATAGCAGAAAATAATCCTTTCATTGAATGTTACATTACTTACACATAATATCCCTTTAAGTGAAGGGTTCCATTGCTTAGTGAGTTGGTTCATACTCTGATCGGCTAAGGTGTACAACCTATTGCCTCCGCAAGTAATAAAGATGTATAGACCCTCCCAGTTGGGTCCTAGCTTTCTGTGATCCTTCTATCATGTGCTTTTAATCACACACTTTAGGACCAGGTCTCTGACTTGGAATTCCCTAGGCTTCATCTTCTTGTGGTGAGCCGTTCGAGTTTGTTGTTGTAGGCTGCGATGCGAATTTAGGCCTGTTGATGCCTTTCCTCCGAGTGATCCAGCATCAGACGGAGTAGGCATCATTTTGATCTGGGACCACTCCTTATATTCGGAGCGTCGACATGTTGATGTTGATCGGGATGATCGCCTTTGTCCCGTATGCCAATGAGAACAGGGGTTTCTCCGATCAAAACGCATTTGGTCATTCTATAGGCCCAGAGTACTCTAGGGAGTTCTCCACCCATTTGCCCTTAGCTTTGTTCAGGCTTTTGCATATGTTGTCGAGAATGGTTCGGTTGCTGATTTCTGCCTGGCTGTTGCCTTTAGGGTAATTGATCAGGGTGTAACTGTACAAGAAAACGTGTATTTTGTAAATTAATGAAATTATGTGTGCTTTGACTTTCTCGATACTTACGTTATAGTATATAGGCTATACGGGTCGAATCTACAGGGACAGGAGGCGATAGAAGTATTAACAGTTCTTTCACATTGTTTTGTTAATAAGTTCTTCTTTGTTAAAGAAAGAGAAAAGAAAAAGGAAAAAAACTAGAAGTAATAGAAAAAGAAGGCGATGAAAACATCGATATAAAAGATATGGTGTTGGTGGAAGAAACAAAACAAGAAATAGAAGGTGAGGTAAAACACGAAGTGGAATGATTTAGAAAGTGGTATTAAAAACAAAATAGAAAAGAGAGAAAGTTTGTGGTGGAGAAGTAAAACTAAGTGGTGAACAAAGAAGAAAACAACAATAATAAATTGGTAAGGAGGTTTTGAAGACAAATTAAAAGGAGAAAGAAAGTTCATGGCTACTAACTACTAAGTACTCCACTAATCATACTAATCTCTTAGTGATAGTTGCCTCACATGGATCCTTGCCCATCACTAATCCTTGGCTTCAAGAGATATTCAAAGTATGGCGCATAAGATGGTTCTTCATATTTAAAATTGCATCATGAGTAAGCTAATATAATTATTAGATCATCAAAACTATTAGAAGCAAGTATGAAATAAAAAATTTAGCTTGTTAGCAAGTTAGAGGTTAGAACCCATCATTATGAGCCATCAATGGTTCTTGCAAGAGTAAGGCCTTGTAAAGGCTATTAGATTCATGTGGATTATCAAGTAAGGGGTTGATGATTAGTAGTTAGTAGTTAGATTGCTATGAAAGAAAAGTTAGCTAGTCATGTTAGAGGTTAGAGAAGAAATCATGGAAGAAAAGGAGAAAAGTTTCATAGATTGTCATTATTTATTACATCATTCTCTCTTTCTCTTCTGAATCAAACTATGCCCAAATACATGATCTAAAAAATAAAATATAAAAAAAAACTACACTACAATTACATTAAAGAAGAGAAAACCTAGCCTACTACTTCTACCCTCATTTGTGGCCCTCAAATGAAGTATTTATAGGAAGATACAGACTCTGGATGACGAGACGAAGTCATGCATCAAAAATTGACGCGTGGGGTCTTAATTTTGCTGTGGCAACCTGGAGGAAACGTGGCAATATCAGGGATCCAGTCCCTGACTTTTGTCAGTTGGTCCATCTTGCTTCTAAGAGCTTCTATGAAGTTTCATTTTTTGAAAATTTGGACCTATATTTCTCTAGATTCATCCTCAAATTTTACATCCAATGTATCTTCTAGAAGCTCTCTAGCTTGGTCTCCAAGAAATGTGATTTAATTACTCAGAATTTAGTTTAATTAGGCTATTATTCTGACTTTACCCTTAAACTCTTGATTAGCTACAATAGAGACCAAAATATGGGTTAGACACAGTGTTTATTATAAACCGAGCGAAAAATGCGATGCGAGTAATGCAGTATTGTAGACTAATCAGTAATAAGGTGAGAAAAATTGATGGGCGATATTGTATTTGGTGCAGAAGCTGGAAACTTGCTTGCTTGCTATATTAGTTCCGTTGTCAGAGATAATAGTATGGGGAATTCCGAAGCAACATACTATGTTCTGCCAGAGAAACTTGACAATCTGTTGCTCGCTAACCTCAAAGAGCACACTTCCCCGATCCATTTGATGAAGTAGTCGGTGGTTACTAGTAGGAAACACAACTGGGATTATGCTCGGGGGAGCGGCCCGACTACGTCCAGCCCTCATTGCATGAAGGGCCACGGGTTGCGTAAGGTATGAAGGTCAGAGCTCAGTCTGTTTGATGCTGGAGCGAACATCTGACATTATGAGCATTTTCTCGTATAATCCTTGGCGTCATTGAACATTTTAAGCCAGTAGTACCCTTAGTTGATGACCTTGTGGGCAAGAGAGTATTCTCTTGCATGGTTCCCACAGTCGTTGTCGTGAATTTCTTGCATCACCTTCCGAGCCTCCTCCGGACCAAGTCATCTCAGATACGGGTCGGAGTGGAGAATGGAGTAGGATTTTTTGTATAGTATATCCTCGAGAAGTATGTATCGAGTAGCCCAGTGTTGGAGTTTCCTTGCATCCGTTTTGTCGTCAGGGACTGTCCCATCTTTCAAGTAGGCGATGATTGAGTTCCTCCATCTCGATGAGGTGTCCAGGCGTAGGACCTCTCCAATTAGTTGATGAATGCTCGGATTGGTGATGTGCTCATGGGGATTTCACGTCTGAACTGGAATTCTGTGTCTGAACTGGAACTCTGTGGCTGCCCCCAAGTTGGCAAGTGAGTCAGCATGGTTATTCTTGGACCTGGGGACCTACTTGAAGTCGCATCAGGAAATTTTGGACATCAATCGGAGAATGAGTTGTAGGTATTCTGCCATCTGAGAATCTTTTGCGACTATTCACAGATGACTTGGTTGACTACCAATGAGGAGTCACAGTGAACTTCGAGCCCGGTAACTCCGAGAGTGATAGTCGCTCGGAGCCCAGCTAAGATAGCCTCGTACTCAGCTTCGTTGTTGGATGCAGGTAAGCCTAGGGTAAAGGCCTTTTTGATGATGGATCCTTTAGGGGGGTGAGGGCAATTCTGATGTCTACCCCTTACTATTTAAAGCTCCATCAACATTCCAGATCCATCCTTCAAGTTGGTTAGCGTGCTCTGTGGTTCCCGGGGTGAAGTCAGCGATGAAGTCAGCCAGGACCTGGCCATTGATCACTGTCCTTGGCTCATATTTGAGTCCGTAGAACTAAGCTCTGAGGCCTATGTCCAGTTACTTCTGTATTTTTCCATGATGCTCCTCAGGGGATGTTCAGTGAGGACTATGATCGGGAAAGTTTGGAAGTAGTGCTTGAGCTTCCTCGAGATGATGAGGAGAGCCAACACCAGCTTCTTAAGCCTTTGAAATCTGGTCTGGGGACTATTCATGGATTGACTGATATAGTACACAGACTTCTGGATGCCTTCGTTCTCCCGAACCAAGGCTCTGCTTATCGCTGTCTCTGAGACGGCGAGATAGAGATACAACGTCTCTCCCGATGAAAGTTTCGACAATAGGGGATGAGACTATGTATCTCTTTAGCCCCTGGAAGGCCGTGTCGCATTACTCATTCCAGCAGAAGTCCGTTCCAATTTTATTCAAGGATTGAAAGAATAGCTTGCATTTGTCTGGGATCAGCTGATGAACTGATTGAGGGTTGCAAGTGTCCGTTCAGCATCGAACCTCCTTCATACAGGTGGACAAAGATCGTGACCCCTTTGTGTCCCAATTTGTTTGAGCAATCATGTCTGGACATGGGTTGTCGCTTCTTTTTCACGGGCAGCGAGTTCGTACAGCCAGATAATCTCCGTCTACTGATTCTCCATCTACTTCTTTAGGGAGGAAGTATCTGGAGGAGTTAGTCACTCTTGAGTGGAGGCTCGGGTTTCGTGCAATGCATTGTTGGGATGAGAGTCCTTAACGTTGGAGATATGGACGTCTGATAGGTTAGGCCGACTGTGCGCTGGCTCAACTGCTTCTATTATCTTCCCTTTTTCTTTCAGAGCGGCGGGGTCGACTGTAGTCTGGTTAACGCTCTTTCTTGACGGAGCCATATCAATTATGCTAGGTAATTTAGAGGAAGGAGTATAGTATTGGATGGCGAGAGATCGTAAGGATCCAAAATATCTCTCAAAGAAAGCACCAAATATAATGGGTAATTCCTAAAGAATAGTCCACGCAACAAAATTGGGAAGTGGATGTAATCAAATCATAGAAAAGTCAATCGCAAATACAGTGAATTAGGTGAAAAACCCAAAGTAGGAAAAAACCATGGTGAGAGAGAAAAGTTCCACTATGTCAATGGTGATTACAATAGGGTTCTCAAGGTTCGGGTAAACGTGATCCCCTTTCTCATTGGGGATCTCTGATTTATATAGATTGTGTTAAATAGATAAGGTTAGGGAGTGCTGTTCAGTTAGAACACTTAAATTATTTATCTCAACAGCCGCTGTCCTGACTTGAATTAATATAAGAGAAAGTCCATCTCTATATGGTGGTCTGTGCTTGGTTACAGATGAGGACGAACAGCTCCTGAGGGGAAACTGCCTCATTTAGATGAGGATTAGGCTTAGAGATAGGGTCTATCGTAACTGAATCTGACTCTTCTACTAATTACCTGACCCGTTCGAAATTCAAACTGGACAAAGGTACTGGATTAGATGTTCTGAAAGTTGCCACGCGTCTCACATCCATTTGAGGCTAGACAGACATGTGTCACGATCTTGAGCGGGTCAGAAAGTGAACACTACAATGCCTAAAAGTGGTCTATCATAATAAAAACTCTTAGTTTTGTGACCTTGTTTGCTCAAGTCCTTAAGTTCTTGGGGTATTTTTTAACCCGATACCTTAAGATCGTCCGATTTGGGAGTCACCGACCTAAACCTCGTTACATAGGCGAATTAGAAAGTCTAATAGAACTAAGGGATATTACCGTCAAAATATGTAAAAATAAGGCATAAGAGTTAGAGTTGAAGAAACTTTAATCAAACATTCATGATCACAAAGGTGCATGTGACTTAGGGTAAAGTAATAGACTACATGAGAAATACAGTTTTAATCTTTACCTTGATTGATAACAAGTTTTTGAATAGAGACTACGTTTAGGAATGAATAGTTTGGTATTTCTATGACTTATAGATTACTTGACTTTTTTTAAAATTACTTCAAATATGTTTTATTTTTCAAAATGCATTTTCAAAATACTAACACTTTGTTTTTCTTTCTTTGGATTTTGTAGGTGTAATTCACTGAAAACCTTCACGAGACAAAACTCGTCCTCTATGGGCAACCTAGAGATTTAATGGCTTATTGCACGTGTTAAGTGCAACTGTGATTTCTACGAAAGTGAGTTAAATTAGGTTAGTTCTGTTTTACTTTTTATTTGTTTTGCTCGAGGATGAGCAAAAGATGGGTGTAGGGTGTGATCGGTCACCGATATTGCATATTTATTATCATATTCTCATATTTATTTTATAATAAACTATGCTTTTTAATCTTATTTTGTCTGAATGATGTGCAAGCCTTTACTAATGGAGATGGAAAAGAAATGAGCCCAAAATCCCACTTAAATTCTGATTTAAATTAGTTTAAATCAAAATCAAGGATTAGGACAGAAGATTTAAGGGGATAACTACAAATCAGAGCAAATTAGAGAAGATAATACCAAATGAAAACCAGTTAAATTCAGATTTCTATAAATCTATTTGGTTAACTTGAAGAATCAATAGGAAATTACCAAATTCAGAAAACAAACAGAACAACCAAGGGATAAAAGGAGATATTGGAGCATCACAGCCATACGAGCCCCCCGAATCTGACAATCTGGCTAGATCCGGCCGTGGATTTGCGGCCAAAGCCACAGATCTGCGGCAATTCTGTTGAATCTTTGGGAGTGTTTGCTCTCCCTATCTTCGTACACTCTCCCTTATCCAATTTCTCCTATAAATACCTGTAGTTTTGAAGGCAGAAGGGCACCATTCTAGCAGAGAGTTAGAATTAGGCTTTTTTATAGTTTTAACTTAGGTTTTTATTTTTCTTTCTTGTGTAAATTTTTGCTCATGTAAATGTAGATTAGATAAGTGATTCATGAGAGAAGGAGAGAAAGATTTGTATTGAGAGTGATACCAATGCAATTTTTTGTCTTTTCTTTCATCATCTTTCTATTTAATCGAAAGTTTTCTTTTTTATTCTTCTTTTATTTACCTTCCTTTCTTGATTGTATTATCTAAATGAATCTGATAGCCTCGAACATGCCTTGCCCTTGGAAGCGTCACTGATGGCTTATAGCGATGAATATCTATTTCTAAGCGTATAAAAATTAATATTATTTTCTGCTTTCTTTTCTGCTTGCACTTTCATTTGACAGATCGATTAGAAATAGAGAAGATCCTATATGTCATGCTATGATCGTCTTCAAGCTAAGGTAAGTTGTCGATACGAATCAGAGATAAAGCAAGCTTCAAGGAGGTAAGTATTCTTTAGTTTTTACTTCTATTCATTTTCAAATTTAGAAACACACTTTCCTTTCTCTTTTCATTTCTTTCTTCTAACTTAGTTTTTCTCTTCTTTTTGAAAATGCCAACACTATCTCATCTTGTTCATCTCCTCTTCTAATATTAACACTTTTCTTTTTTTTTTAAACTAAGAAGAAACGATTTGACCGGAGTTAGTAACTTAGAAAGAACTTACTTAACGCTTCTATAGCAGTCCCTCCTTGAGGATCACGACCCGCAGAGCCACTTTCTATAGCGGTAATATTGAGTAGCCTAACACATTTCATTCTATATTTCTAAACTTCTATTTTTCTTTGCAGGTTTTCACCTCAATCATTCATGCTCGTGATGAGTTTTGTTTGTGTTTGTGATTGATGTGATTTTTAGATTTGAAAAACATGGGCATCACTTGATGTCGGTGAACTAGAGTCTGCTGATGATGGTGATGCTGATATGAGGATTGTGACTATGGTATAAGCAATAAGATCAAGCAAGATATAAACACAAGTGAGAGAGAAATAAGCAATCGCAAACACGGGATATTTGTTTCGAGATTCTAGCCACTTGCTCTACGTCCCCGCCTTCACCGCAATGAAGGATTTTGACTAAAATCAATCCCGCAAGATCACTCGGTGCTACAACACCTACAACGAGTTCCCTCAAGAACTCTTAGACTTGCAAGTCCCACATTTGTTCCCTGATTGAGATTTTCCTACACACAAAATATAGAATATTAGATTTAGAAGTAAAGATGTGCAAGGTGCTCAATTCTAATCCGCTGTAGCAATGGCTATGCGGGTCGTGATCCTCAGGGAGGGACTAGCGATGGAAGCTTGTTTAGTAAGTTCTCTAAAAAATTCTTCTTTTAGTTATTAAAAGAAAAATAAGAAAATAGTAGTTAAAGTTAGGTTAGGAAGAAAGCGGTAGGTTAAGAAGATGGAGAAATAGAAGCGATATTTACAATGAGTCGGGAAAGTAAGAGTTGGAAGATGAGGTTGGTGATCTAAACTAAAATTATAAAGAAAGAAAACTATAACTAGAACACATACCTACCTCTTCTGCCCTGTTTACCTTTGATCCGTTTGCAACGACTTACCACGTCTCTGAAGGCATTCAAGCATGGCGTATAGGATCTTCCCCCTTCTCGATCTACACTACGAAAAGAAAAGACAAACTATACTAGCAAGAGAAGGCTTGTTCATCACCATAGGCCATCAAGGGCACTTCTTCGGCTAAGCAGTCTCGAAGCGATCAGATCTCATGGTTTGCAAGACATCAGAGAGAAGCAATAAAATAAACAAGAATAGAAAAGCAATGAAATAAACAAGAATAACAAAAACAAACCTTGAGTAGATTTTATTAACAATGGAAGAAAAGTATGACTTACACCGATGTCACCTCAGTACAAGCATGAACTCCTTCCTCCATGAAAGCATCCTTTACTCTCAGTTACATAAATAAATAAAAATTACAAAAAAAGAAAAAGAAAAACCTAAACTACAACTAGCCTAAAAACCCTAGATTTAGATCTGTAGTTCGCTGTACGCCCTTCTCTGTTGCTCTGTAGGGGTATTTATAGGTGCAGAAGGAGGTAGAGTCCCAATACGATTCCTCCACGAAAACTGTTGCTTGGTCTCATCCAGATTGCCGCGGAAACGTGGCTTGGGCCGCATTTCTGTGGCCTTAGCTGGCTCCCTGGCCACGCGCTTTCGTGCGTGGCCTCCTCTGGTCCGTCCATCTGGGTTTATCCGTCTGGAAGATGTATCTCGACTCTTTATTTTGAATTTTCTGGATAACTTGGAAGCAAGTTACCCTAGATTCAAATCTCTTTCAAAACGAATTTCATCCTTGCACTCTCTTTCTTTGGCTTTTATCCTCATCCTGCAAATATTTAGGGTTGAATAGAAGTCTATCCTTCCCTCTTCTTTTGGTATTTGCAACTATTGCCCTTAGTAATTGCAACTTTGACATTTGATAATTGCAACTTTTGCATTGGGCTTGAATATGGGCTTTTGGGCTTCTTTTAAGACTTTATTCTTTTATTTCTATTTCTCAAGGCCTGCACACAATAAATAATAAAATATTAGTAAATGTGCAGAATTATAGGAATAAATATGAAAATGTGATAGTAAATGTATTGGAAAATATGTACTTTTTACTACCTATCACACCCCCACACTTATCTTTTTGCACGTCCTCGAGTAAAAATAAAAAAGAAAAAGAAAAACTAAACTAGCTAACTCACTTTCGTAGGAATCACGATTGCACTTAGCACGTGCAACAAGCCGTTAAACCCCTAGGTTACCCTAGAGGACGAGTGTTGTCTCGTGAGGGTTTTCAGCAGATTACACCCACAAAATCCATAAAAAGGAAAATATTTGAAATACTTTTGAAAAGATTAAGTAATCTATAAGTTTTTAGGATCCTCATTTTTATTCATTCTTAAACTTAGTCTTTAGATAGTAAATTGTTTTCCTTTTTAGGTAAGGGTCAAAATTGAATGTTTGTATAGTCTTTTTCGTTACCCTAAGTCATATGCATCCTTGTGAATTTTTACTAGAAATTCCTTAACTTGGACTCTCATGCCCCCTTTTTTCTTTTTTATTATTTTCTCTTCTCTTTTTAATATGTATAACTCATCTAATTTTCTTTCGTGTAAGTATCAAGGCTTCTTGAGGCCCTCATACCTAACTAATTGACTATTAGATGTGTTAGTACATATAAAAGTAATTTTTCTTAATTTCCTTAGGCTTTTTAATCCACCCATGTAGCGAACTTAAAGTTGGTGGCTCCCAAACCGGTCGGCTTTAGGGCACCGGGTGAGAAAACACCCCGCGGACTTAAAGATTCGAGTGAACTAGGCCACAAAACTAAGGGCTATATTTCATAAAATCACCTTTAGGCGTGAATACTTATGCTTCTTGAAAAACACCTAGAGGGGGGGTGAATAGGTGTGATTGCTAATCTTAAAAATTTTAACTCTCTAAATGCGGAACCTAAAACAAGTGAGGCTCAACTTAGTACAATTCAACAAGTGTAGCCAAATTCCTCTTGCGAGGCTCTGGACTAAACTCCTCTTGATTCCCCTTGATATGGGTTGAGGTGCTATGTGAAGCTCTTGTTGGATGAGTACGGGATTGGCACACACAAGTATGAAATGAATGATATGAAGAATGATGCAAACACAATGATATATGGCAAGAATTATAAGCAAGCAAATAGTAGCACAAGAGAATTAAACAATATCACAAGTATGCAATAGAAAGCAATAAGGAGCTATTGAAAAGTAAAGCAAGAATTAGACGCAAAGGCAATCGCAAACAAAGTGATTTGTTTCGAGGTTCGAGCCACCGCTCTACTCCCCGCCTTCACCTCCGTGAAGGGTTTCCACTATCCACCGAGGACGCCTTTACAATTTGGTCTACCGAAGACCGAGCACCGAGCTCCACCGAGTACAAATGACCTCTACCGAAGAGGTTGCTCCACAAGGAAAGGAATACAAGAACAAAGTGATCACAACAAGATCACTACACTATTTCTCAAACTCTTTTACAAACACTCTCACTTCAATTACAACTTCACTATAGAATGAGTATAGAATTTTTTTTTTTTTTTTTGGCTCTATGAAGTGTGGTGAGAAAAACTTCAGTTGTAGAGTGATATTAGTAATCAAACACAACTGAAAAACAGGCTCAAAAAGAATTGGAATGAAAGCTTTAAACTCTTTTCTTTTCTCTTTTGAAAACAATACAAACTTGAGGATTTTTCTTAGTGATATGCAAGAGAGACTTCTCCTCTATTTATAGGGTTAAAAATAGGTTAAAAACAATTTCTTTTGGTCTTATTTTCTCTGAAAAACGCTGAAAAAGTCTGCCAAGAAATCAGATAAAAAACAGATTTCAGAATTGCACAAAAGAGGAAAGAGCCGTTGGGATTTTGCAGGCCTGGCGGTCGACCGGTCCGGTCGACCGCCAGCCCAGCTGCAGAGAGCCGTTGGCTCCCGGTCGACCGGTCCGGTCGACCGTCCCAAAAGAGGAAACACAGTTTCCTTCTTCCGGTCGACCGGTCCGGTCGACCGAAATAACCCGAGAGCAATTTGCTCTCCGTCAGTCGACTGGTCCAGTCGACTGACAGACATGCACAAACAGTGCATGTCCAGACACATCGCCGGTCGACCGGGCCGGTCGACCGAAGTTGCCTGAAACAGAAAAACTGGACTGGTTTTTGAGTTAGAAAAATTTTGAGAAATATTTAAAAATACATATAGCTAAGTATTATGCAGAAAATAGTTTATACACATGTTATATACAAGATTTTCAAGATATAAAACTTTTGGTACATGTATATATAAACTAAGGCATAAAACTTAGAAATAACCATTTTCAAAACATAGGAAATATATGAAACAAATGTGTGTGCAAATCCTAGAGCCAAATTTCATATACTCAAACTTTAACATTCTATTTCTTACAATGATTCTAAGACTTCAAGATCTTCAATAGGCTTCTTCATATGATCTTCAACACTTGTTCCTTGAGCCCAATTGGAGTTGACTTGAGTCCAAATCCTTGTATTTGTGAGAGAAGACTTCTAGAATGAATAGAAATCTGAAACACACTTAAACAACAAATGTTATTAGTACAAATAACTAATATGTTTTGTAATCATCAAAATACACTAATCATGGGTGATTGTAACCTTGGGCCAACAATCTCCCCCTTTTTGATGATGACAAAACATATAGGTTATTTAAATAAACATGGAAGAGGAGTTTGAAAAACTTCCCCTCAAATAATGCTATGTATAAAAATTTGACTATGGAAGCACAATACATAAAGCATTCAAGGCAAAATAGTTTTGTCAAAAACTTAAATAAACAAACTTAACAAACTCAAACATATATCAAACTTTTAAACTTATTACAACTCTTAAACAACTTATTACAACTTATTCTCCCCCTTTTTGTCATACATCAAAAAGGGTTAAAATACCAATAGAAAAAACAAATTTTATTTTTAAGAATCCATAATGCAAACATTCAACTCACCACAAATAAATGAAAATCTAGCATAATCTAGAGGTTTAGTAAAAATATCGGCAAGTTGAAAATCGGTAGAAACATAATCAATCTCAATATCACCTTTCTCATAATGATCTCTAAGAAAGTGATACCTAATGTCAATGTGTTTGGTTTTACTATGTTGATTTGCATTCTTTGTCATGTGAATAGTACTAGTATTATCACAAAATATTTTAACATGATCAAAGTGTAAATCATAGTCAAGGAGAGTATGTTTCATCCAAAGAACTTGTGCACAACAAGCTCCGGCCGCAACATACTCCGCCTCGGCGGTTGAAAGGGCTACCGAATTTTGCTTTTTGGAAGACCAAGATACAAGACAATTACCTAAGAATTGACATGTTCCACTTGTGCTCTTCCTATCTACCCTACAACCCGCATAGTCGGCATCCGAAAAACTCTTCATTTCAAATAATCCGGTTTTAGGATACCATAAACCCATTTCAATAGTGCCCTTAAGGTATCTAATTATGCGTTTAACCGCAATTATGTGAGATTCTTTAGGACAAGATTGAAAACGTGCACAAAGACAAACGGAAAACATAATATCCGGCCTACTAGCCGTCAAATAAAGCAAGCTACCAATCATACTACGATATAATTTAATGTCTACACTTTTACCTTGTTCATCCTTGTCAAGCTTTGTAGTTGTTGCCATGGGAGTTTTGCTTACTTTCGATCCTTCAAGCCCAAACCTTTTGATTAGTTCCTTTGTGTACTTAGCTTGATTGATGAAGATCCCATCCTTCTTTTGCTTGATTTGGAGTCCAAGGAAATAGTTGAGCTCCCCCATCATAGACATTTCAAATTCATCCTTCATGCATGACTCAAAAGCTTTGCAAAGAGATTCATTAGTAGAACCAAAATAATATCATCTACATAAATTTGCACAATAAGAATATCTTTTTCTACATGTTTAGTAAACAATGTTGTGTCAATTTTACCTTTCTTAAAACCATTTGAAATCAAAAATGAAGAAAGTCTTTCATACCAAGCCCTAGGGGCTTGTTTTAAACCATAAAGAGCTTTATCTAATTTAAAAACAAAATCCGGATGTGTAGGATCAACAAACCCGGGGGTTGTTCAACATACACCTCCTCTTCAATAAATCCATTTAGAAAAGCACTTTTAACATCCATTTAAAATAATTTGAAATCTTTATATGAGGCAAATGCTAGTGTCATCCGTATGGCTTCAAGCCGTGCTACGGGTGCAAAGGTTTCTTCAAAATCGATTCCTTCGATTTGAGTGTAACCTTGGGCAACTAACCTAGCCTTGTTTCTAACTACATTACCCGATTCATCCAACTTGTTCTTAAAGATCCACTTAGTACCAATTGTTGGTCTATCGTGGGGCCTAGGAACAAGGTGCCAAACTTGGTTGCGCTCAAATTGATTGAGCTCCTCTTGCATGGCTAGCAACCAATATGAATCGGCCTCGGCTCGAGCACATTTTTGGGTTCAATATGAGAAATGAATGCATAGTTACCACAATAGTCATGAAGTCTAGAGCGAGTAGTTACCCCTTTTGATACTTCACCTATGACGAGGTCCTTGGGATGATGTGGATTGTATCTCCAATCCTTTGGTAGTGGTTGAGTAGGCTCCACCTCATGTGTTTGATTTTCATTTTCTTGTGCCTCTTCCACCTTAGCTTTGCTTCCTTCATCATCCTTTGGTTTGTCTCCCATAGTAGAAGCATCCTCCAAGGTCACTTTCTCCAAACCTTCATCCAATGCATCTATTTCTACAACATTCTTAACAAACTTGTTAAATTCCTCAAACTTAACATGAATAGACTCTTCAATAGTCAATGATGATCTAATGAAAACTTTATAAGCCTTACTAGTGTTTGAGTAACCTACAAAAATAGCCTCATAAGATTTAGCATCAAACTTTCCTAAATTATCTTTTGTATTTAAAACAAAGCATTTGCAACCAAAAACTTTAAAATAGGAAACATTAGGTTTTCTAGAAAAATACATTTCAAAAGAAGTTTTAGTAGTATTTTTACACAAGAAAACACGATTTGATATATAGCATGATGTATTTACGGCCTCGGCCCACAAATAATGTGGTAGACCATATTCACTTAGCATTGTCCTAGCCATCTCTTGTAATATTCTATTTTTCCGTTCAACTACTCCATTTTGTTGTGGAGTTCTAGGATAAGAAAGTTCATGCTTTATTCCATGTTCATCACAAAAAGTGGTAAAGGGTTGGTTAATGAATTCACCTCCTCTATCACTTCTTATTCTCAAAATCGAAACATCTTTTTCTTTTTCAACTCTTTTCTTAAAAGTTTGGAAATACGAAAATGCTTGGCTTTTATGTTCAAGAAAGAAAACCCAAGTAAATCTTGAAAAGTCATCAACCAAAACATAAGCAAATCTATTCCCACTTAGACTTTTGGTTTGTGTAGGGCCAAAAAGATCCATATGGATTAACTCCAAAGGACGTGATGTCATGATATCCTTAATTGACTTGAAAGAAGACTTAGTTTGTTTCCCAAATTGACATGCGTCACAAACTCGGTCTTTTTCAAAATTCAAGTAAGGAATACCTTTCACCATTTCCTTTGTGTTTAACCTAGAAATGTGATCAAAAGAAATATGCCCTAATCTCCTATGCCACAACTAAGAGTCATCATCGAGGGCTTTCAAACAAGTAATATTACAAGACATATTTAACATATCAATCATATAAACATTACTTTCACGAAAACCGGAAAATACACAAACATTGGAAGTTCTATCAATTACTTTACAAGAAACATTATCAAAAACAATATCAAAACCTTTATCACAAAGTTGACTAACACTCAAGAGATTATGCTTGAGGCCATCAACTAAAACTACATTTTCAATTAAAGGAGAGGTGCCAAGTTTTACATTACCAATACCGATAATTTTACCCTTGGCGTCATCTCCGAAGGTGACGGTGCCACCTTCATGATATCTTGATAGGGTTGCAAAGTTGTTGATGTCCCAAGTCATGTGCCTTGAGCAACCGCTATCAAGATACCACAATCCTCTACGTCGTTGGGATTTGGAAAGTACCTACATCATTTAACATAATTGTTGATTTTGGTACCCAAACTTTCTTGGGTCCTTGAAAGTTAGTGCCTCGAACCCAAACATTATGACGTGATACATTTAATCTATCATAGCAAAAATTGGCTAAGTGCCCTTTCCGTCCACAATGTGAACATGAGAACACTCTACCATACATGAATGCATGATGTGTATGTGTAGTGTGAGCATGTTTTGGGGTTTTGCCATGTTGTTTAGGTTGTGTAGCATGAACATGAACATGAGCATGAGCATTTTTCTTTGGAGCTTGTTTCTTAGGAAACATAGCCTCAATTTTCTTCTTGTTAAACTCACAATCTTTCAAAACAACACTTAATGAGTCTAATCTTTCCTTAATCATAGAAACTTCATTTGAATTAATTAGTGGCGCCTTACCTTTGCAAGAAATCTTATATTTTTCAAAATCATTTTTGGTAGTGGCCAAAGTGGAAACCAAATCCTCTTTTTCCTTTGTAAGAGTGAAAACTTGAAGACTTAAAGATTCATTATCCTTTCTCATTTTAAGATACTTTTTCTTTAAGAAATCATAGTTTTGTGACAACTCAACAAAAGCTTCTTCTAACACATCCATAGAAAGTTCATCATCATGAGAAGGGGAAGAGGTTACCTTGCTTGTGCCTTCATTAGCCATGAAGCACATGTTGGCGGTGTCTATTTCTTCCTCGGATTTAGTCTCCGAATCCCAAGTTGCCTTCATAGCCTTCTTCTTGTAAGGCTTCTTAGAAGTGGAGGGCTTAGCTTTGTCCGGACACTCCGCAACAATGTGTCCCGGTCTTTGGCAATTAAAGCACACAATCTTCCTTTCTTCTTTTCCTCCTTGCCATCTTCTTCTACCTTGGTACTTCGCCTTGTTGTACATCCTCCGGACATTCTTAACAAGGAGTGAGAGCTCCTCATCATCTTCTTCTTCATCGTCTTCATCGGAGTGTGTAGCTTGACTCTTGAAGGCGACAGTCTTCTTTTTGGAAGGAGCCATATCCTCTCTTGCTTTCCTTTCCATCTCATGGGTTTTGAGGTTCCCAATGAGACCTATAAGCTCCATCTCTTCATTGTCGTTGAGTTCCTTCAAGGTTGTTGCTTTAACTTCCCATGAAGGAGGAAGAGCCCGGATGATCTTCCTTACTCTTTGATCATTGTTGATATCTTCACCTAAAGAAGAGAGTCCATTAGTAATCTTGGTAAATCTTGTAACCATATCATCTATGGTTTCATTTTCTTGCATGCTAAATGTTTCATATTGGGACCGAAGAAGGTCAATCTTAGCCTTCTTTACTTGTGAGGTCCCTTCATGTGTGACTATCAAATGTGACCAAATCTCATATGCGGATTTGCAATGAATAACCCTAGAAATGTCATCATCATTAAGGGCTTGTAGAAGTGCATAGTGAGCTTTGGCATTGGCATCGAATTCCTTAGTCTCTATTTCGGACCAAGTGGATTCGTCACCGGGGGGTACACTAAAGGACTTAGTCACGGCTTTTGCAACTCGGCTACCTAGAGATTGCAAAAACACGGTCATCTTAACTTTCCATATGGGAAAGTTAAGTCCATCAAACTTAGGAGGGGTCTTAATTCCATCGGCCATTTTTACTATATGAATATGAATGAAATGATTAGCAAATTAGGATCTTCTCTAAGGTTGTTAAACCAAATCCTAGAGTCCAAGCTCTGATACCAATTGAAAAACACCTAGAGGGGGGGTGAATAGGTGTGATTGCTAATCTTAAAAATTTTAACTCTCTAAATGCGGAACCTAAAACAAGTGAGGCTCAACTTAGTACAATTCAACAAGTGTAGCCGAATTCCTCTTGCGAGGCTCTGGGCTAAACTCCTCTTGATTCCCCTTGATATGGGTTGAGGTGCTATGTGAAGCTCTTGTTGGATGAGTACGGGATTGGCACACACAAGTATGAAATGAATGATATGAAGAATGATGCAAACACAATGATATATGGCAAGAATTATAAGCAAGCAAATAGTAGCACAAGAGAATTAAATAATATCACAAGTATGCAATAGAAAGCAATAAGGAGCTATTGAAAAGTAAAACAAGAATTAGACGCAAAGGCAATCGCAAACAAAGTGATTTGTTTCGAGGTTCGAGCCACCGCTCTACTCTCCGCCTTCACCTCCGTGAAGGGTTTCCACTATCCACCGAGGACGCCTTTACAATTTGGTCTACCGAAGACCGAGCACCGAGCTCCACCGAGTACAAATGACCTCTACCGAAGAGGTTGCTCCACAAGGAAAGGAATACAAGAACAAAGTGATCACAACAAGATCACTACACTATTTCTCAAACTCTTTTACAAACACTCTCACTTCAATTACAACTTCACTATAGAATGAGTATAGAATTTTTTTTTTTTGGCTCTATGAAGTGTGGTGAGAAAAACTTCAGTTGTAGAGTGATATTAGTAATCAAACACAACTGAAAAACAGGCTCAAAAAGAATTGGAATGAAAGCTTTAAACTCTTTTCTTTTCTCTTTTGAAAACAATACAAACTTGAGGATTTTTCTTAGTGATATGCAAGAGAGACTTCTCCTCTATTTATAGGGTTAAAAATAGGTTAAAAACAATTTCTTTTGGTCTTATTTTCTCTGAAAAACACTGAAAAAGTCTGCCAAGAAATCAGATAAAAAACAGATTTCAGAATTGCACAAAAGAGGAAAGAGCCGTTGGGATTTTGCAGGCCTGGCGGTCGACCGGTCCGGTCGACCGCCAGCCCAGCTGCAGAGAGCCGTTGGCTCCCGGTCGACCAGTCCGGTCGACCGTCCCAAAAGAGGAAACACAGTTTCCTTCTTCCGGTCGACCGGTCCGGTCGACCGAAATAACCCGAGAGCAATTTGCTCTCCGTCGGTCGACTGGTCCGGTCGACCGACAGACATGCACAAACAGTGCATGTCCAGACACATCGCCGGTCGACCGGGCCGGTCGACCGAAGTTGCCTGAAACAGAAAAACTGGACTGGTTTTTGAGTTAGAAAAATTTTGAGAAATATTTAAAAATACATATAGCTAAGTATTATGCAGAAAATAGTTTATACACATGTTATATACAAGATTTTCAAGATATAAAACTTTTGGTACATGTATATATAAACTAAGGCATAAAACTTAGAAATAACCATTTTCAAAACATAGGAAATATATGAAACAAATGTGTGTGCAAATCCTAGAGCCAAATTTCATATACTCAAACTTTAACATTCTATTTCTTACAATGATTCTAAGACTTCAAGATCTTCAATAGGCTTCTTCATATGATCTTCAACACTTGTTCCTTGAGCCCAATTGGAGTTGACTTGAGTCCAAATCCTTGTATTTGTGAGAGAAGACTTCTAGAATGAATAGAAATCTGAAACACACTTAAACAACAAATGTTATTAGTACAAATAACTAATATGTTTTGTAATCATCAAAATACACTAATCATGGGTGATTGTAACCTTGGGCCAACACTTCTTGAGGCACATGTATCCAGCTTAATTAGTGATTTTTATTTTTTTATATTTAATTTTTATATATTTTTTATATGAGGCACAAGAGTCTTTGTCTTAGAATCCTAGATATGCATTAGGTATGCACATTTTATTAAGGTAAAAATCAAGACTAATTACTTATTCAATTTCTCCTCCTATACCTAAAAATTCAACAATTTATTTATTTAACCAAGTTTTTAGAAATCCTAATCATGATTTTCCTAATTCTTAAGACTAACTTAGATTTCTTTCAAAAGACAAGTCAAAATATTATCCTTTTTTTTTTAAAATTTTTTTAGCAAATTTTTTTTATTAGCAAATTTTTTTCGTTAGTTTCTAACTATGTTAGTATGTTAGTAAAGCCTCCCCCCACACTTATCTCATGCATTGTCCTCAATGTATGAATGTATGCATGTATGCATGAAAAAGAAGAAAGGGAAGGAAAATATTACCTTAGGGGGTGGTTCCGGTGGTGGTCTGATTGGGCCAAGCGTTGCTACCCAATCAATATAATGTGATAGTTCACGGGACCTACCTTTATTGACCTCTTTTCTATTTACATGTTTACAGTCCCCAATATGAATAGGATCATGGAAGATCCTCTCGTGAAACTTACTTCCTTTACATGACCAGTCCTAGAAAATCATCACAGAGTCATGGTCTATACCTATGTCCAACAAAAGAATGTGACTTGGTAGAATGGTTGATTTGGACTCAAGAATGATAGGTGCAGGAACTAATATCGACTCAGGAAGGTGACATAAGTCAAGTAAAGGTTTAGGAGTCGAGCTAGCTTCAAGAAGTGGGTCCAAATCAAGAAGTTGAAACGCAAGTCCACAATCATTTTCCCACAATGGAATGTGACTCACTATTGGTGATTCAAGCTCAGGAATGATAGGTGTGGGAATCAAAACTGACTCTAAAAGATTACCTAAGTCGGGTAACAAAACAGGAGTCAATATTGATTCGGGAATTTGAACTCGATCACAACAAATTTGAGAATCAAGGTCACATATCTCATTAGGTTCAATCTCATAAAAATGAGAACTTGCCAATTTGTCAATGAGACTTTCAAAGTATGAAATTGGTCAAGTTCAATATGATGATCATCAAAAATGGGTGATTCAATTTCATGATCTATGGGTACGGGAATAAATGTTGGCTCAGAAAATTGGTCCAAATTGGGTAAGAATACCGGAGTCAACATAGATTCGAAGATGGAAACTGAATCACAAAGTTGGGGATCGGGTTCACATTCATAATCTAATTCAATCTCATTGAAATTAAAACTAGCCAATTTGTCCAAGGATTGGAATTGATCAAGTTCATATTGATGTGATGAAATTGAATTTTAATCAAGGTCTTCTAGACAGAATGATTCTTGGTTCCTATCAACTTGGTTGGTTAGTTCAAGAATGTTTGAAAGTCTAGAAATTTGATCATTCATTAAATCTTGCAAACGATCCACTTTTTCTTCTAACCCATCGAATAGATCAATGGAGGACTGAAACCTTGGTGATGTGGGAAAAGACGTATATGAAGATAATGGTTGAACAGGTGGTTGACCATATGGCTCAGGGGTGTTGAATCCCCATTGACTCTGTGAAGAGTAGTGATGATTATTCCAATCTTGTTCATAGTATTGGGACTGGGGCATGTAATGATTCGGATAAGACCAATCTGGCACACTAGGTTGGTCAAAATTATGATATGCCGGGTTGGTAATATCCGAAAAAGAGGTTGGTGTGTAATATGAATTAAAATTGGAAAAATTGTTATATGCCATATCACACAAACACAAACAAAGAAAAAGAAAACAAACAAAATATGCAAACAAAAAAAAATTCTAACCTAAGTTAGGGTAGACCTATTACCTAGACGACTCCTAACTGGTTAGACTGTCCACGGGAGGTAGGGTGTAGACTTTGACCACAAGTTAATCAGCCAGGTCAGGGTAAGATTGGTGGGAGGTTTTCCGTCAAAGACGTTCCTTAATTAAATAACCACCAATCTTCGGGCTTTCGGCCCTCAACCCCCTTCCTAAACACTGATTTGGCAGGAGTCAAATTTCAACACTGTTCCCCCTTAGGATAATCTCCTAATTGAGTCCGAGATGTCCCTAGGGCCAACGTCTAGTCAATTTTTATTTAGGGTTAGGGTTGTGAGTGCAACGGAGATGATTTGTGGGCCAAGGAAGGGTGATGAAATCCCCACCTTATGTTATTTATGGGTTATGCCCTTAAATTTTTTTGTGTACGTGTAAAGCAGTAGACAAATATTCACTCAAAACAGAAAATCAGCCAAGGGTGCTTCCTAGTCTATATGCAATGCGAACGTACCTTGTCTCCAGCACTCTTCAACAGAAATTAAAAAATTAAATAGACACGTGCCTAAGATGCAAGAGTCTAATTTTTTTTCAACAAATAAGTTACTGTTAATTAATTAGCAGTGTGCAGGATGATTACAGAGAAAAGTTAATAGAGAAGTAAACAATATTGCAATTTGCAGCAACCTGTAGAAAACAGCGTGAGTAGTTCACTACTCAGGCCGCGGAAACGCAGCTATTGCCGCGTTTGCGCGGCACTGTAGTAGGCTCTGCTGCTCTGCCTTCGAGGGCAGAGGCACAAGTTGCTATATGTCCTTTTCTGTTGTTATTTTTCCTGTTCTCCAAACCTGCAAACAGAAAGAATAAAAGAATTAGTTATATATGTTTTTATTTTTTTAGAGAATAACTTACCATCCCTTCCCGGCAACGGCGCTAAAATTTTGATTGAGATTTTCCTGCACACAAAATATAGAATATTAGATTTAGAAGTAAAGATGTGCAAGGTGCTCAATTCTAATCCGCTGTAGCAATGGCTATGCGGGTCGTGATCCTCAGGGAGGGACTAGCGATGGAAGCTTGTTTAGTAAGTTCTCTAAAAAAATTCTTCTTTTAGTTATTAAAAGAAAAATAAGAAAATAATAGTTAAAGTTAGGTTAGGAAGAAAGCGGTAGGTTAAGAAGATGGAGAAATAGAAGCGATATTTACAATGAGTCGGGAAAGAAAGAGTTGGAAGATGAGGTTGGTGATCTAAACTAAAATTACAAAGAAAGAAAACTATAACTAGAACACATACCTACCTCTTCTGCCCTGTTTACCTTTGATCCGTTTGCAACGACTTACCTCGTCTCTGAAGGCATTCAAGCATGGCGTATAGGATCTTCCCCCTTCTCGATCTACACTACGAAAAGAAAAGACAAACTATACTAGCAAGAGAAGGCTTGTTCATCACCATAGGCCATCAAGGGCACTTCTTCGGCTAAGCAGTCTCGAAGCGATCAGATCTCATGGTTTGCAAGACATCAGAGAGAAGCAATAAAATAAACAAGAATAGAAAAACAATGAAATAAAACAAGAATAACAAAAACAAACCTTGAGTAGATTTTATTAACAATGGAAGAAAAGTATGACTTACACCGATGTCACCTCAGTACAAGCATGAACTCCTTCCTCCATGAAAGCATCCTCTACTCTCAGTTACATAAAAAAATAAAAATTACAAAAAAAGAAAAACAAAAACCTAAACTACAACTAGCCTAAAAACCAAAGATTTAGATCTGTAGTTCGCTGTACGCCCTTCTCTGTTGCTCTGCAGGGGTATTTATAGGTGCAGAAGGAGGTAGAGTCCCAATACGATTCCTCCACGAAAATTGTTGCTTGGTCTCATCCAGATTGCCGCGGAAACGCGGCTTGGGCCGCGTTTCCGCAGCCTTAGCTGGCTCCCTGGCCACGCGCTTTCGTGCGTGGCCTCCTCTGATCCGTCCATCTGGGTTTATCCGTCTGGAAGATGTATCTCGACTCTTTATTTTGAATTTTCGGGATAACTTGGGAAGCAAGTTACCCTAGATTCAAATATCTTCCAAAACGAATTTCATCCTTGCACTCTCTTTCTTTGGCTTTTATCTTCATCCTGCAAGTATTTAGGGTTGAATAGAAGTCTATCCTTCCCTCTTCTTTTGGTATTTGCAACTATTGCCCTTAATAATTGCAACTTTGACATTTGATAATTGCAACTTTTGCATTGGGCTTGAATATGGGCTTTTGGGCTTCTTTTAAGGCTTTATTCTTTTATTTTTATTTCTCAAGGCTTGCACAAAATAAATAATAAAATATTAGTAAATGTGCAGAATTATAGGAATAAATATGAAAATGTGGTAATAAATGTATTGGAAAATATACACTTTTTACTACCTATCATTCCCGCAAGAACAATACGCCACACGAACCCTCAAGTTCGTTGAGTCTGCAACCTCCAATTCCTCTAAATATAAAGATGAAAAACTTTGTGATCACTTCTTGTTTACAAACAAATTCTCTCGCATACAAGGATCCCAAAGGATGAATATAATAATAGATAGCTAGAGCTTGTGTGAGAAAACAAGATATGAAAGTTTATCTCTAAAACTTGTAGAGAAATCTCTGTGGAAGATAGGAAAAAGTAGCTTCAAAACTTCTCTAAAAATCTTACCTAAAAAACTGGCCAAAAGACCCTTTAATAGGGGTTCAGAAAACTAGTCATTACATGCCAGGATGACCTGTCAGTTGACCGGCCAATAGTCAAAAATTTGACTGTTGGAGTTGCTGATCGACCTCCCGGTCCACTGCTCCCCAAGACATGCTTTGTCAGTCGATCGGTCGGTCTCCCGTGACCCAACAAAGACTTACTGTCTCTCAGTTGGTCGACCGACCCGGTCAACCGATCTGGGCTCATGCATGTTGTACACGTCGGTCGATCGGTCAGTCGATCGAGCCTGCCTTCGACGACCGGTCAGTCGACCACAAGCAGCCCCAGCACTAAATTTGTCAGGGTTTTAAAGATAAAAACTTGGATTTGTAAAAACCCTTAAAAATTCAATTAAATCTCATAAATTTTACAAAAATAAGTTCATATAAATGCTTTGAAGTACAAACATGTGTGATCAAAAATCAACACATATTACAACATGTGAAGTATTTTTGAGGTAAAGAATTATAGGCTTAAGCCAAAAATCGTATTTTTCAAAAATCAAACTTTTAAATGAAAAAAACTGTCACGCCCTGCTTCCCAAAATACGTAGAAACGGAGTCGCGACGAGAGTCGGCGACGGATATACGCGAGGAGAATACCCCACGTATACACGCTAAGACTAAAGTAACATGAACAAGTTATAAATCTAAACCATAAATCAGAATCGCTGCAATAATACATATAAAGTCTAACATAATGATAGCATATGAATAAGAATAAGAAATGTGACAGGATGCGATATATGAATAAAAGAGCAGGGATACCGATAATCAAAAGGGAGAGACTCCAGCTCCTCAAGGTAAATATGATCCTCTCCAAATACCTGATCAATAGTAAATAGCCCTGGATCTGGATATGCAGATCCAGGGAGTCAGAACTCCTAGTGAATGTATAAGAGAAAAAGGGAAGGACATGCGAATATAAATGTGAGCAAACTAGGAAACACATATGCTGGAATAAAACAGAAGTAACATACAAAACTTGGATAGAAAATAATAAAGTCAATCAATACAAAATCAGATGTCCAATCGGGTGTCACGTGTACAGTCAGTTCATTGGTATTATTAGATGTTTACAATCAGTCAATATATCAAGTTCAGACTATAATTTCAATGTAAGATTTCAGTTTGTTATTTATTATGTCAGCGAACACCAATTGCCACCTGTATTAGACGCGTCCCATACTACGCTTATCACACGTGTCAATTAACGTCCCAAGTTATTGAAATTAATAGAAGAGACATTATCCATGCTTTAGACGTACATATCAGGAACCACGGCCCAATCACCTGGCGCTGAACAAGGTCCTACCGCTAGGTAGTCAATAACAATAACAATAATAATGTGTCAATAATAATGACAATATGAATAATACGGGATGTCAGTCATCCCCCAGAACCCTGCAGTAGAATAGTATCTCAGCTGCGCAACCTGTATCCTAGGTCCACCCAAAATACAGACGCTGTCTCCTCCATCAATTTCCCCAATCCCAGTGTAAGTTATCAATTTACATTATTATTTATAATAATCAATATCCATGCTATTTCGATTACTGGGACGATACGGTGACAGTAACAATATCAATGATGTATCAATAACAATCTGAACAATATTACCGTGTAAACGGTAGAACAATAGAACAATGAAAGTGTTACGATCCGACAATATTTTCCCAGTAACTTTCAATAACATGAATCAATACAACAACAGAACTAGATAATACTCAATAGCCAGTCTCATCTGGAACCAGTCAATATCTCATATGCTTGTACTGCATATAACAATAGCCCATTTGTCTACTCATAGCCTCAATAGTCATCCTGATCGTCAAGTATCGATTCAGGTCAAGGTATCTAATATGGCAAGCCATCACCAATATATATGTATCTCAGTAACTGAAATAACAAATGCTCTGACACATCTATTCTGATCTCCACACTCTAGTCTGATCAAAGTCATCACTCCCTTTCACTTCTATCATGGTCAAACATAAGGTCACAAAAGTCGGTAACATATCAGATATATATCTAAGATCTATCAGGTCAGGTCAATCCAATCAATGCCTATTCCTCAACCCCCAAGTCGACTCCAATCCAATCGAGTCTACCGACATGTTCAAGTCCACGATTTCATTTTTATTAATGAAGAACCCTATTTATTCAATCATCGTTATCCAAATCAATCAAGATTATAACTAAAAAGTGTAACATCCTCAATTAACATGGGATCTAGATCACCTCTACAACTAGTAGTTAATATCGATAAGGTCATCAATACATCAGTCAAATTCATCAATGAGAGAAATCTAGAAATAATAGCTCATAACAGTCCTGAAGTCAGTCTCATCGGGTGCACTAGCGTCAAGAGTATTATATTTAGAATATCCATGTATCGGTAGAACAGTCTGTCGATAAAGCAACATCATATCTAACACGTTCTCAATATCCAAAAGAATTCTAGTCAGAATAGTCACCAACGATTTGTCCGATAAATACTACGCATAAAATATGAATCTCTAATCCTCAATCATCAATCAATCTGCCTCTAGATCAATATACTTATATTCTAAGATTTATCACAACTAGGTAAATCACAAGATCAAGTCTAGTCAACGGTATATCAATACTAGGCCTAAGCCAACAACGGCGATCTACCAACACATGAAATGACGCTGATACAAGTTCCTATCAACTATATAAATAAAGTGAACAATCATAGATGTCTCATGAAGTGGTACAAGTAATCAAACTGATAAAATATAAGAGAAAGTCACATGAAATGATAAGTGTAACATGTAAACGCATACCGACAACGGTAAATAAGGAAATGCATAAGAACGAACACTCACATGAAATGACGCGGTTTTGGAACCGAACTACCGTCTGGTCTTCACTGCACGAACCAGTACTGAACTACGGCTCATCCCATGGATCGGTCCTTGAATCACCATTGTATCGGGTCCACAACGAGTACGAATCCAGATCGGGTCCGCATCTTCTGCAACTGGTCCGGATCTCACCAAACGGATCCGAAATATTGTAACACGCAACCGAACATACAAATAAATATAAATATACACTAAACACACTCCCGAGCAACCCGACACATACGTGTACACCCACGTACATGTACAAATATATATATACATACACCTCTATATATACATATATATACATATACTATATACATACCTACATATTATGTATATATACACGTATACCCATGTCTACATATGAACACACACTCACGCACACCTCCCTGCATGCACACACTAACAAATAATTACATTTATACCTACATAATAATAATTCATGTACATTACTAAGCACCTTTAATTAAAATTTTACATTATTACACTTTTACCCTACCTACATAATTCATGCATGCATATATATTTACCAACATATCCCTACACATTAATTAACTTCTATATTATTACACTTTTGCCACCACACAAATAAATGCAGCACTAACCTTGAGCCGATTTGCGGTACGCCGACGGAGGCTCCGGCGGAGGCGTCCGGGACCGCGGAGGGTGTCGTTGGATAGAGCACCTCGCCGTGAAGGGCGTGGGTGCGTTCGCGCTCGCCTACGGTGATCCATGGCGTTCCACGGAGAGCCAGAAAATGGCATTCCACACGCAATATAAACCAACATGAAATGATGCACCTATGCCCATTCACTTCCACCCTACAATTAATGACCTATACACATTTTACTCTAACACCAAAATATATACATACATCAAATATAAAAAATGAGAGAAGTGAAACTCACCATGCATGCAGGGACGGCCTGGGCTGCTGCCGTAGGCCAGCATGGGAGGCCGTTCAGGTGGGAGTTGGCTCGCGGAAGACTCCGGGGCAGTCGTTGAGGGTGTCGCGGCTTACCGGCAACACCGCGAATTTCCATAGAAGAGAGGCAGCCAAGGAGAGGAGGCTTGGCCTGCTGGGCTGATGGGTGCTGCCGCGTGGGCTGCTGTGATGGGGAGTTGAGGGAAATGGAGAGCCCTGTTGTGGGTTTGGCATGGCCTGGTAGTGCTCACGCGAAGGGGGCAGCCGGCAGCCTCGCGCATACGACAAAGGAGGAGACCCACAGCCAAGAGGAGAGGGCCACGACCTAGATCTTTGAACTGCCGCAACGAGGGGTGAGGGCTGTCGGTTGAGCGGCTCGGGAGACTCCAGCGAAGGGCACGGGTGGGGGTCACAACCATGAAGATGGCCATGATCTGCCGTGCGCGGATTGGGGTGTTGCGGAGTTGCCGGTGATGAGGAAGGGGAGCTCAACGCACCTTGGTTCCGTGGATGGAGAGATCCTGGCCATGAAGGAGGAGGGGATGCTCGCGGTTCGCCGAAGAAAGGAAGGAGGTGTCGGCCTAGTGTTGTTCGCGGGGATTGGGCTCCGGCGCGGCATGGCCTGGTTGGAAATTGGCACACATGGGTGCGGGTGTGCTGTCATTTGACAGCAGCCGGGGAAAGGATTGAGAGGATGGGAAATACTAGAGTTAGGTAGAGATTAGATAGGGATTTGGTTAGGTTTTTAGGATTAATTAGTTTAGATTTGGATTTAGATATAATTTGTCTAGGATTTGATTTGATAAGATAAGATTATATATATAGGGTATTAGATTGGGTAGGTGGATTTCGGGGTTAGATAAATGGGTAATGGGTTTGGATCATCAATGGATTGGATAATGGGTATGCTAGTGGGTTGAGGATTAATGATAGGGATTATATATTGGGGTTAACAAGTCATGGGTAGAGAGATAACCTATTGGATGTGGGTATGGATCAAAGGAATAAAAGGAGGAGAAATACTATTACTAATAATAAAATAAATCCAATAATACTATTAATAATAATAATACTAATAGCAACACATGAAAATTAAATATTAGTAATGATAATGGTAATCAGTAACACTAATAATAATAATCTTAATAATTAACCATACAATAATAATAATAAATAATTGTATTAGTAACATTATTAATAATAATAAACACTAACAATATTAATAATAATAATACTAATAGTAATAAGTAATTAAAAACACTGATAAGAAATAATGGCAATAGTATATAAAGCCAAAGTGTCATTTACTATCTTTACAAATAAATTTGTACATTTAATAGTAATAATTATGAATCAAGCTAAATAATAATAAGAATAATCAGTAAATTAAATTAAATACTTTACAAAATAAAAATATAGTATTTTAAACTAGAGATATTACAAAAACGATTTTTTCAAAACTTGCACAAGTACAAAAATAAGATATTTAAATACATTTGAAGCATAGTGTGTATGGAAATGATTCAATACACATAATAGATGAAATATACCTATTTTTGATAATAAACTCAAAATAAGTTTTGATAAAGTAAAACTTAAACACATGATATAAACTCATCAAAATAAGTTGTTTAAACAATATGAAAAAATAATGTATTGGATGAGATTCAATACACATTTAAATCAAGTAAACTTGTTTTGATGAAATCTATTCATTAAAACAAAAGATGTATTCTTGAAACTAAACGGTTAAACCGAAACCAAAACTAAATTTTTCAAGAACTAAAACTATTTAACATGAAAGTTATAAAATATTTTGTGTGTGTGTATGAGTTTGAGCAGTGCATAACTAATCGATCCTTTACATTTTGTATAAAACAAAAATCTTAAACTTATAAATTAGGACTCCAGTCTTCTCTTCAAAATCTTCTCTTGAAAATCTTTTTCTCCTCCATCTTGACTTGATCCAAAGAGCAATGACTCCATCTTTGAGTACCTGATACGATCTTGAAGCGCGAGCTCTTGAATCAACATGTGTTAGCTTTAAAATTTGACTTCGAATCTTTTGTTGAACCTAAACACCGAATAAGATCTTGATTGAATATCTGAAACTTAATAAACACAAGATCATTAGTACTATAATTACATGAGTTAATCATCATCAAAACTAGAGTGATGGGCCTTTAGGCCAACAGATCATTGGTGATGGTTTACCTTGAAGTGGAGGCGATCACCTATAAGAGTTGATTGGAATCACATCCACATTACATCATCAAAACGAGTTAAGCATAAAATGATGTAGAGTGAGACTCAGAACCCATTGTCAGGAGCTATCGGTGGCACTCGCAAAGGAAGGCAATTCCGATGCTATAAGACTCACTTGGATTGTAATCAAAACTAAAAGAAACAAGAAGAATAAAATAAAAGGTAAACTTTGATTGAATTGATAAACGATGAAAGGAAAAAAGATAACATTGGTGTCATTCTCAATACAATTCTTCCTCTCTTTTTCTCACGAATCTTTTCTCTTACCTAAGTTTATAAATGAACAAAAAATTACATAAATAAAAATAAAAAATCCTAAGTTAAACCAGGACGAAAATCCTAATCCTAACTCTCTGTTGAAGTGGTGCCCATTTACCTTCTGAATTTGTAGTATTTATAAGTAAAACTGGAAGTGGGATAAGCGTCTGAAATAGAGGGAGCATTTGCTCCCCCAATGGATCCAACCAAGCCGCCAAAACGCGACCTGGATCTGGCCGTAAAGCCAGATCCGGGGGGCGCATGATCTTGATTCTTTTGATATTTCCTTTTATCCACTTTATTTTTAGGTTTATTCTCTGGAATTAGTACTATCCCCATCGATCTTCAAGCTAACCAAATAGATCTATAAAAATCTGATTAACTGGTATTTATTTGGTGTTATCTTCTCTCCTTCTATTAATCATACCCTGCACAATTTAGGTATTAATACAAGTAAATAGTAAGATTTATTGCAAGATAAATGTAAGAATGTTATAATAATAAATGCAATATACGTGTACGATCATACCCCAACACTTATCTTTGCTCGTCCTCGAGCAAAACAAGATAAAAAGCAAAATATAGCTAATCTAATCTAAATCACTTTCATAAGAATCATGGTTGTATATAGCACGTGCAACAAACTATTAAACCTCTAGGCTATCCCTAGAGGACGAGTTTTTATCTCGTGAGGGTTTTCAGTGAATTACACTCACAAAATCCATAAAATAAAGAAAAATAAAGTGTTAATATTTTGAAAACACATTTTGAAAAAGGAAAAACTTATTTGAAGTGTTCTTGCAAAAATCAAGTAATCTATAAGTCATAAAAATACCAAACTATTCATCCTAAACTTAGTCTCTATTCAAAACTTGTTACCAATCAAGATAAAAATTAAAACTGTATTTCTCACCTAATATATTATTTTACCTTAAGTCTATGCACCTTTGTGACCGTGAATATTTTAACAACGATTCTTCAACTCTAACTCTTATGTCTTATTTTTACATATTATGGTGGTATTATCCCTTTAGCTCTAATAGGCTTTCTAATTTGCCTATGTAACGAGTTTTTAGTCAGTGACTCCCAAACCAGACAGCCTAAGGTCACTAGGTGAGAAAACACCCCAAGGATTTAGGACTCGAGCAAATAAGGCCACAAAATTAAGGATTTTTATTGATTATATGGACCACTTTTAAGCGTGTATACTTATGATTTATGAGACACAAATACCCAGCTTAATTAGAAAATTTTTGATATATAATATATATTTTTTCCTATTTTTTTAATAAAGCATAAAAAACTTTATTTTTGAACCTTAAGTGTGCAAGTGTATAAAGTATGCATATTACATCAAGGTAAAAACTAAGACTAAATTACTTTTCAAATTTTCTTTCTAACTCGAGAAATCAATCAAATAATCTTATTTTGATCAAGTATGAGAAATCTTAATTATGATTCTCCTATTCCTTAAAATTAACATAATTTCTTATAAAAATAGGTCAAAATATTATTTCTCTTTTCAAAAAGTTTTTTAAAAAAGAAAATATTATTATTATTATTTTTTATAAAAAAGCAAAAAAACCTATGTTAGAACTCTCCTCCACACCTATCTCATGCATTGTCCTCAATGTATGAATGGTGCATATATGCATAAGAAAAAGAAAGGAAAGGAAAAAATGTTACCTTAAAGTAGTGGTTCTGGTGGTGATCGTATTGGGCAAAGCGTTGCTGCCCAATCTAAATAATATGGAGTTTCATGAAACCCATCTTTGATGACCTCTTTCCTATTTACATTGTTATAATCCCCTTGTTGATTAGGATCATGCAAGATCCTAACATGAAAATCATCCTGGTTATATGACCAGTCTTGAAATATCATCTCGGAGTAATTTTGTTCAATACCTAGATTCAACAATGGAATGTGACTTGATGGACTAGTTGATTTGGGCTCCAGAATGAAAGGAACGGGAACCAATACTGACTTAAGAATATGACTTAAATCAAGTTTAGGTTCGAGAGTCTGACTTGGTTCACAAGTTGGGTCTAAATCAAAGAATTAAAATTCACATTCTTTCCCATCAATGGAATGTGACTTTCCAAAATTAGTAATTCAATTTTAAGATTTATGGGTACATGAATCAATATTGGTTCGAGAAATGGGTCCAAATCGGGTAAGGATACAAGAGTCAGCATAGATTCAAAATTTAGAACTGAATCACAAAGTTAGGGTTAGGGTTTGGGTCACATTCATATTCAAGTTCAATTTCCTTGAAGTGAAAAGTTGTCAATTTGTCCAAGGTTTAAGATTGGTCAAGCTCAATATATTGTGGTAGAATTGAATCTTGGTTAAAGTTTTCAAGACACCATAATTCTTGGTTACTATCAATATGGCTATGAAAATCGAGAATGGTCAAAATTTGAGTAGGGAGAGTTTTCTCACTCGTATCATTCATTATGTTGACCAAATTATTGTTGGCCCAAAGGCCCATCACTCTAGTTTTGATGATGATCAACTCATGTAGTTATAGTACTAATGATCTTGTGTTTAATTAGTGACAGATTTATGATCAAGATCTTAGTAGGTGCATAGCTTCAACAAAGGATTTGAAGTCAAGTTTTGGAGCTAGCACGGTTTGATCCAAGAGCCATTGGATCGTGTTTGGACAAAGTCAAGAAGATGAGAAGACTTCAAGTGAAGACTTCAAGAAGATGAAGACTTGTGTCTAGGTTTGTTTTAGTAAGATTTTATTTTTAGATAAAATGTAAAGGATAGAATAGTTGGTGGATTGCTTAAGTATCATATATACACACACACACACTCTTGATTTAGTTTGTTTTAGAAAAGAATTTTCTATTTTAGAAAATACAAGTTTGATTTTTGATATTCTAGTTTATATGTTTTTAACCAAAACCATTTTTAGTGTTTAATGTCAAAAACATAGATATTTCACCATGTTTGTGTAGTGGATCATATCCATACATTCTATACTTCAAATGAGTTTAAATATCTTATTTTTGTATTTGGAGAAGTTTGAAAAAATCAAGTTTTGGAAAAATACTGTTTTTCATTTGAGCCAATTTTTTCATATTACAAAAATAGTCCAAATCATTTATAACATGCCTTGATTTTATGCAAGCATGTTTATTTATCAAAGTATATTGGTAAAACTATTTTTTTAGATTTTTCAGTATTTTATGGGATTTTATCTGAGCCAAAAAGACCAAGTTTTAAATCCCAGTTTTCTGTTTCCAGGCTTCAGCCGGTTGACCGCAGTTGAAGTCGGTCGACTAAGTCGGTCGACTGACGTGCACAGACGTGCATGCCTTTGTGTACTGGAGGGCCGGTCGACCGACAGAGAGCTTCTACTCTCTGGAAAACCCCGGTCGACCGAGCGATCGACCGACAGAGAATCTGCTCTCTGTTCCAGAGGCTCGGTCGACCGGGCCGTTCGACGAAGCCCCAACGGTCGGATTTCTGACCGTTGGCGGTCGACCGGCCGGTCGACCGACAGCTCTGTCAGACCCCAACAGCTAGTTTTTCTAGCTCTATAATTGGGGCATTTGGGGGCTGTTTTGATTAAGATTTTTGGAGAGTTTTTGTGCCAGTTTTTCCTGCTCTTTTAAGAGGTTTTTCTCAACAAAATTGAGAGCTAATACTTCCAATCAAAAGGGGAGTTTACCAAGAGTGTTTAAAAAGAGTTTTTCTTGAGTTTTCCTCCACCATTTCCATCCTAGTTTTCTCACACAATCACTTGAGCTATCCATTGACATTCATCCTATAGGAGTGTTGTAGTGAGAGTTTTTATTGGTGATCAAAGTGTTTAGATCACCAAGAGATCATTCTTTGTTACTTTGAGGAGGCGGACGTGTGTGTCCGCGGTGTTTCGAGTTCGGGTGCGAACTTGTTGTTTGAGGTGCGGCCTCGGTGAGCTTGTGGGCTTGCGGTGTGTACGGACTAGAGAGAGTCCAAGGAGTTCTAGTGGGAACTCGTTGTAGGTGTTGCGGCACCGAGTGATCAGGTGGGATCGATTATAGTGGAAATCCTTCGTGTGTCGAAGGCGGGGATGTAGAGCAAGCGTGCTCGAACCTCGAAACAAATCCCTTGTGTTTGCGATTGCTCACTCTCTCTCTCTTTGTCTCTTGTTTATATCTTGCATGCTATTACTTGTCTTATCTTTACATGCTTGATATATTGTGTGCTTAATTAATATACATGCTTGGGTTTGTTTGCTAACACTTGTATTTAACTAAGAGAGCCAACGCGGCACCTCAACCCTTATCTAGGAGAATCTAGAGGAGTTAGTTCAGAGCCCTTCACGGGAATTCGGCTACACTCTTGTGTTATACGTGGTGTTTAGTTTAAGAGTTTAGTTTAGGTCATAATTTTTTTAATTCCGCATTATTTGTCATTAAGTGACCATTAGATTAACCATCACCTATTCACCCCCCCTCTAGGTGATTCTACAATTGGTATCAGAGCCAAGTGCTTTTGATTTGGGTCTTACAACCTAGAGTTAAAGATCCACATTTTAGGCTAATCACATTATTTGTACACACACCATGGACTTCATGTCACCACCCATGTTTGACATTCTTAACATCCAAATTTGGAAGGTTAAGATATCCTTGTACTTCAAGGCCCTAGGCATTCATGTTTACCTTGCCATCTCTAATAATGCATATTGCTTAAATGGTAAGAATCTTGAGGCTAATGCAAAAGCCCTTAATGCTTTAAAGTCAACCCTAAATGATGATTATTTATCTAGGGTTGCTAATGGTTATTCGGCTTTTGTCGCTTGGAACATCATCACCTCCCTTGGCGAAAAAGATCTATATTATGCGGGGAGCGATTCGGATGTTAGAAGCGACACCTCCAACAAGTGCTATATGGTCCAAGGGGATAACCCCCTTGAGGTAACTACCGAATCCGAGGTAGAAGATGATAACATGTCATATGATGAGCTCACTTCATTTTGCCAACAATTACTTGAGAAATATGACATGCTTAGAAAAGATAATAAAATTTTGAAAAAGAATTTTGATTGCATGCAAAAAGAAAAAGATTCTTTCAAAAATAAGATTGCATGTTTTGAAAAAGAAAATAAAGATTTGAAAAATGAAAATGTTTCCTTGATGTCCAAATTAAATGATCTTTGTGAAGGAAACACTATTTTGAAAAATAAAGTCTTTTTGGTGGAAAAACAAAAAGAAATTACTTTTCAAGAAAACACTTCTTTGAAAAGAAATTTTTTTGAAAAAGTAAAGGAAAATGTTTCTAAAAAGAATAAGAAAAATGATTCTATATCTCATCATGCTTTACATGCCACCACAAATGAGATGAAATTTTTGAAAAATAAAATGGATTGTTTGAGCTCCACTTTGAGCTCATGTGCATTTAACCATTTTAGATTGGAGTCCTTATTTTCAAAGAAACAAACTCCACACATTCATGCACATCATCATCATGCATATGCTTATGTTGTACGTCATATTCACACTCACACACATAAGCATCCTAAGGTGTACAAGTGTACACATTGTGGCCGCAAAGGCCATTTAGCAAAGTTTTGTTTTGACAAGTTACATCATATTAATTTTGCTAACAAAAATTTTTGGCTTCCTTACAAAGCTAACCCCCAAGGACCCAAAAGAAAATGGGTACCAAAGTCCCCACCTTGTGTATTTGATGTAGGTGAGGGCTCTCACACGACGTGAGAGATTTGGTGCCTTGGTGGTGGTTGCACATGGACTAGAAGGACACATATTTGATGCACCGATATCAAGGAGTTTTGGTGGGATGACCACCATGTTTGGAGCTTTGGAGTACAGTTAGTAACTATCTCTAAACTCCTAGTTTATTTACATGCTTTTCATTTGATAATATCATTTAGCATGTTCATGTTTTATTTGTTTTGAATTTCATATGGTAAATACATGTTTAAATGTAGATTCCATTAAAACTTGTGTATATGTTCAAGTAGTGAGAATATTTGATTTATATATGTTTGCACTTCATTGCTCATTTATACTCACTATACGCCCATGTATAACCTAGTTTTGATGATTCTTTCATTTATACTTGTTTTGCCTTTTTTTGTTTTACTTCATGTATATGTAATTTTTATTCAAATCTAATAAATATACATGTATACCCGTGAGTCTCTTGCCTTCATGCAAATACCTTAATAGACTCTTTTATGTTTGGGATATGTATGCATATTGTTAGATTTAGATAAATTATACATATACCTAGAAGTTTGTTTTGTTTTAAAAAATGAATTTTTGTATTTTGTTTGATAAAAATAAAAGATTCATGTTCTTTTTGAGCTTATTGATTATTTTCATGAAAATGCTATTTACATAATTTTTGAATACTCACACTTTATTTGTTTGTCATGACTTTAGTTCATGAACATATTTTTGAGCTTTATAGATCGAGTGTCAATTCTTGTGTAATTGGTATGATTCATGAAATACATATGACTTGGTTACATGTTTTTTAAGGATCTTTAACTAGTTTTTCAAAAATTAATTTAACTAGTTATTTATTCTTCAATGTTTTATGAGTTATACACATGATCCTATTATTGTTTTCAATTGGTATCATTGAATCATTTCAATTGGTATCAATTTGACTCTATTTTTGTATATATTCATATTTTGTTTTCTTATATATGTATGTATCAATTTCAATTGGTATACTCATTTTTCATACATATATATGAGTTAATTGTGCTTGAGTTAACATTAATTTATACATTTAAAGCACACAATTTGTTTATGCTAAGCTTAATTCAAATTTTTTTTTAAACTTATGCATTATGTTTTAAATTGGTATCAAAATTAAAAATTTATGTTTATCTAATATCTCAAAATTTGTTTTAAGAAAGAAAAATTCAAATTTTTGATTTGTATTACCTATATGCAAGGAGAGCTTAACATCTCTTCTATATATAGATTCATGTTGAGTGTATTGTATATTGAGGAGCTTGACAACTCTTATTTATGTGATACACGTGTGTAGGGGAGCTTCACATCCCTCTTATGCATTACATAATATGTGTTATGTGAATTGGGGCTTGTCATCCCTTCTTCATGTAATGCATATGTGTAGGGAAGCTAACTTAGCGTCTTCCTCTTCATGAATGTATATCGTATATAACCATTTATTGATTGATTTGTGTTTATCCCTTCATTGGTTCCATGTTTCGGACAAAAAGGGGGAGAAAATTTTGTTTTTACTTTAACCCCTTTGTTGATGATTGTCAAAAAGGGGGAGAAGTATTTGAGATATATGCATGTTTTCCTTGCTTAAGGGGGAGTAGTATTTGTGTTTATGCATATATGTTTTGTTTTGCAAATAGGAGAAAAAGATTTTGTTATTTTGTTTTTATGCTTGATTAGCATGTTTATCTCCTAGATTTGCATACATGTTTATGAGCATACATTGCATATTTATTATTTATTTGTTATGCATGAGTTAAGGGGGAGCTTCTTTGAAGCTTTACTTTAATCCATGCATATATAACTTCATGAGTTTTGTCATCATCAAAAAGGGAGAGATTGTTGGCCCGAAGGCCCATCACTCTAGTTTTGATGATGATCAACTCATGTAATTATAGTACTAATGATCTTGTGTTTAATTAGTGACAAATTTATGATCAAGATCTTAGTAGGTGCATAGCTTCAACAAAGGATTTGAAGTCAAGTTTTGGAGCTAGCACGGTTTGATCCAAGAGCCATTGGATCGTGTTTGGACCAAGTCAAGAAGATGAGAAGGGTTCAAGTGAAGACTTCAAGAAGATGAAGACTTGTGTCTAGGTTTGTTTTAGTAAGATTTTATTTTTAGATAAAATGTAAAGGATAGAATAGTTGGTGGATTGCTCAAGTATCATACACACACGCACACTCTTGATTTAGTTTGTTTTAGAAAAGAATTTTCTATTTTAGAAAATACAAGTTTGGTTTTTGGTATTCTAGTTTATATGTTTTTAACCAAAACCATTTTTAGTGTTTAATGTCAAAAATATAGATATTTCACCATGTTTATGTAGTGGATCATATCCATACACTCTATGCTTCAAATGAGTTTAAATATTTTGTTTTTGTATTTGGAGAAGTTTAGAAAAATCAAGTTTTGAAAAATACTGTTTTCATTTGAGCCAATTTTTCCATATTACAAAAATAGTCCAAATCATTTGTAACATGCCTTGATTTTGTGCAAGCATGTTTGTTTATCAAAGTATATTGGTAAAACTATTTTTGTAGATTTTTCAGTATTTTATGGGATTTTATATGAGCCAAAAAGATCAAGTTTTAAATCCAAGTTTTCTGTTTCCAGGCTTCAGCCGGTCGACCGACCGGTCGACCGCAGTTGAAGTCGGTCGACTAGGTCGTCGACCGACGTGCACAGACGTGCACGCCTTTGTGCACTGGAGGGCCGGTCGACCGATCCGGTCGACCGCCAGAGAGCTTCTGCTCTCCGGAAAACCCCGTCGACCGACAGAGAATCTATTCTCTGTTCCAGAGGCTCGGTCAACCGGGCCGGACGACCGAAGCCCCAACGGTCGGATTTTTGACCGTTGGCGGTCGACCGGCCGGTCGACCGACAGCTCTGTCAGACCCCAACGGCTAGTTTTTCTAACTCTATAAATTGGGACATTTGGGGCTGTTTTGATTAAGATTTTTGGAGAGTTTTTGTGCCAGTTTTTTTACTCTTTTAAGAGGTTTTTCTCCACAAAATTGAGAGCTAATACTTCCAATCAAAAGGGGAGTTTACCAAGAGTGTTTAAAAAGAGTTTTTCTTGAGTTTTCCTCCACCATTTCCATCCTAGTTTTCTCACACAATCACTTGAGCTATCCATTGACATTCATCCTATAGGAGTGTTGTAGTGAAAGTTTTTAATGGTGATCAAAGTGTTTAGATCACCAAGAGATCATTCTTTGTTACTTTGAGGAGGCGGACGTGTGTGTCCGCGGTGTTTTGAGTTCGGGTACGAACTTGTTGTTTGAGGTGCGGCCTCGGCGAGCTTGTGGGCTTGCGGTGTGTACGGACTAGAGAGAGTCCAAGGAGTTCTAGTGGGAACTCGTTGTAGGTGTTGCGGCACCGAGTGATCCGGTGGGATCGATTATAGTGGAAATCCTTCGTGTGTCGAAGGCGGGGATGTAGAGCAAGCGTGCTCGAACCTCGAAACAAATCCCTTGTGTTTGCGATTGCTCACTCCCTGTCTCTCTCTTTGTCTCTTGTTTATATCTTGCATGCTATTACTTGTCTTATCTTTACATGCTTGATATATTGTGTGCTTAATTAATATACATGCTTGGGTTTGTTTGCTAACACTTGTATTTAACCAAGAGAGCTAACGCGGCACCTCATCCCTTATCTAGGGGAATCTAGAGGAGTTAGTTCAGAGCCCTTCACGGGAAAAATTCGGCTACACTCTTGTGTTATACATGGTGTTTAGTTTAAGAGTTTAGTTTAGGTCATAATAGTTTTTAATTCCGCAATATTTGTCATTAAGTGACCATTAGATTAGCCATCACCTATTCACCCCCCTCTAGGTGATTCTACAATTATTTATTTGTGTTTCTAACCTATTGATAGATTGGGTAAAATTATTTTGGGAGTAAATCAGGTCTTCTATACTCTTTTCTAAGTCAATAGATTCTTCTTGTTGTGATGGGACTTAAAAAATAGAGTAAGGATCTTCGATTTAAAAATTTTGAGGGGATTGTGAGTCCATCATGTTTTAAACTTGTCTCTCGGACTCATGCAAGGCTTCTAGACACTTTTCTAAGTCGGATTTTTCTTCAATCAGTTATTCTGAAAAAAGAGTATATGAAGCTGAATGTGGGAAAGGTTGGTGATAAAATGACTCAGAGGAGTTGTATCCCCACTGACTTGGTGAAGAGTAGAGATGATGATTCTAATTTTGTTCATTATATTGGGACTGGGGCATATGTTGATGAAAATCACCTAGAGGGGGGTGAATAGGTGATAATGCTAATCAATGCACAATTTAAAAATATGATGCAACAATCGCCCAAAACAAGACTAAGAGCTGAATACCCCGTAAAGGGTTCTGAACTCCTTCCTCCTGATTCCTCTTGAAATGAGTTAGAGGTGCGCAATGCAACCTTGTTGTATGGGACTATGATTGACAAGATGAATGAAAACAAATGAATCTTGCAATGAAGATAGAGAGCAAGTAATAAGAGCAATGAAAGTAAAGCAAGAATCAAGTGCAAGTAAACCAAACGCAAACACCGAGAATTGTTATCGAGGTTCGAGCACCCAGCTCTACTTCCCCGCCTTCCTCAGAGGGATTCCAACCACTTCCACTATCACAAAGATGTTATAGGTTCACCGGAGTACCCAACTCCACAATCTTAAGTACAAGCAATCTCTTAGTAGTCAAAAGACCATAAACTCTCTCTTTCAAAATTCTCTTCCCTTACAAAGGTCCTTAGAGAACAATGAGTAGGAATGAAGCTCTTGTGTGTAAAGAAAAAGAAATCAGAGAGTTCTTGAAAACACTTCAGAAAATGAGAGAGAATTTCAGCACAAAATCAAGAAATCAAAGCTCTTTTGAATGCCTTAAACTTTTGAAACTTTTGCAAATTTTTCTTGTAATTAATTGGTAAATGAACCTCTCCCCAAACACCCCTATTTATAGGAGAGGGCTAGGGTTTAGAGATAAAACATTTTTAAGGCTAATCAGAAAGTATTAAAATCAAAACATGTCATTTAAACACACTTAAGTGAGAAAAGGACAAAAAATAAATTAGCTTAGGAAATAGCCGTTACTGTTCAAACGGCTACCTCGGTCGACCGGCCCGATCGACCGCTAGTTCAAAAAATTAGCCGTTGCAGGCTAACGGTCGACCGCCCAGTCGACCCAAAAATACAGAGAGCAGAAGTCTTTCAGTCAGGCAGGTGTCGGTAAACCGTCCGGGTCGACCGTGAAACGTGCACACGGATACGCACTGCTGCCAGAACCTCGGTCGACTGGGTCGGCCGACCGGCTTGACCTAACATAGGGTCGGTCGACCCGGACGGTCGACCGGCTCAGGTCAAAAGCCAAAACAAAAACAGAATTTTGAGGAGAAATCTATTTTTAACAAGATAGTTTTGAATAGAGATATATATAATGGATAAAAATGAGTTTGTAGTCTGAAGATTGTATACAAACTATTTTTGTACATATTATAGGAAATATTTTTGGAAACAAGATGTGCGCAAAAACATGTGTGATAGAGCTTCAAACCTATTCACTATTCTTTAACAAAACTCTAAACTAAAAACAAATCTAATAAATTATCTTGAGCAATCTTGAAGTCTTGAGCCATGCAATGCCTTGCTAGAGCCTTCTCTTCTATGTTCCTTCCTTGATGTGCAAAAAGCCTTCTTTGCTTTATGAACCTAGAATTTCTTGCAATAGCTAAGCAATGGCCTCCAAATATGGTACAAACCTGAAACTTATCTTAACAAATTAATTAGTACCACATAGCTCCTACTTGGTTTGTTATCATCAAAACTCTAAACAATTGGAGAGTGTAAACTTATGGGCCAACAATCTCCCCTTTTTGATGATGACAAAACAAGTAGGCTATAAGCAAAAATATAGAGGAGGAGTAAGCTCCCCCTCAAATTATGCTATCATAAAAACAATGTAAGGCGCAAGCAAAAACCATTAACCAAAAACCATATGATTAAAAATCAAAATATGCTTGCAAAACACTTAACCTTAAAAACAAGAAATCATGAAAACTAATTAAACATGTATAAACTCATATGGAACCAAAACCATATGAACTCATAAAAACAAGAAATCATGAAAACTAATTAAACATGTATAAACTCATATGGAACCAAAACCATATGAACTCATAATTCTATCATAAAAACTCATTCTCCCCCTTTTTGTCATACATCAAAAAGGGTTATGAAAACATTTTTATTCAATTACACAAACATTAAGTTCACCACAAATGAAAGAAAATCTAGCAAAATCAAGTGGTTTAGTGAAAATATCGGCTAGTTGCAAATCCGTAGAAACATAATCAATATCTATATCTCCTTTCTCAAAATGATCTCTAAGAAAGTGATATCTAATCTCAATGTGCTTGGTCTTACTATGTTGATTTGCATTCTTTGTCATATGTATAGTACTAATATTATCACAAAATATTTTTATATGGTTATAATGCAAATCATAATCAAGGAGAGTATGTTTCATCCAAAGGACTTGTGCACAACAAGCCCCCGCGACAACATACTCCGCCTCGGCGGTTGAGAGAGCTACGGAATTTTATTTCCTAGAGGACCATGAAACAAGACAATTACCAAGAAATTGACATGTCCCACTAGTACTCTTTCTATCTACTCTACAACCCGCATAGTCGGCATCCGAATAACTCGTCATTGAGAAATCTCCGATTTTCGGATACCATAGACCCATTCCAATCGTTCCCTTAATATAACGAATAATACGTTTTACCGCAATAAGATGAGACTCTTTGGGACACGATTGAAATCTAGTACAAAGACACACACTAAACATGATATCCGGCCTACTTGCCGTCAAATACAAAAGACTACCTATCATGTTTCTATACAATTTAATATCAACATTTTACCTTGGTCATCCTTATCAAGCTTGGTGGTAGTTGCCATGGGAGTGTTGCAAACCTTTGAGTCTTCAAGTCCAAACCTCTTTACGAGTTCCTTTGCGTATTTGGCTTGACATATGAAGTTCCCATCTTGCAATTACTTGATTTGGAGTCCAAGAAAGAAATTAAGCTCACCCATTGAAGACATTTCAAACTCACATTGCATAACCCTTTCAAATTCCTTGCATAAAAACTCATTAGTAGAACCAAAAATTATATCATCAACATAAATTTGCACAATTAAAATGTCATTATCAACATGCTTAGTGAATAGTGTTGTTTCTACTTTGCCTTTAATAAAATCATTTGAAATGAGAAAACTAGAAAGCCTTTCATACCAAGCTCTTGGAGCTTGTTTCAATCATACAAAGCTTTATCAAGTTTAAAAACAAAATCGGGATGAATATGATCAACAAAACCGGGAGGTTGATCAACATAAACTTCTTCATTTATAAAATCATTCAAAAATGCACTCTTCACATCCATTTGAAAAAGTTTAAAATTTTTGAAAGATGCAAAAGCTAGTGTCATCCGTATGGCTTCAAGCCGTGCTACGGGTGCAAAGGTCTCCTCAAAGTCAATTCCCTCAACTTGAGTGTAACCTTGGGCCACTAACCTAGCTTTATTCCTAATCACATTTCCGGACTCATCCATCTTATTCCTAAAGATCCACTTAGTACCAATTATTGGTCTATCGTGGGGCCTAGGAACAAGGTGCCAAACTTGGTTGCGCTCAAATTGATTGAGTTCCTCTTGCATGGCTAGCAACCAATATGAGTCCGCCTCGGCTTCGAGGATGCTTTTGGGTTCAAAATGAGAAATGAAAGCAAAGTTACCACATAGGTCATGGAGTTTGGAGCGAGTTGTTACCCCTTTAGATGCATCACCTAAGATGAACTCCTTGGGATGATTTGTGGCATATCTCCAAGCTTTAGGAAGTGGTTGAGAGCTTTTCTCTTTATCCTCTTGAACATCACCAATTGATTCTAGCTTTTCTTCTTGAGCAGGTGAGTCCTTCAAGGATAGTCTCTCCATGTTATCACTTAATGGTTCAATCTCTACAACATTCTCAACAAACACATTAGATTCTTCAAATTTAACATGCATGGATTCTTCAATGGTAAGTGAGGATCTATTGAATACTCTATAAGCTTTACTAGTTGTAGAATATCTAACAAAGATTGCTTCACAAGCCTTAGCGTCAAATTTACCCAAGTTATCTTTAGTGTTCAAAACAAAACACTTGCATCCAAAAACTTTGAAATATGCAACATTAGGTTTTCTAGAATGATATATTTCAAAAGATGTTTTAGAAGAATTTTTACACAAATAAATACGATTTGATATATAGCATGCGGTGTTTACGGCCTCGGCCCATAGATATTGAGGGAGGTCATACTCACTTATCATTGTCCTAGCCATCTCTTGAAGTGTTCTATTTTTTCTTTCTACAACTCCATTTTGTTGTGGAGTTCTAGGACAAGACATTTCATGCTTAATTCCCTTTTCATCACAATAAGTTATGAAGAGTTGGTTAACAAACTCACCACCTCTATCACTCCTTATTCTCAAAATCGAAAAATCCTTTTCTTTTTCAACTCTTTTTCGAAAAATCTTAAAATGAGAGAAAGTTTGATCTTTGTGTTCCAAGAAGAAAACCCAAGTGAAACGGAAAAATCATCAACTAAAACAAATGCAAATCTACTGCCATTTAAGCTCTTAGTTTTAGTAGGTCCAAAAAGATCCATATGAATTAATTCTAAAGGCCTAGTTGACATGATATCCTTGATTGGTTTGAAGGAAGACTTGGTTTGTTTCCCAAGTTGGCACGCACCATAAATGCGGTCTTTCTCAAACTTCAAGTAAGGAATACCCTTCACCAATTCCTTTGAATTAATCCTAGAAAGATGGTCAAAAGATGCATGTCCTAATCTTCTATGCCAAAGCCAAGAATTTTCATCAAAAGCATTTAAGCATTTAGTAGAGCATTCCACATTAAGCATGTCAATGATATAAACATTATCATCACGAAAATCGGTGAGAATACAATCATTGGTTTTAACATCAAAGATTTTGCAAGAAGAATCATCAAAACAACCTTAAGTCCACGGTCACAAAATTGACTAATGCTAAGCAAATTATACTTCAAACCATCAACAAGTACAACATTTTCTATAATGGGAGATGCACCAATTTGAATGTTACCTATACCGATGATAGTGCCTTTGGAGTCATCCCCGAAGGTGACGGAGCCACCTTCCTCGTGCCTTGATAGGGTTGTAAAGTTATTGATGTCCCACGTCATGTGTCTTGAACAACCACTATCAAGGTACCACCGCTCCCTGCGTCTTGGAGCCTTGGTGTGTACCTACATCAAATAATTTAGGACTTGATTTTGGTACCCACATTTTCTTGGGTCCTAAAGAGTTAGTTCCATGAACCCAAACAAGATTATTTGATCTATTTACTTGGTCATAACAAAATTTAGCCAAATGTCCATTCTTACCACAATATGTGCATCATACACTCTACCATATTTAAAAGCATAGTGAGTGTGTGATTTGTGAGCATGAGAATTGTGAGCATGAAAAGATTTAGCATGAGAAGTGTTATGTGTAGTGTGAGCATGAGGAATCTTAACATGTGAATCTTTAGCATGAGAGGTGTGCCTTTTAGAAAATATTTCTTCAAGTTTCTTAGCGTTAAAAGCACAATCCTTTAAGGTCTTTTCAAAATCAACAATTCTAGTTTTTAAAGAAGAAATTTCTTTTTCATCAATCTTAGGAAATTTTGCTTTACAAGCAACTTTGTAAGCACTAAATTCATTTTGGGTAGAAATGAGAGTTGAAGAAATTTCAGCTTTTTCTTTAGAAATAATAGCAAGTTGATTCTTAAGAAAAGCAACTTCCTTTTCAATTTAGAGCATTCAATCTTTTTATTATCATAGGTTTCTGAAAGTTCAACAAAGGCATGAACAAGAACTTCTTTACTTAATTCATCATCTTCATCATCAAGAGGTTGAGGGGTTACCTTTGGTGTGTTTGCCATGAAACACATATTCGCTATATCCGCCTCTTCCTCGGACTCGCTTTCCGAATCCCAAGTTGCCTTGTACGCTTTCTTTTCTTCCGGTTTCTTTGGCTTGAAGGAGGAGGTCATCTTCTTCTTGAACTCCGGGCAATCGGCCATGATATGTCCGAGTTTTCGGCAATTGTAGCATATGATTCTTCTCTCCTCTTTGCCTTCAAATTTCCTTCGGAAGTTGAGCTTGTTCCTCCTGTACATTCTCTTCACATTGCGAACAAGTAGGGAGAGCTCCTCATCTTCTTCTTCATCTTCTTCATCGTCCTCAAGAGTGGATGAAGACTTGAAGGTTATGGACTTCTTCTTTAGCGGAGCGGCTTCTTCTCTTGCCTTCTTTTCCATCTCATGGGTTTTTAAGTTCCCAATGAGACTAATGAGGTCCATTTCATCTTTGTCGTTCAATTCTTTCAAGGTGGTGGCCTTTATCTCCCATGATGTAGGAAGAGCCCGAATCACTTTCCGCACCTTTTGATTATTGGAAATCTCATCACCTAAAGAAGAAAGAGCATTGGTGATTTTAGTAAACCTTGTAATCATGCAATCAATGGGTTCATCATCAATCATTTTAAAGGATTCATATTGGGACCTTAAGAGATCTATCTTAGCTCTCTTAACTTGTGAAGTCCCCTCGTGTGTGACCAACAAATGTTGCCAAATCTCATAGGCGGATTGGCAATGAATTACCCGTGTAAGGTCATCCTCATTCAAGGCGGTTAAGAGGAAATTTTGGGCCTTGGAGTTAGCCTCATATTCTCTAAAGGTGAAGTCGGTCCATGTGCTCTCATCACTATCGGGTGCAACATAGGGTTTGATCAAAGATTTTGCAACTAAGCTACCTAATGATTGCAAAAAGATAGTCATCCTAACCTTCCAAATAGGAAAATTTAGTCCATCAAATTTAGGAGGGGTTTTGATGTTATCGGCCATGTTTACTAGTGAATGAATGATGGAATGAAAATGTTGATTAGCAAGTTTTAAGGATCTCTCTAAGGATGTTAAGCCAAACCTAGAGTCCAAGCTCTGATACCAATTGAAAATCACCTAGAGGGGGGGTGAATAGGTGATAATGCTAATCAATGGACAATTTAAAAATATGATGCAACAATCGCCCAAAATAAGACTAAGAGCCGAATACCCCGTAAAGGGTTCTGAACTCCTTCCTCCTGATTCCTCTTGAAATGAGTTAGAGGTGCGCAATGCAACCTTGTTGTATGGGACTATGATTGACAAGATGAATGAAAACAAATGAATCTTGAAATGAAGATAGAGAGCAAGTAATAAGAGCAATGAAAGTAAAGCAAGAATCAAGTGCAAGTAAACCAAACGCAAACACCGAGAATTGTTATCGAGGTTCGAGCACCCAGCTCTACTTCCCCGCCTTCCCCAGAAGGATTCCAACCACTTCCACTATCACAAAGATGTTACAGATTCACCGGAGTACCCAACTCCACAATCTTAAGTACAAGCAATCTCTTAGTAGTCAAAAGATCACAAACTCTCTCTTTCAAAATTCTCTTCCCTTACAAAGGTTCTTAGAGAACAATGAGTAGGAATGAAGCTCTTGTGTGTAAAGAAAAAGAAATCAGAGAGTTCTTGAAAACACTTCAGAAAATGAGAGAGAATTTCAGCACAAAACCAAGAAATCAAAGCTCTTTTGAATGCCTTAAACTTTTGAAACTTTTGCTAATTTTTCTTGTAATTAATTGGTAAATGAACCTCTCCCCAGACACCCCTATTTATAGGAGAGGGCTAGGGTTTAGAGATAAAACATTTTTAAGGCGAATCAGAAAGTATTAAAACCAAAACATGTCATTTAAACACACTTAAGTGAGAAAAGGACAAAAAATAAACCAGCTTAGGAAATAGCCGTTACTGTTCAAACGGCTACCTCGGTCGACCGGCCCGGTCGACCGCTAGTTCAAAAAAAATAGCCGTTGCAGGCTAACGGTCGACCGCCCGGTCGACCCAAAAATACAGAGAGCAGAAGTCTTTCAGTCAGGCAGGTGTCGGTCGACCGTCCGGGTCGACCGTGAAACGTGCACACGGATACGCACTGCTGCCAGAACCTCGGTCGACTGGGTCGGCCGACCGGCTTGACCTGACATAGGGTCGGTCGACCCGGACGGTCGACCGGCTCAGGTCAAAAGCTAAAACAAAAACAGAATTTTGAGGAGAAATCTATTTTTAACAAGATAGTTTTGAATAGAGATATATATAATGGATAAAAATGAGTTTGTAGTCTGAAGATTGTATACAAACTATTTTTGTACATATTATAGGAAATATTTTTGGAAACAAGATGTGCGCAAAAACGTGTGTGATAGAGCTTCAAACCTATTCACTATTCTTTAACAAAACTCTAAACTAAAAACAAATCTAATAAATTATCTTGAGCAATCTTGAAGTCTTGAGCCATGTAATGTCTTGCTAGAGCCTTCTCTTCTATGTTCCTTCCTTGATGTGCAAAAAGCCTTCTTTGCTTTATGAACCTAGAATTTCTTGCAATAGCTAAGCAATGGCCTCCAAGTATGGTACAAACCTGAAACTTATCTTAACAAATTAATTAGTACCATATAGCTCCTACTTGGTTTGTTATCATCAAAACTTTAAACAATTGGAGAGTATAACCTTATGGGCCAACAGTTGATTCATATAAAATCAATCCGACATACTTGGTTGGCTGAAATTATGCAACATCGGGTTGGTGGTATCCAAGTCAAAAGAGGTCGGGGTGAAATATAAATTACTATTAAAGTTGAAAAATTGTGGTTATAAGCCATTTGACACAAACAATGAAAAAATTAACAAAAAAAAAAAACAAATAAATAAACAGAAGAAATAAAAATCTAGCCTAAGTTATGATAGATCTTAGACCTAGACGACTCCTAATTGGTTGACTGTCCAGGAGAGGTATATTGCTGTAGCCTGACCACAGGTTAATCGGCCAGGTAGGGGCAAACAGGGAGGTATCCGTGCAGAACAACCGGCCTTAATTTTGCCAAATCACTGGTTTTCGAGAATCTTGCCTTTTAGTTCCCAACCTTAAATACCATTTTGACCAGCGTCAAACTCTAACAACTTCTTCTCGAGGTCAATCTCGTATGGAGTTCGAGATGTCCCTAACGCTAATGTCTACTCAGTTTAGTTAGGATTAGATTAGTGAGTGAGGAGATAATTTTTGGGCTAAGGAAGGATAATGACTTCTCACCTTATCTTATTTATAGGTTAAGCCTTTAATCGTTTTACTGCAAGTGTACAATTATATAGAAAATAATACTTAAGTAACATGTACCTTTGCTCCAACACTCTTCAACAGTAATGAAAATGAAACGAATTAAACAGATGCCTAAATATAAGTCTAATCATTTTTTTAATTTTAACAATCATAGGTTACTGTTGAGGTTAGAAAGGCGTGCATAGTAAGTTAAACAAAGAAACAAATAACTGTAGAAAGCTAATCTATGAAATTCAGCAACCTGCAAGAAAGCAGGTCAGTAGTGATTCCTACTTTTCCATACAAACGTGGCTCTGACCGCGTTTCCAAGGCAAAAGTGAGTTCCCCTCAGCTCTGCTTTCTAGAGCAGAGGCTCATGTATGCAATATATCCGCTGCAGCTACATGTTTCCTGAAATCAGCCCCTGTACACAAAAGCAGAGAAGAGAGTTAATTAATTAGTAAAATAAAAAGAATTATCGTTCCTCAATGGCGCCAAAATTTGATCGAGGCGAAACTTGCACAGAAAAATAAAGTTTAAAATTAATAGATAGATAGTGCTAGAGTTCCTCAATACTACCGTTATAACAAGTGACTATGTGGGTCGTGATCCGCAAGGATGGACTGCGATGAAAGTGTATCAATAATCTTTCTAAGTTTACTAAATCTTTTTAAAGATTTCTTCTTAGTTTGTAAAGAAAAGGAAAACTGAGCTAAATTAGAGTAGAAAAATCAAAAGAAGTGAAGAGAAGAAGATGCTGATTTTTCATTTAAAGTTAAAAGAAGAACTAAGTAAAAAGATAGAGAAATAAAAAAAGAGCTGGTGTTTTTAGAGTGTTTCTAAACTAAGAAATTAGAAGAAAAAAAGTAAAAAAAGTTACTTACCTCTTTTACCTGATTACTTATCTTGATCATTGGCGACAATTTACCTTTAAGTGAGGCGATCAACGCATAACTTATAAGAGTTGATTCGAATCCCATCCACATTACATCATCAAAACGAGTTAAGCATTAAATGATGCATAGTGAGACTCAGAACCCATCATCATGAGCTATCGGTGGCACTCGCAAAGGCAAGACAATTCCGATGCTATAAGACTCACTTGGATTATAATAAAAAAAAAGAAGAAGAAGAAGAAGAATAAAACAAAAGGTAAACTTTGATTGAATTGATAGATGACGAAAGAAAGCAAAACAATTACAATGGTGTCACTCTCAAATACATTCTTACTCTCTTTCTCTCATGAATCTCTTCTCTTACCTAAGTTTATAAATAAATAGAAAATTACATAAATAAAACAAAAAATCCTAAGTTAAACTAGAATGAAAATTCTAATCCTAACTCTTTACTGAGATGGTGCCTATAGGCCTTCTGAATTTGCAGTATTTATAGGCAAAACTCGAAGGAAGAGAAGCGTCTGAAGATATGGGAAGCAAATGGTCCCCAACGGATCCAACCAAGCCATGAAAACGCGGCCAAAGTCACGTTTTCGCGGCTTGGATATGACTGTAGAGCCAGATCCGCGGGCGCGTGATCTTGATTCTTCTGATATCTCCTTTTATACACTTGGTTTTCACTTTGTTCTCTAAATTTAGTACTATTCAAGCTAACTAAATAGATTTATAGAAATTCGATTTAACTGGTCTTTATTTGGTGTAATCTTCTCTCCTTCCATTAATCATACCCTGCATAATTTAGATATTAAGACAAGTAAATAGCAGGATTTATTGCAAGTAAATGTAGGAATGCAATAATAATAAATGCAATATATGTGTACTATCATGGGATATTGTCCGCGGGTTAGATGGTGTCATGGTATTTGGCTAACTCCAGGTTTTCTGCAAAATTATAAAAAATGCCATTGGAATGTTTTCTTCAAAACTTATGCATACGATCTCAGAATCATACAATTCAAGTTGCATTGGAAATCTTAGGAAGAGTAATTTTAGATGTTATAGGAATTGGTCCAAGAAAATATACTCAGAGTTACTAGAATGATTGAAATGTTGAATGTGTCAGAATCGGTTTGAAGAATTCTAAAAAATCGAAGGAAAATGGAAAAAAATGTAAAGTTGGTGACCATGACCAACTTAAAACTAGGATAATAGGATAGGGGACCCAAAGTTATTTCAAATAGATATCTAAGCTCCAATTCGGCTCTGCAAAGGAGCACGACTTATATGGAAGAAAGATCTGAACAAACCCTCATATGGGCGTCTGTCCGACTGATTCTTATAGACTATATTTCAGATATTTTTGAGTGTCACACCTAATCTTTTACTATACCTACTTTAGAGTGAGTGTAAATTAGATCTAAAAGTTGGACCATTCATAAAATCAAACAAGGCTTTGGTATTCTTTATATGGATATAATATGGTCCCAGGCTTGTCTTATTTACTTATTGGATTGGACCAGATAAACTAGAGCACAAACCTGACTCAAAAGTGCTAAGATACATGTTTAGGGATGTCAAGTGGGCCATTGTAACACCCTGAAAATATTTGACTTTTATTTTGCATTTAATTCATGTTTGAATGTGTGGATATATATATATATATATATATATATATATATATATATATATATATATATATATATATATATATATATATATATATATATATATATATATATGTATGTATGTATGTATGTATGTATGTATGTTGTATATGTATATGGTTCGATATGAGATTTAATATTTGATGAGAGTAAATGAGTATATGTATATATATGCACCTATGATGGGAGTTGCTTGTAATGATATGTCTATATGAGTATATGCATGTTGCTTTGTGATTATGTGGCATTTATGCCTTGACCAATCGACTAACTAACAGGGTAGTCGACTAGTGAGAAGACAAGAAATTGTGTATTTTGCATTTAGACCCAGTCTAGTCGACTAATACATTAGACTAGTCGACTACTCTCTTTTGACAAAAACGTATAGAAACTGATTAGTGTCAGACTAGTCGACTGGTATTTCTTACCAGTCGACTAATAGATGTCAAGTGATATAGACCGGTCGACTAATCTTCATACTAGTCGACTAATAACCCTTATGTAGAGATTCATACGCTTTATGCCCTCCTCTTGTGTGGAGGATTGTTTTCTTTGTAGAGTTTATTTGTGGAGTACTGAAAATCCTTTTAGGTGAAGGTGGGGATGTAGAGCAAGTGGCTTGAATTTCAAAAATATATTCTCAGGTTTGCGTTTGCCTATCTCTCAACTCAACTGTACTCTTGTTTATATCTTGCATAGATATTATTGCTCATTCATATATGTTTGATATTGTGCTTACACTTATATTGACCCAAGAGAGCTATTAAAGTACCTCAACTCTTATAAAAGAGGAATCTTAAGGAGAAGTTCTGGGCCCTTCACTGGGAATTCGGCTTCACTATTTGGTTATCTATTATGTGTTAGTTTTAGTTAGTATAAAAGTCTTAATTTTCGTATTTTATTAGCACTTCACTTATTCACCCCCTCTAGGTGACTTACAGTCTGGACGTGATAGGAAACAGACTACGAGGTTCGATATAACTGATGAAAGAGATGCAGAGAGGGACATGCACCCCAGTATCTGATCAATTTTCTCACGCCAATATTGACGATGATGAGAGTGATCGAGGCTTCTTGGTGAACAGAGGTCATCCAGCTCTGCCACCACCAGAGCCACCAGTCGTCGTACCTATCAGGAAACAATTCCAGAAACTTTGGGCACCCAAATTTCATGGAGTATTTGATCCACTTGTAGCAAATAGGTGAAAGGAAGATATAAGGAACATACTAGATCTCATTAGTGTGGACCCTATACAGAGACAGAGGTTGGCAGCCTTCAATTTGAAGGGTGATGCCAACAAGTTGTACAAGATGCAATTCTTGGAGGAGGAGCGCCTTACCACTACTCGAGGAGTGTTCATCAGGAGATTCAATCTACATTTTATTTCTGTGACAATAAGGGCCAGGAAGGAAGCAAAGTTACTCACTGTAGGGTACGGGGATATGACTGTGTCTACATATGAGGACATGTTTATCAGCTTGTCTCATTTTACTGACAACATGTTCTAGATGGAGGAATGAAAGGCTCGGATGTTTGAGAGAGGACTCCGGTCTCAGTTTAGGGGATTCGTGCTTTCATAGAGAATTTACACTCTAAGTGAAGTTATGGATTCAGCAAGAGCACTACAGTTGGAGAGTGCGATTACAGAAGAGTCATGAGATGACATCCAGACCTGTAACATCAGTGGAAGAGAAGGGAAAGGGCAAGAGGCCTTTCGTATCATTGGGACATGGAGGACCGGGGAGTTCAGACACTTGTTACAACTATGGACAGCTGGGCATATGGCTAGGAATTATTCTAGATCTAGAGGAGGACATAGTAGGTACAGAGGGAGAGGCAACATGCAAGGATGTGGTCAGTTTCAGCTAGGATATCAGCAGCCTTAGAGGGGCAGCAATATCCATAGCAATGTTTGCAACAGCAGCAGTGTTAGCAGCGCCAGTAGTATCAATAGTGCCAACAGTAGCTTCAGCCACAATAGAAGAGGATTCAGGCACCTGTGCCACCATCACGATTGGAGGGACAGATGCATGCATTGTATGAGCTACGACATGATCTTGACACCAGACTGATTGCATCTATACAGTCAGTTCAGCAGGCATCATTTGAGGGTCAGATGTATGCTATCATTCTAAGTGATCATGGGGCGAATATAGCAGTGGTGGGAGGTGCATTGTTCGTGAATTCTATTTTCAGTCAAGACATTGTTTTATTCTGGAGCATCTCATTCTTTCATATCTCAGTAATTCATGCGTAAATTGCAGTTGACATCCAATACTTCGGACATTCTCTTATCAATAGCAACACCTTTAGGCGACTTCTCTATTCTAGAGTATGTATGTAGGAGATGTCTTATCAGTCGATGTGCAGTTTATGGTTGATCTTATTGATTATACACATAGCATATTTTTTATTTCATTCCCATATTTATTTTTTAATAAACTCTATTATTTACTCCTATTTATTGTCTAAATGTCTGCATGACTTGATTAATGGAGAAGAACAGGAAATGAACCCAAAAGACAAATTTAATTCAAATTGATTTATTTCATAAAAGAAGATTGAGGCAACATATTGCATAACTCAACATCTGAAAATCTGATTGGATCATATCAGGAAACAAATTTGGATTTTAGAGAACTTATTTTCACAACTGAAGATTGAGTCAAACATGCTGAAGATCCCAACGTCAAACTGAAAATCCAACTGGATAAAATGGGATATTAGAAGAAACATATCCACAGGCTTCTGGATCTAGCTCCATGGTCAGATCCAGGCTGCGATCCACGGGCAAAGCCGCAGATCCGGGACTCTGTTAAAGCAGTTAGGAGGATGTTAGCTCTCCCTATCTTTGTACTCTTCTCTCCCTTCCAATTCTCTTATAAATACTACACGTTTCAAAGAAGAACGAGCATCACTCTAGCAGAGAGTTAGATTAGGAATTTTTGTTCTAATTTAAATTAGGTTTTTGTTTCTAAATCTATCTAAATTTCTGTTTATTTGTAAGCTTAGGTTAATGAAGAGATTTATGAGCGAAGGATGGAAGAATTGTATTGAGAGTGACACTTATATAATCTTTATCCATTCTTCATCATTTTTTAATTTAATCTAAAGTTTACTTTTCTTTTTCAATTTAATCTAAAGTTTACTTCATTTCTTTCAGAATTGTCTTATTTTTGCGAGTGCCACTGATAGCTCATGACAATGGGTTCCTCTTTTTAAAAGTCTGTATCATTTCATGCTTGCTCCCCGTAGTCTTGATGATATAATGTAGACAGAGGCTGAATTCAAAGTTATAGGTTATGCGCTGATTGCCTCCGAATCAAGATAAAACTTTCACTAAAGATTAAGTAATCGGACAAAAAGAGGTAAGTATTCTTAAGTTTTTTTTCTTTTAATTTTTTTTTAATATAGAAACACATTTAAACCAAACAACTTACTCTTTTCATTTTATTACCTTAGTTGTCCTTTCAACTAACACAAACACAATCTTCTTCTTCTATCTTCTCTTTTCTAAATTAACACTTTTCTTTTCTTTTAAAAACTAAGAAAAATATTTAAACCAGATTTAGTAATTTAGAAAGGATTACTTAATAGTTCCATCACAGTCCCTCCTTGTGGATCGTGACTCGCATAGCCATTTGCTATAGCGGTAGTATTGAGGAACTTTAACACATTCTATCCCTCAATTCTAAACTTTATTTTTTTGTGTAGGTTTAGCCTCGATCAAATTTGTGGGGGAATGTTAACTCCTCCTATCTTTGTACTCCTCTCCCCTTTCAGTTCTCCTATAAATATTGCACATTTCAGAGAAGAATTGGCACCACTCCAGGAGAGAATTAGAATAAGGATTTTCGTTCTAGTTTAACTTATGTTTTTTTTTATATTTATGTAATTTTCTGTTTATTTGTAAGCTTAGATTAGAGAAAAGATTCAAAAGAGCAGGAGAGGGAAGCATTGTATTGAGAGTGACACCGATGCAATCTTTGTCTTTCTTTCATCATTTTTCAATTTAATCTAAAGTTTAGTTTTCTTTTTTCTTCATTTCTTTTAGTTTTGATTACAATCCAAGTGAGTCTTATAATATCGGAATTGTCTTGTTTTTGTGAGTGCCACCGATAGCTCATGACGATGGCTTCCTCCTTTTAAAAGTTTATATCATTTCATGCTTGCTCCTCGCAATCTTGATGATATAACGTGGACGGGGATTGAATTTGATCTTATGTGTCATGCGCTGATTGCCTCCGAATCAAGGTAACAAAGATCTAAGTAATCAGATAAAAAGAGGTAAGTTTTCTTAAGTTTTGCTTTCTTTTAATTTCTTAGTATAGAAATCCTTTTAAATCAAACACCTTTCTCTTTTCATTTTCTTAACCTAGTTTTTCTTTCAACTAACACAAACACAACCTTCTTCTTCTATCTTCTCTTCTTCTAACTTAACACTTTTCTTTTCTTTTAAAAACTAAAAAGAAATTTTTTAGCCGGATCTAGTAATTTACAAAGGATTACTTAACGCTTCCATTGCAGTACCTCCTTGTGGATCACGACCCGCATAGGCACTTTCTATGGTAGTAGTATTGAGGAACCCTAACACTTTTTATCTCTCTATTCTAAATTCTATTTTTCTATGTAGGTTCAGCAACGATCAAATTTTGACGCTGTTGCTAGGGAGGGATGGTAATTCTTTTTAATTTACTAATTGATTCATTTTTTCCTTCTCTATTTTTGTGTCAAGGGGCTGGTTTCAGGAAACAAATAGCTGCAGAACATATTTGACTACTCTGTGACCCAAAAGCCCAATTTAATTCAGATTTAAATTGATTTATTCATAAAGAAAGATTTAGGCAACATATTGAAGATCCCAACATCAAACTAAAAATCTGATTGGACATATCAAGAAACAAATTCAAATTTTGGAGGATTTATTTTCACAATTAAAAATTGAGTCAAATATACTGAAGATCCCAATGTCAAACTGAAAATCCAATTGGATAAAATTAGATATCAAAAGAAACAAATCCAGAGGCTTCTGAATCTGGCACTACGGGCAGATCTAGGCCACGAATTCGCAGCCAAAGCCACGGATTTGCTGCTATGTTAAAGCAGTTTTGGGAGCTAACGCTCCCTTATCTTTGTACTCCTCTCCCCTTCCAGTTCTCCTATAAATACTGCACATTTCAGAGATGGGCATCATTGCAGTAGAGGGTTAGAATGAGGATTTTCATTCTAGTTTAACTTAGGCTTTTATTTTTATATTTATGTAATTTTCTATTTATTTGTAAGCTTAGGTTAGAGAAGAGATTCATGAGAGAAGGAGAGGAAGAATTATATTGAGAGTGACACCAATGTAATCTTTGTCCTTTCTTTCATTAATTTTCAATTTAATTTTAAGTTTACTTTTCTTTTTTACTTCATTTCTTTTGGTTTCGATTACAATCCAAGTACAACATCAGAATTGCCGTGTTTTTGTGAGTGCCATTGATAGCTCATGACGATGGATTCCTCCTTTTAAAGTCTATATCATTTCATGCTTGTTCCACATAGTCTTGATGATATAACATACATGGAACTGAATCTGATCTTATGAGTTATGCATTGATCGCCTCCAAATCAAGGTAAAATTTTCGCCAAAGATCAAGGTAAGTAATCAGACAAATTCTTTCTTTTAATTTCTTAGTATAGAAACATGTTAAAACCAAACACCTTTTTCTTTTCATTTTCTTAACTTAGTTTTCCTTTCAACTAACACAAACACAATCTTCTTCTTCTATCTTCTCTTCTTCTAGCTTAACACTTTTCTTTTCTTTTAAAAAGTTAGAAGAAACATTTTAACTGGATTTAGTAATTTAAAAAAGGATTACTTAATGCTTCCATTGCAGTCTCTCCTTGTGAATCACGACCCACATAACCGCTTGCTAAAATGGTAGTATTGAGAAACACTAACTCTTCTTTCTCTCAATTCTAAATTTTATTTTTCTGTGCAGGTTTAGCCTCGATCACTTATCGTTCTTTTCATGTATGAGTTTGATGTGATTCTGTGTATGGATTGGTTGTCATCCTACCATGTGAAGATCGATTATTTTGTCAAGACGGTCTATTTGAGAGTTCATGGTAGAGCCAAATTGGTTGTAGTAACCTCACGGGGGAATTCGTTAGCAGAAAGGTCCATATCGAGAAGGTGTTGCAGTGGGATCAAAGTAATACTCTGAGAGAGACACGAGTGGTCTCTACATTTGAGGATATCTTTTAGGATATTCTAGTTTACCTCCAGTGAGAGAGATTGAGTTTTGCATAGAGTTGTAGCCTGGTATAACACCTATATCCCGTGCACCCTATCGTATGGCACCTATTGAGATGAGGAAGTTACAGATACAACTCGAGGAGCTTAGAGCTTAGGGCTTTATTCTTCAGAATCATTCGCTATGGGGAGCATCGGTCCTATTCATGAAGAAGAAATATAATACTTTTCGCATATGGGCTACAGGGAGTTGAACAAGGTCACGATTCAGAATTGATATCCATTCCCGAGGATGATTTGTTTGATCAACTATAGGGAGAATAGTGGTTTTTGAAGATTGATCTTTGTTCTGATTATCATCAGTTGTGAGTTAGGGATATTGATATTCCTAAAACAACTTTCTTGACTTGTTATGGATCTTTTGAGTTCCTAATCATGCCATTTGGACTGACTAATGCTCCAACTGTGTTGATGCACTTGATGAACCAGATTTTCCGTTCTTATCTGGACCAGTTTATGATTGTCCTCATTGATGATATTCTTATTTATTCTCACTCGGAGACAAAGCATGAAGAGCATCTTCAACTTACACTTCAGACTTTGAGAGATCACTAGTTGAATGCAAAGTTCAACAAGTGTGAGTTTTGACTTTCTGAAGTCAAATTTCTTGGTATGTGATTTCGAGGGATGGGATTGCGATAGATCCATCCAAGGTAAAATTAGCGCTAAATTGGCAGGCGCCAACTATAGTTTCAGAGATTCAGAGATTCTTGGGTTTAACTGGATATTATCGGAAGTTCATTCAGAACTTTTTCAGATTACAACCCCATTGACCCATTTGACTAAGAAAGGAGGGCAGTTTACTTGGAGTGTTCAGTGCCAAGAGGCGTTTGAGTCGTTGAAGCAGAAATTGGCTACTGCGCCAGTATTGATTATTCCAAGCAGCAATAAATATTTTGTTATCTCCACTGATGCTTCTCTTTGGGACTTGAAGGAGTCTTGATGCAAACTCAGAGAGTGATAGCTTAAGCCTCACGTTGTTGCAGAATCATGTGCAGAATTATCTTACCCATGACTTAGATCTAGTGGCAGTGGTCTTTGCACTTAAGACGTGAAGACATTATCTTTATGGAGTAAAGTTTGAGCTATTCACTGACCATAAGAGTTTGAAGTACCTGTTCTCTCAGAAGGAGTTGAATCAAAGGCAATGGAGATAGATGGAGTTCATCAAGGACTATGAGTTCACACTTCAATATTATCTAAGGAAGGCGAATGTTATCACAGATGCTTTGAGTAGGAAGCCTAAACGTTAGCTTGCGGCATTGAGGTATTCATTATATTGGGACTTGGTGACACTCAGTGATTTTAATTTTAGGCCAGAGATCAGAGGGTGTATGGTGTTCTTGGGGACACTTTTGATCCAGTCTTTATAGATTTTTAGAATTATGGATGCATAGTCAGATGAATCTTGGATTCAAGTCCATAAAGGGGAGATTATTCAGGAGCCAGATTCAGATTGGACTATAGGTACAAGTGAAAGTTTGAGGATGAAGAGCAAGTTAGGTATTCCTGACATTTCTAAATTGAATGAGTTATTTGATAAGGTACATCGTGCTAAGTACACAATACATCTGGGAACTATAGAGATGTGCAAGGACTTGAAGAGGAACTTTTTGTGAAGAATATGTAGGAGGATGTGGTAGAGTATATCGCCAACTATTTTACCTGTCAGTCGGGGAGGCAGAGCACAAGAAGCTAGCGAGTACTCTACAACTTTTGCCTATTCTGGAGTGAAAACGGGAGCAGATATCTATGAATTTTATTGTGGGTCTACCGAGGATGAAGAAGGGTAATGATTCAATTTGGGTAATCATGGATAGACTCACAAAGTCCGCTCATTTTTTGCCAGTGAAGACCACTTACACAGTGGATATGCTTGAGAGAATCTACCTTTGGGAGGTTGTCAGACTTCACTGCGTACCAGTGTTTATAGTGTCAGATAAAAGGTCATCATTTACCTCAAGATTCTGGAAGACCTTGTAGAAGGCTTTAGACAGTCAGTTGGATTCTAGTAGTGCCTATTACCCACAAACGGTGGTCAGACTGAGCAGGTAAATCAGGTATTGGAGGATATGTTGAGAGCTTGTGTTATGAACTTTCAAGGTAGTTGGGAGGAGCACCTATCACTTGTAAAGTTTGTGTATAATAATAGTTACCACTCTACGATTGGTATGAATCCCTATGAGGCATTGTATGGGAGGCCTTGTAGGTTACCGATTTGTTGGGCTGAGCCAGAGGATGGTTTACTGTTAGGACCAGACTTGGTCAGAGAGACAACAGAGAATATAGCAGTGATTCAAGACCATATCCTTGCGATGCAAAGAAGGCAGAAGAGCTACGCAGATAGGAGGCGAAGACCTTTGGAGTTTGAGGTTGGAGACTTCGTGATGCTGAAGGTTTCATAATGAAAGGCGTCAAGCATTTCGAAAAGAAGGGAAAGCTTGCACCAAGGTATATTGGATCTTTCAATATCATTAGAAGAGTTGGAGTTGTATAGTATCGCTTGGAACTACTGGATATGTTAACGGATATTCGTGATGTATTCCAAGTGTCGATACTGAGAAAGCATTTCGAGATAAGGAGCAACAGCGGGTGATGAATTTGTCAGAATTGCAACTACAACTAGACATCACTACTGAAGAGACACCAATATGCATTTTAGCTAAAGAAAATAAGAGATTGAGGAACAAAATGATTAATTTGTTTAAAGTTCAGTGGAACTGACACGATGTAGAAGAAGCATCTTGAGAGTGAGAAGAGGATATGCTCATAGATTATCCGCAGCTATTTGAAGATGAGATATAACATTTTAACTTCTATTTTTAAATAGTTAAGTAGTCTTCAAAGTTATATAAACACAAATTTTCCGTATTTAGTCGTTGACAATATGAAACATAAGGTATATACATGAGGGTTTCTTTATTTAGATTATTTCTCTTGACGAATCAGTTTTGTGTTATTGATTACTAAACATAAACATGCGTTTAATTTCGGGGATGAAAATTTTAATTTGGTAGGGTGAATGTAACATCTGAAAATATTTAACTTTTATTTTACATTTAATTCATATTTGGATGTGTGGATATACATATAAATGTATATGCATGTATATGATTCAATATGAGAATTAATATTTGAATGAGAGTATATGTGTGTGTGTGTACCTTGATGGGAGTTGGTTGCGGCGATGTGTGCATATGAGTATATGCATGTTGCTTCGTGATTATGTGCATTGATGCATTGATTAGTTAACTAATTACCGGGATAGTCGACTAGTGAGAAGATCAGAAACTGTGTATTTTGTATTTAGACTCAGTTTAGTCGATTAATACATAGGACTAGTCGACTACTGTCTTTTGATATAAACTGATTAGTACCAAACTCGTCGACTGGTATTCCTTATCAATCGACTAATAGATGTCAACTGATATAGAAAAGTTGACTAATCTTCATACTAGTAGACTAATGACACTTAACAGAAACTTGTCATTTGTCAGACTAGTCGACCAATCACTAGTCGACTAAACTAACTGACTTAATCATTATGAGTCGACTAATGATCTCAGTAGTTGACTAATATGGGCGGCAAAACTGTGTTCTGATTGAACTTTAATTCTGTCTTTGTCTATCATATGTATAAGCTGAATTTGAGATTTTTTGGAGGATTTTTATTCCTAAACCCTAGCCCATTTTTCCTTCTAGAGCTCAATTAAGAAACCTAGAGAGAGAATATCTAGAGAGAGAAGGAGCTAGAGGAGGAGATTGAAGAGGTGTTTGAATTTTCTTCGCTTTGGTGAGAAGACCAGCTAGGAGAACCTTCCCATCAGCCCCCCAAACCCCTGAATCATTTTCTTCTTAGTTGGCAAAGGCAAGTCTTCTTCTCTTGGTTGCTTTCTAACCATGGTTTTTATGTCTAGGATTTGTATGAATGATAGAACCTAGGCTTATATTTGATTTTCATGCTTAAAATTTTGCTAGGATTAATATGAATAAATTTTTTGAGTTGTAAATATACCCCATGCTAATATAGAATGAAATATACCAATAAAATGATATTTTTAAGAAATCTAGAAATAAAAATAGAATTTTTATGTTGAAGACATGTTTTGTTTTAATTGAAATTATTTGAACCATGTGTTTAAATGATTATGTGATATGAGATCATGAATTGAATATGATGATTGTTGCATTTTTCATTTATGTTTCCATTCATAGGAGAGGGGAAACGTGAATGTGGTCATTCATAGGAGATGGAGAACGTCAAAGAGTCTGTTTGTAGGAGAGGAAGAATGTGAACGATTGCATTCATAGGTGGGAGAGAATGTGAATGATGTTAAATCATTATTTGATGAGTTTAGTATATAATGTACTATTTGAGAATTTTCAGATTTCATATACCTTGTCGTTGTTGGAACTTAGATTTTGATGATAACATTTGTGATGCAGATTCATTGGAGCTCAATCTCAAAAGCTAATGATGAGTTCTAAGTACTCAAGGCTTCTCAAGGATATTGTCTATTTTTGTGTATTTTTTATAGATTGTTTAAAGCCTTTATTACACACACAATTTAGTCATATAGTCGACTTATACCCAAGTCTAGTCGACTAATATATCCTCTAGTCGACTTGCTCTTTTATATAATCGACTAAGTCTTTTCACAGATATATATCAACTTTCTATTTCTATACTATAAGCAGTATTAGTCGACTTACCTACACTGCTAATTGACTAATTCAAGTTGTAGTCGACTAACCCTTTCTACTAGTCGACTAAGTTTCGTTTTCAGAGACTTATTATTTTGTGTCAGTCTTGTTGTAGGCGACTTGATCTCTTGACTAGTCGACTAAAACAGGCAAAACTTGTTCTATTAGTCGACCAATCTCATACCCTGGTCGACTATAGATAGTTTATGACTGTTAAACAGTTATTGATTTTCTAGTGTTTATCCAACGTTCTGATATTCGAATTTGAGTTGATAACTTCTCTAACTGACTATTGATTTCACCTATAAATAGGGATGTTGTCCTAAGATATTTACACTAATTCAAAATCATTAGTTTTCTATCCAAACTCTATTGAAAAAATTCTATTTTTCAGAAAATTAGTTTTCACTTTCATTTCTTCACACAATTCCTATTCTATTGTGAAGAACTCTGAGAGTCCACCTATAAGAAATCTTATTCACATCATATTCAAGTTTCAAGGCTTATAGGATATTTTGTAATCATTCAAAGAGAAGAGTTGTACAAGAGTATCTTCTCGGTGTAGAGAAGAAGTTGTACAAGAAAGTTGTCTTCTTAGTGAAGAGAAGAGTTGTATGGATTTGACAAAGGTTATTTTGTCAAGTGGTATACAAGGAGTTGATTTTGGGTGTACAAAATTAGGATAAGAAAAATCTCAAGCGGGTTATTTGGGGACTGGATGTAGGTCACGAGGACCGAACCAGAATAAAATCTCTCATATTTGCGTTTGTATATTTTCTGAGATTTATTACATTTCTTGCAAGTATTTTATTTAACGCTATTCATCATTATTTTAGTGTTTGTGTTGACATTATTTTTAAATCCTACAATTGGTATTAGAGCCCTGCATACACTGTCAACACCCTGCATACCCGGTCAACACCCTGCATACAAAGATGGCAACGGAGTTTTCTTCATCACAATTCAGAGAAGTACATTCTACACAACGTCCACCATTATTTGATGGATCAAATTACAACTACTGGAAGTGCAGAATGAAGATCAACTTGCAATCACTCAACTATGAACTATAAAACATAGTAGAAGCATCATACACCAAGTCAACCACCAATTACAACATATGGAGTGAAGAACAAAAGAAGTCTGCAAATCTGGATGCCAAAGAAATGAATGCGCTATTCTGTACCTTGAACAAAGAAGAATTCAATCGAGTGTCAATGGTCAGATCTGCAAATCAAATATGGCAGATTTTACAGGTAACACATGAAGGTAAAAGAATCTAAAATTTCTGTTCTTATTCACAAGTTTGAACTCTTTAAAATAAAGGAGAATGAAATAATTTTAGAAATAATTACAAGATTCACCGACATTACAAATTCCTTAGTAGCCCTTGAAAAGGAATACCTCAGGTTGAAAAAGTTAGAAAGATTCTTCATACACTCACATCAGATTGGGAGAAGAAAATCACTACAATAGAAGAAATAAATGATCTCTCAACAATGTCATTAGAAAACCTTATTGATAATTTAATGGCATATGAAGTGCAACTTGAAGATCGGAAGAAAGATGAACAACAACCTCAATGAAAGAAAAAAATACTGGCCCTCCATACATCCTCAGATATGGACAATTTAGATGGTGATGAAGAGGAGATGACAATACTCTCAAGAAAATTCAGAAAGTTCTTGAAGAAAGATAAGTTTAATCCTACTTATTTTAATTGTAATAAAACAGGTCATATAAATAAAGATTGCCCATTGCTAAAATATAAAGGGAAATTCAAGATAAAAAAATTCAAAAATAAGAAAGATTATTGGGCCTAATGGGAGAATAGTAATTCATCTTCTTCTGACGAAGAAGAAGCCGCTGAAACTGACAATATTTATTTTATGGCTCAAAAAGAAGATGAGGTATAATATACTGAATTATTAGATGTATTTCATGAATTACATGTTGATCTTAAGAATGAAAAGTTTAAAAATAAAATTTTAATCAAGAAAAATAAAAGACTCACCAAAGAAAATTCATTTTATGTTTCTCAAAATTCTTCTGTAAATTCTCAAAAGATGACTTTGAAAAAGTTATATCATTATTGAAAAAGGATAATAAGAATTTCTTAAAAGAGAATGTTTTACTTAAAAGAGAAACTATTTCTTTAAATTCTAGAATTTCAATTTTAAATGTCAAGTTTCAAAATTAAGTATGAAGAAATTTTGAAAAATGTGACAAAATTTAACAAAAGAAAAGAAATTTTAAATGATTTATTGTCTTATCAAAAAGAAATAATCATTTTGGTCTTGGATTTTCAAAATATAAGTTTGAAAAATCTACACATGTTGGTCTTGGATTTTCAAAACATAAATCTACACATGTTTATGAAAAGGATCATAACCCATATAATTTTTTGTAAAAAGAAATACTGACACTATTTCAAAAAGAATTACGAACAAATATATATGGATTCCTAAAAATTTTAAGTATTGTGGATAAAAATGGTTATATTACATCATATATACATCACGTATGTAATTCTTATGATTATACTTATACTAACAAATGGAAACCAAATTCAAATTGGGTTTGAATTCTTAAAGGTTAATTGTTTTTATCCTACATTGATTGGTACTATTCAAAATGTTTATCTTATAGGTACCTTATAAAAAATGGATACTTGCTAATAGTTATTCTAAATACTTGATAAATGTAAAATATGTGTGTGTGTGTGTGTGTGTGTGTGTCATGATATATTTTTTGCAGGGGGGAGAGCACATATTTTCTATATTTGTTATAACCTGTTCTCTGCAGGGGGAGTTTATCTCTATAGGGGGAGTTATATGCACACTACTTGTCCTCATCAAAAAGGGGAAGAATGTTGGAACTTAGATTTTAATGATAACAATTGTGATGCATATTCATTGAAGCTCAATCTCAAACACTAATGATGAGTTCTAAGTGCTCAAGACTTCTCAAGGATATTGTCTATTTATGTGTATTTTTTATAGATTGTTAAAAGTCTTGATCACACACACAATTTAGTCATATAGTCGACTTATACGCAAGTCTAGTCGACTAATATATCCTCTAGTCGACTTGCTCTTTTATATAATTGACTAAGTCTTTTCACATATATATATCAACTTTCTATTTCTTTACTATAAGCAGTATTAGTCGACTTACCTACACTGCTAGTCGACTAATTCAAGCTATAGTCGACTAACCCTTTCTGCTAGTTGACTAAGTTTCATTTCTAGAGACTTGTTATTTTGTGTCAGTCTTGATGTAGTCGATTTGATCTCTTAACTAGTCGACTAATCCAGGTAAAACTTGTTCTATTAGTCGACCAATCTCATACCCTAGTCGACTATAGATAGTTTCTGACTATTAAACAGTTACTAATTTTCTGGTGCTTATCCAACTTTCTGATATTCAAATTTGAGTTGATAACTTCCCTAACTGACCATTGATTCACCTATAAATAGGGATGTTATCCTAGGATGTTTAAACTAATTCAAAATTATTAGTTTTCTGTCCAAACTCTATTGAAAATTCTGTTTTCCACTAGTTTCTACTTTCATTTCTTCACACAATTCCTATTCTATTGTGAAGCTTTTTGAGAGTCCGCCTATAAGAAATCTTGTTCACAATAACATACAAATTTCAAGGCTTATAGGATATTTTATACTCATTCAAAGAGAAGAGTTGTACAAGAATATCTTCTTAGTGTAGAGAATAAGTTGTACAAGAAATTTGTCTTCTTGGTGAAGAGAAGAACTATACGGATTTGGCAAAGGTTGTTTTGTCAAGTGGTGTACAAGGAGCTAATTTTAGGCGTACAAAATCAGGATAAGGAAAATCTCAAGCTGGTTGCTTGGGGACTGGATGTAGATCACGACGATCGAACCAAGAGAAAATCTCTCGTGTTTGCCTTTGCATATTTTCTGAGATTTATTTTTTCTTACAAGTATTTTATTTATTATTATTCATCTTTATTTTAGTGTTTGTGTTGACATTATTTTTAAATCCTATAGTTGTGCATGCTTATACTCGCTTATTATTCTATCATCATGCTTTTGTTCATCATACTTCATTTCATGTTATATATTCGTGTGTGTGTGTGTGTGTGTGTGGGGGGGGGGGGGGGGGGGGGGGCTTGTTTAGTTACCTCCTCGACCTAGTACTAAGTCGGCCTCCAGATCATTATTGGGAGGTAACCATTTGAGATAGAATTATTGGCATTCTAACACCCATGAATTATAATATTTCAGGAGGGGCACAGCTTGTCCGGAGAGGCACTGAGTGACAGAAACTCAGAATAGTCGCATTAATGATAGTAGATAGAGTGTTCCAGTGTATAGTCACTTCTTTTGTGTACATGTATCCATTTTGGTATATGGTGATACTTTACCTTGAGGTCGAGAGTGTTTGAGTTGATGTTGTATATATTTCAGACTTAGTTTGAGTTTCTTTTGATGAGACTCTGTATATGTGTGTGTGTGTGTCATGTATTTCTCTTCCATGTCGAGTTTCTACCTCTGTTGATTCATTTCCTGCTTTATATTCTTACTTGCCTGAGTTATGTATCATATTGTAACAGCTATAAAGTTCTCTCCCAGACTGCAACTGGTGTGTGAAAATTAGGAGCGTTACAGCCGCGCCGGCCTGGCACTCCGCACAGTAACGGCTCGTGGTGGCCTGGCCATAGCCCCGCCTACCATATTCCCGGGTCAGACCCGACCTGGGTCCAGCTCTAACACGAGCTGGACCCGAGTTCGAAAAACCCGGGCCACAACCTGGGCATGGCTACGGGCACGGCTCGGTCGGGCATGGGTGGGCCCGCACAATGGCTCGAAGAGCCATTGAGCCCGACCGACAGACTCAACAGCTCAAAGAGCCATTTGGGGTGCTTTTGCAATTTTTTTTGGGTAAATACCCCTCAACTGTTAGAATCAAATCATTAGGGGGCCGTTTACAATTTTTTTGCAAATACCGCCCCAGCGGGTAGAATAGCATTTGGGTTGATTTTTTTGAAAAAAAAATTTACAAAAAGACCCCTCTTCTACTTTATAAATACCCCCTCTTCCCCCATTCCATTTCATTACAACAAATCCTCTGAAAATCCTCTACAATTCTCAAAAATTCTCTCTACAAAGTCTCTCTCTCAAGCTCTCAAACACAAGCTCTCAAGCTATATAAGCCTCTCTTTTTCTCAAGCTCTATAAGCTCTCTCCTCTCTCTCTCTCTCTCTCTCTCTCTCTCTCTCTCAAGCTCTACATCGAGCTCTCTCTCTCTCTCTCTCTCTCAATTTCTGAGGCTATACAAGTTCTCTCTGTGGAATTACATTTGTGAGGTAACTATATTCTTGTCACATATTCTTCATTAGCATGCCCTAGTCAAGTATCCGGTTCCAAAATTTATGCAAGTTTATTTTGAGAAATGAAGAGTGACTAGCACTTAATTTGTCTTTAACTGATACTCCACATATTTCATTTACACAATCATCAGATTTTAGTGCTTCTTATGAACCTACTACTGCTCCTCCTATACCTGTTAGTTCTCCTGAGATATCAACTACCTACAAGTCCTAAATCTGGAGTTTGAAATTATTTTAATAAAGTAGTAGTTGATGGAGTTAGGAGGGCTCAATGCAAGTTGTGTCCAGGTATTTCATATGCTTTTCCAAAAAATGCTAGAACCAGCCCACTTTGCAAACAAATTAAGAGTAAACACCCTGAGCATCAACCACGACTAAACCAAGTTAGCATTTTAGGTGACACACTGAGCACACTTACTTATAATCGTGCTACAAGTAAACTAATTTAACTAGATATCTTAGTCGGTCTGAACATCCTTTTAGCATGGCTGAAGATTATGCATTCACAGAATATATTAGAACCACTCATAATCCGAATTATAAGCTAGTCCATTGAAATACTTACAACAACATGTTGGTTAAATTAATAATCCAATAACCGTGTTCTTTAGCACTACTGAGAAGTAACATTAGTTATATTACAGTTGACCTGTCTTCATTAATATTACTTAGCAAGTAGTTACTTAACAAGCCCTTAGTTTATAGCCAAACGCTAATTCAATTTACCACTAACCCCAGGAGTAAAAGGGAAAAAATAAAAATAAAAAACCTTTCATTTGCCACTTGTGTTTGGTTTTTGTGATTGAACACCAAAAACCAGGCATATTTCAGTATGAAGTTTGTTGAAGATTGTTTTAATTTAATAATGGTTGTAGACTTTTTTTATTTATTTAATTCTGAGCTGTCATGGTTCTCGATCTCTTCTTCATTAATTCGGTACTGTCATATTTCAGTATGAAGTGATAACTTATAAATCTAAATTATTTTATATCACAAATTCAAGTCTTGTTTGTGCTCACACTGAAATTCTTATTGTATTTACGTTCACACTGAAAATGATCTTATTTCTGCCACCGAGACTGACTTCCAGCGTAACTCGGAGCCTCATCGTTGAAGCCTTAAGACAAACATCTGATTAAAAAAAAATGAAAAACTCTTATTTACATAACAAGTATTTTGAACTCCTTAAACTTATTAATATTCGAAGAGATACTTTCGTCTCAAAGAAAGTAATCCAAAATGAGAATACGAGCATATAGCTTTCAAACATCGTAAAAAAAAACCACGGCAAAACTTTCCCAAAGTATAATTAGCATATACGTATATATTTGTAGAATATTCCAGAAAATTCAGTTCAATTATTGGGAGATACGGACGAGACCCGCAGTTGGTGGCCAGCGCTTGACTTCCACGTGGTTTCTCGTGATTCACGCACTCATGTGATGGCTCTCTCATCCATTGATCCCCATGCATGATCGCCATCATGCATCCATGCCATCCACACCTTGCATCTAAAATTGTTGTCTTTATTCTTTATTAATAAGATTTGTAATGTGAGAGAGATTTTTTCTGGACAAAAATGAGCAATTGGTGTTGTCAATTTCATCAATAATATCGTGATCGTGACCATACCAAAAATGAAGTGTGGACAACTTTTGTTTGAAGTGCGTGCACCGTCAAAATTATCATTTATAAAATTTTGAAATTTTTTTATACCAACACTTGTACTCTTTTTTAATTCTACGTCCGAATCCAAAATCTTCATGTTTTTCGTATCGACTCTTAAAATTATATAAGTTTGGACAAAACTTCACTTCGTTAGTTACGGTCTATTTTTAACGGTGACCTGATGAAAATACATTTCAACCACCAACTTATTCAGAAAATACATTCACTCTCTCTTCTCTCACTTTTTCCTCTTCTCCGCTACCCCCCCACACCCGTGCCACCCCAAACCACGCCCGCCTCTGCGTGCTTGCCCGGCCCGGAGTTGTGGATGGGTTGGGGAGAGAGAGAGTATGTTGAGAGGGAAATAGAGAAAGAGATGAAGGTATGATAGTAAGTTCACATATTATTTTAAGATACCTAAATTTAAAAAGAGAATATTCCAGGAATATTTTGATTTATAAACAGAAAAACTAACGAAATGGAGTTGTTGTCCAAACTTATAAAATTTGAAGGGTCGATATGAAAATATGAAGATTTTAGAGGTGAACACGAATTAAGAAAGATTTCGGAAGGATGTTGATATGAAAGATAACCCTAAATTTTAACTTAGAAAAGAGAATAATAAATGAAGATGGAGTTCAGAAGGGGAAGCAAAATTACATGGGGAGTTGCAAGTTGGAGTTCAATTATGAGATAAATTCTAGAGAAATTTCTCAACACTATAATTTGTAAGTCAGTTTGTAAGTGAATGAACAAATGCAAGCAATCGCAGACAGCAGAGATTTACATAAAAATCTGAAAAGAAAAAAAACCAGAGGAGAGAGAATTCATTAGAATGTCTGGGAATTACAATGAATTCAGTAGAGTGCTGTCGCGACTGTAAGTTTTAGGGATTTTTAGAATTAAGTCTAAACCATTTGGGGTTTGGGTAATCAGTTGTGAACCCTTAATGAGCATAATTTTACTACATTTTTATACTCTTATTTATCTCTTATTTGTATATAAATAATACTACTCGGGTATATTTGATTAAATTTTGCAGCAAACATATAAGAAAAAGACAAAGATGAATCCAATTACTTTCGACAATGAAATCACGCAATTTATAAAGTCGAGGGTTATCTTCCAAGCATGCTGTTGTATTTTAATCATAACTTTGATTATAGGATTCCAAAAGAGGTCATCCAGGTGTCTACGGAAAGAGAATTCAGACACCTACAACTTTTTTATTGATGACTTCTTCTAATCCAGCCATTTGTTGACTCAAAATTTTCAAAGAAAGTCTACTTCTGCTTCTGGACTAGACTGAAATGCAAGTTTAACGCTAGATTGATTTCTCTTTTGTTATTTTCACGCCCATTATCCATTATGGATTGAAAGGGGTATTATTAGGAGGTGGTTTTGTAAAATGGGGTAAGGATATCATATATAAATGTTATAAAGCTTTAGAACCATAGGTTTCATAGGGTATGCAGGGGCCGCTTTTTGCGGTTTTTGTTTTCTTATTTATTTTTTATTTTTATTTTTTTGTGGAATCATTGAAGGAAGAAGGGATTGCTCATTTTGTGACCGAAATTTCTTTTAATGTTAAAAAATTTAGTTCTTCTTTGTGCTTTGTTTCATGGCGGCTATTCTCTTTGGCTACTAGTTTTTTTTCTTTTCTTTTAATTTTTTTGTTTTGATTTGCTATTATTAAATCAGGATGTGTTCTCAAAGAGGATTGTTTCTTTAGGTTTCAATATTTATTTAGTGATGTTGTATTTCATGGGGGTTCACGCAACATTGTAGCAGATGGGGATCATGATACGGTAGCTGGCGGCTGTTTAGAGAAACGACTCGTCTCGGCCTTGATTTCAATGCAGAGGAAAGGCGGAGGGCGACGCATGCATTGGATTTTTCAAGTAATTTAGTTGTGTTAAATATAATTAGTTTAATTAACTTTATGCTGCAATTAATAGATTAAAATTTAATGATGTTTTATTTATTAGATTGTACTGTCCGTGTGATCATGAGTAGATAAATTCCCTTCAAGTATCTAAGGGAGATGAACCTAGGCTAGATGATCCGGTGGTCAACTGTAGATCTTCTGCCTAAGGTTGTACCCTCACCTATTGACCACTTTTAGGAGATTATTTCTAAAGTCATTAGTTATTTGACAGGGTATGTATCAAGAGCTAATGATCCATGTTTAGGATTTTACTGCTTTTTCTTCTTTAATTTATTTAGTCATTTTATTTACCTTTGATGGACCATATGAATGAGATAATAACATGTGCTTAGATCTAATATTCAGACTTAATTTGTCTTTTAGGAATAAAATTTGGTGACTGACAACAGATCGGTATGGAGACAAAAATTAGCCGCTTGATTCTAGTTTAGGGAATTTGAACTTAGATGCTTGACTTTCCCTAAATTAACACGTAGTTCAGAACAAAACAAACAAAACTTTTTACCAGTTCGCCTAGAAGTGTTTAAACTGTAAGACCCACATGTCCCTGTGGATTGACCCTCAAGTGCTACATCGAATGACCATACACTTGCGGTTATTTAAAATCGGAGAGCAAAATCTCCCCCATCAAGTTTTTGGCACCGTTGTCAGGGACACGGTGTTCTATCTTTAGTTTTGACACTTTTACCGGATTGTAAAAAAATCAAAAAAGTTCAAAAAAATTTCAAAATAAATTTAAAAAATCTCTCTTCCATGGCCTATCCAAATTCATTTGGTTACGATCTATTTTATAGGCCAGACCTCCCTTTCTATCCACCAACCTCTCTTCCAGACTTTACTGAATACTTTTATCCTACAAACTACTCATTTCCATCAAGTGAGTTGCCATCACTGTCAAGATCCAAATCATCCTTCAGAGCAGTGCCCATCGATAGAGTATTCGTTAGGACTAGGTCAAAATCAATTCTACACATTTCAAGGACCTACGATCGAGCCTTATCCATCAAACTTCAATTCAGAGGATTGTAATTGTCCTCAATTTCATGGGATCAATCATATCAGAATTCTCAATCTAATTGGTCCAATACCGAACCATCATCTCCATCTTAGGGATTTGACAATGAGCATGAGGAATTGATGAGCACATTAGAGAAGAGTTTTAAATCCATACAGCAGACTATGGTCGAGACCAATCAGCAGTTAATTGAGACATGTGCTCACATGGATAATATAATGACTCATCTCAATCAACCTGTTTCAACCACAAGTCCAGATCAAGTTCAAGAGTTCCATCAACTTTCGCGAATTGAGTTCAATGGTAATCAGGTTGACAAGAAACCAACACTAGAGGAAACTTTTAGAACTTTCAGGCAAACTTCAAAATAAGTGCTCTATGACATTAGAGACTTCTTAAACAGGCCAGCAAATGAGTTGGTTAGTGAGAAAGAGAAGGATCCCTTTTCTAGTCAATTAGTTCTTGAGCCAATACCGACTCGACCCATGTCAATTTAATAGCACATCAACTTTCATAAAATGAGCAAAGTCTAAACTATGAGACCAGAAGAGCAAATCGTTTACCATAGTGACATGTCTACTCATTCCATTGAGATGCCTTTGAATCCCTGTTATTTCATTTTAATCAATTTGAAGGGCTTGAATATGTGAAGCATGTTGAGGAAGTTGTATATGTGCATGAAGCTTGTAACTTGGATAATGATCCTATGTGTTTGGATGAATTGTGTTTGGATAATGATTTGGATACACATATGCTTCTTGTGAAGCAAGTTGAATCTTATTATGAGAATGAATGTGATGATAATGAACTTTTGTTACAAGCAAAATTTATGGATGAATTTTTTAAATTTGTTGAAAAATATTTTGTTGAGGAGCCAAAGATCTCATCTAATCAGGTTGAGAGAACAGATCACACTGCTAAAAATTATAAGGATGCATATTTAGATGATGTGCGTTTATTTCTTGATGAATTATTTAAAGATGATTGTGATCATAGTGGTGAGAAAACATACGTTAAGAATATTGAATTTAGAGTTCCCTTTGAGAAAGAAAACTCGATTTGAGTATCTTCATTTTCGATGAGCCAACCAATGATTAAGCTTTTGAAACATGATTCAAAAATCTTTAATTGATCAAAGCTTTGAAAACCTATTTGAAGACAAACCCATATGTTTGGATGAATCAGCTAGGGATGCTTTGGTCAGTTAGATACCTACAAAAAAAATTGTTGATCTAAGTTTTGAGGTGATGTTTGAGGATGAGCCTAAATTTATAGGCAATCATATTGTGGGCACTCTAATTATGTTGTGTGATAATGATGAATTTATAAGAAAAATGTGTGAGAAGAAATGTAATAGGAGATGGAGGAAAGTGATGAATAAATTGGAGAGGAAGAAATTAAAGATGACAAAAAGATTAACATCTCCAATATGTTCCTTAAAGAGAACCCATTGGAATGATGGAAAGCGAGCTCGAGGGAATAGACCTAGAAAGATCTAGGTGTGGGGGATATGTAAAGTTATACATATGCATATATTTGTTTTATTTTTCTTTTAGTTTTTGAATCCTTTTATTTCTCTTTTAATTAGTTGAATCAATTTTAGTGAGTTTTTTTATCTATCTCTTTCTCTAACCTATGTGCCGATTTTATTACAAGTGATACAGGATAAGCAAGGAGGTAAACGCCACACACAGGGAGCATTTTTGTTGCTTCGACAGCTTAGTTTTCTAGCGCACTGTGAGTATTTCTAATTCTATTATACTGTTTACATTTTTATATTTTTTGTATGCTTGGATTGCATGATCATCATGATTGTGTACATATTTTGCATGTATAAATTACATGCTGGATTATTTTTATCTCTGTATTCATTTGTGTGCATGAGGACATGACACAGTTTAGGTATTGGGAGAGATTCACATATTTATTTCTTTAGGAGTCTTTTTTAGTTTGCTTTTAGGGTTTTTTTTGTTTTCTTTTCTTTCTTTATTTTTCCTTTAGGAATCTTCAAAAAAATAAAAATTTTCTATAAATAGTTAGCTAGTATGTGAGTAATTTAGTATCCATGAGTGAATTTTAAAGGTGAAATCAAAATGAAAGAGTCATAAAGTTTTAAAATGAAGATTAGAATATAAAACAGACATACCATCTAAACTTAGTCTATGTGATTATGTACCAAATTACACTTATACTATTAGTTCATATGATTGGAATATTAATTACAACTAGAATACAAACATATATATATATATATATATATATATATATATATATATATATATATATATATATATACACGCGCGCGCACATACACACACAACAAAAAAAATTATATAGTAAAATATTATTATTAATAAGTCTTGTTTTGTGGCCTCAGTTACTTGAGTAATTAAGTATGTCGAGTGTTTTTACACTTATTGCCCGAAGATCATCTGATTTGGGAGCATTGGCCCAAAGCTCGCTACATGGATAGCTGAGCAAGCCTAATAAGCAAGACATCTAAAAATATAATAATTTTTTATTATCAATTAGCTAGTGGCTTGGCCTCAGGAAGCCTCGGTATCTACGCGAAAGATAGTTAAAAAGTGTTAAAAAAATGTTATCACAAAAATAAGCATAAAAATTGGAGTCAAATATTCTCAAGCTTGAGAACTACATCACGATCATAAGGTGCATAGGATCTAAGAGTTAGAACAGGTGGTGTAAACTTTTAGATTTTAGACTTTATTTTATAGCCAATATGATTTCTTGAATTGAGGTTTTACTTGAAATCGAAACTCATGAAAATTTATGATCTTACTAGCTAGTTAACTTGAGTAAAAAAAATGATTTTTTTCTTTTCTTGATTTTGGTTATCCTTATTTTACTTTTATTTATTTCTTAATCTCATTCTTTTATGGATTTTGTGGGTGTAATCCTCTGAAAATCCTCACGAGAAAAAACTCATCCTCTAGGGGTAACTTAGGAGTTTAACGGCTTGTTGCAAGTTCTAAGTGCAACCGTGATTCCTACAAAAGTGAGTTAGGACAGTTTAATTTTTCTATTTGTTTGTTTTTAATTTTTCTTTTTATTAATTTTGCTCGAGGACTAGTAAAAAATAGGTGTGGGGGTATTTGATGAGCATAATTTTACTACATTTTCATACTCTTATTTATCTATTATTTGTATATAAATAATACTACTCGGTATATTTGATTAAATTTTGCAGCAAACAGGTAAGAAAAAGACAAAGATGAATCCAATTACTTTCAGCAATGAAATCACGCAATTTGTAAAGTTGAGGGTTATCTTCTAAGCATGTTGTTGTATTTTAACCATAACTTTGGTTATATAACTCTAGAAGAGGTCATCCAGGTGTCTACGGAAAGAGAATTCAGAGAGCTACAACTTATTTGTTGATGACTTCTTCTAATTCAGCCATTTGTTGACTCAAAATTATCAAAGAAAGTCTACTTCTGCTTCTCGACTGGACTGAAATGCAAGTTTGAAATCCAGGGAGCTAAAGATAATTTTACAAATATTTTATTGCAAGAGTTAACGCTAGATTGATTTCTCTTTTGTTATTTTCACGCTCATTATCCATTGTATGGATTGAAACGGGTATTATTAGGAGAAGTGGCTTTGTAAAATATGGTAAGGATATCATATATAAACGTTATAAAGCTTTAGAACCCTAGGTTTCATAGGGTATGCAGGGGCCACTTTTTGTTATTTTTGTTATTTATTTTATTTTTATTTTTATTTTTTTGTGGAATCATTGAAGGAAGAACGGACTGCTCATTTTGTGACCGAAATTTCTTTTAATATTAAAATTTTTTCGTTCTTCTTTGTGCTTTGTTTCATTGTGGCTATTCTCTTTGGCTGCTAGATTTTTTTTCTTTTTTTTATTTTAATTTTTTTGTTTTGTTTTGCTATTATTAAATCCAGATGCGTTCTCAAAGAATATTGTTTCTTTAGGTTTCACTATTTATTTAGTGATGTTGTATTTCATGGGGTCCACGCAACATTGTAGTAGATGGGGATCATAGCACAGTAGCTGGTGGCTATTTAGAGAAAAGACTCTCGGCCCTGATTTCAATGCAGAGGAAAGGCAGAGGACGACGCATGCGTTAGATTTTTTAGGTAATTTAGTTGTGTTAATTAATTTAATTAGTTTAATTAACTTTATGCTGTAATTAATAGATTAAAAATTTAATGATGTTTTATTTATTAGATTGTACTGTCCGTCTGATGATGAGTAGCTAAATTCCCTTCAAGTATCTAAGGGAGATGAAATTAGGCTAGATGATCGGGTGGTCAACTGTAGATCTTCTGCCTAAGGTTGTACACTCACCTATTGACCACGTTTAGGAGATTATTTCTAGAGTCATTAGTTATTTGACATGGTATGTATCAAGAGTTAATGATCCATGTTTAGAATTTTACTGCTTTTTCTACTTTTAATTTATTTAGTCGTTGTATTTACCTTTGATGGACCATATGATAGAGATAATACCGTATGCTTTGATCTAGTATTCAGACTTAATTTGCCTTTTAGGAATAAGAATTTAGTGACTGACAACAGACCGGTATGGAGACCGAAATTAGCTGCTTGATTCTAATTTAGGAAATTTGAACTTAAGTGCTTGACTTTTCCTAAATTAACATGTAGTTCAGAACAAAACCCACAAAACTTTTTACCAATTCGCCTAGAAGTGTCTAAATCGTAAGAACCCCCTGTCCTTGTGGATCGACCCTCAAGTGCTACATCGAACGACCGTGCACTTGCGGTTATTTAAAATCGGAGAGTGAAATCTCCCTCATCAACCCTCTTCTTGAAGGAGAGAGAAATGTATTTATGCCCGCCTAAAATTGTCTTCGTAGGTGCGGATATCTCGGACCCCCATAACTGCATGATTCACATATTATGATCTCCTTGTAACTGTCTAGATCACGCTACTTGATTGTAGGATCACCATGCAGAGATACCTGCCACTATTCATAACTGCCCGCATTGATATAAGAACGTTATAATGTTTAGCACGTGGGGATGATTTGCAAACGTAGTCGGATCTGTGAATCACGGGGATCATGCTATCCAACTGTAAGTAGTGCGAGAGTGGCGAGCTCTAGAGGGTCCTCGTGTTGGGGCCTTGGGTGGCTTCGGGGGTGTATTTCTGTACTGATAGGAAATAATCTTGTATTGATTCTGGCATTCTGGAGAGTTGTGCAGCTTTAGTTAATTGATGTCTGATCTGATGTGGGCTTGGGGTGAGGCCTGAGGATTTCTTCTTGGGCTCACATCGGGCTTGTAAGTGAGCTGGGCTCGCTGGCAGAGGAGTGGAGCCTCCAAGTGTCCAGACATATGTCATGATCTTGGTGAAAGTCAAAATCTAACCACTACGGATACTCCTCCGCCTCCTCCTTCTCAGAGTCTTCGATCGAGAAGGAGGGGAGTGGACTAATCTCAGTTTGTACAAAAGCCACGTTTTTGCGGTATTTGTGGTGAACTACTAACTGTAATTTCTTACATGTGCTTGAAATTCAAGGATTTAGCTTCTACAGTTTTTACTTTTCATGTTAACATATTATGCACACTATTCTAACTGAATAGTAACATGTTTGTTGATAAATGCTAAAAAAACGGTTTAGACTTTGCATTTAAGGCATTCATCTAATTATGTTACATTTACATTACTGTTGAAGAATGCTGGAGCAACGGTATGTAATGCATAATATGTAGTATAGAAACATTTTTGAGTGGTTTATATTGCTTGAGTATTGCTCTCTACTATATAATTGTGCACTTGCACTAAAATGATTAAGTGATTAACCTATAAACAAGATAAAGGGGAGTCATTACCCTTCCTTAGCCCCCTAAAATAACCATCTTCTCACTTACTAACCTAGCTTAGCTAAAATTGAGTAGACGTTGGCCCTAGAGACATCTCAGACTTAATAGGAGAATGACCTCGAGAGGAAGTTGTTAGAGTTTGACTCTGTCAAATCGGTGTCTAAAATTGGAGATTAAGAGGAAAGATCCTCGAAAACTAGTGGTTTGATGTAATTAAGAACTGTTGCGCTACATAGATACCTCCCACTGAGTTTTTTCCCTACCTGATCGATTAACCTGTGGTTAGAATGCTGCAATATATCTCTTCTGGACAATCAACCAGTTACGAGTCGTCTAAGTTTAAGATTTACCTTAACATAGGCTAGATTTTTTTCTTTTGTTTGTTTTGATTTGTCTTTTTTTTGTGATATGGATCATAATTATAATTTTTTCATGCAAATGTAAATCCATATTTCACATTGACCTCTTTTGACTCGGATATCACCAACCCGGCATTTTATAACTTTAACCAATCAAGTATGCCGGATTGGTTTATCGGACTCAACATGTGCCCCAACTCTAGTATTATGAATAAGATTGGAACAAATATCTTCACTTTTTACGGAGTCAGTAGGGATACACATCCCCTCAGTCATATTATCAACCATCCTTCCAATATTTAGCTTCATATGCTCTTTTTTTAGAACAACCACTTGAAGAAAAAACTGAGTTAGAAAATAGTATGGAAGCCTTGCAAGAGTCCGAATGACAATTTCAAAACATTACGTACTCCCACAAAATTTTCAAATCCAAGATCGTTACTCCATTTTTCAAGTCTCAAAATAATAAGAAGAACCTATTGACTTAAAAAAGTCTATAGAAGACATGATTCAGTCACAAAATGATTCTACCCAGTTTATCAATAGGATAGAAGCACAAATGAGTCAATTGATCAACACTTATAGGAAAGAAAAAACTCTCCTTTATTAATATTTGACCAATCCTGATATCTCTAATCCTATTGATCTGGCCCAAGAATCACATCGTTTTGGAAACCAAGATTCAATTTCACCACAACATCTTGAACTTGACCAATCTCAAACCCTTGACAAGTTAGCAACTTTTCACTTCAATGAAATTGAACTTGAATGTGAATATGACCCTAATCTCCAACTTTGTGATTCAGTTTCATTTTTTAAATCTATATTGACTCTGGTATCCTTACTCGATTTGGTCCACATTCCCAAGTCAATATTGATTTTCGTACTTATAAATCTTGAACTTGAATCATCGATCTTGCAAAATCACATTCCATTGATAGATCATGAATGTGAACTTTAATTTTTTGACTTGGACTCAACCTTTGAACCAAACCCGACTTTTGAACCTAAACTTGATTTGAGTCATATTCCTGAGTTAGTGTTGGCTCCCATTCCTTTCATTCTTGAGCCCAAATCAATCACTCCACCGAGTCACATTCCACTGTTGGACAAAGGTGTTGAACATTATGATTCCAAGATGATTTTTCAAAATTGGTCATGTAACCAGGATGAGTATCATGTTAGGATCTTGCATGATCCTAGTCAAAATGGGGATAATAATAATGTTAAAGGGTTAGAGGTCAAAAGTGGGTGCTATCGAACTCCACAGAAATTAGATTGGGCAGTAACACTTGCACCAATTAGACCACCACCGGACCACCACCTTGAGATAATATTTTTTCTTCCCTTTCTTCTTTTTTATACATATATGCATTCCTTCATACAATGAGGATAATGCGTGAGATAAGTGTGGGGGAGGGTTTCACTAACATAGGTTTTCTTTTCTTCTTTTTCTATAAATTATTATAAAAAATTCTTTTTTAAAATTTTTTTGAAAAGGATAAGAATATTTTTACCTATTTTTTAAGAAATTAAGTTAATCTTAAAGAGTAGAGGAATCATAATTAGGATTTCTTAATATTGATCAAATAAGATTAGGAAGAAAATTGTAAAAGTAATTTAGTCTTGATTTTTTACTTTAGTGAAAAATGCATACTTTATACACTTATACACGTAGGGTTCGAAAATAAAGATTATTATGCCATTATATATATATATATATATATATATATATATATATATATATATATATATATATATATATATATATATATATATATATTTAAAATTCTCTAATTAAGCTGAGTATTGTGCCTTATAAAATATAAGTATTCACACCTAATAATGGTCCATATAACAAATAAGATCCTTAATTTTGTGTCTTATTTGCTCGAGTTCTTAAGTTCTTGGGGGTGTTTCTCACTCAGTGCTATAAGATCGTCCGGTTTGAGAGTCATTGATTAAGGCTTGTTACATGGGCAAATTAGAAAATCAAATAGAACTAAGAAATATTACCGCTATAAATTATAAAATAAGGAACAAGAGTTAGAGTTGAAGAATCCATAGTCAAAATATTTACAATCACAAAGTACATATAATTTAGGGTAAAATAATAGATTAGATGAGAAATACAATTTTAATTCTTATCTTGATTGATAACAAATTTTTGAATGGAGAATAAGTTTAGGAATGAATAGTTTGGTGCCTAAGACTTATAGGTTACCTGATTTTTGTAAGAATACCTCAAATATTTTCTCTCTTTCAAAATGCATTTACTAACACTTTGATTTTCTTTCCTTTCTGGATTTTGTGAGTGTAATTTACTGAAAACCCTCAGAAAACTACAACTCCTCCTCTAGGGGTAACCTAGATATTTAAAAGCTTTTTGTGCATGCTCAATGCAGTTGCGTAACCTGCGAAAGTGATGTAATAAATTCTTGATTTAGTTTTTTTGTTTTGCTCGAGGACGAGTAAAACATAGGCGTGGAGGTGTAATTGTACACATATTTTACATAATTTTTATTACATGACCATATTTATTTTTAATAGATTCTTCTAATTTAACTTTCTTTTTTATTTAATGTGTGTGCAGATTTTTATTAATGGAGAAGGAGAAGAAATGAGCCCAAAAGCCCATTTAATTCAAATTTAAAATAATTTAATCCATAAATGAGGATTGGTACAAATATACTGAAGATTTCAAAGTCAAACTGCAAATCTAACTGAAGTATTGGTACCAGAATGTACAGACCCTCCCACTCAAAGTGCTGATCCAACGGTCTCAAAATTGCCGCAGAAACTCCGGAGTTTTCGTAGCAATCTTGAGTCTTTTGGTAGAGTGATTTTGCTCATATCTTCACATGTGTTCCCAAATTCATCTTATCCTATAAAAACCACCAAATGCAGAAGGCAAAGGGACACAAAGAGGCAAAGAGCTTAGGTTAGGGTTGTTTTAGTTTAGCTTAGATTTTCTCTTTTTATTTTTATGTAATTTTCTGTTTATTTGTAAACTTAGATTAGAAAAAAGATTTATGAGAGAAAGAGAAAAAGAATTTTATTGGGAGTGACACTGGTATAATCTTCTTCTTTTCTTTTATAGCTTTTAATTTAATCAGAGTTTATTTTTTATGTTCTTTTCCTTCTTGTTTTTACTTTAGTTCTTTTGGTATCGATTGCAATCTAGGTAAGTCAAATAGCATCGGAATGGGCTTGCCTTTGCGAGTGTCACCAATAGCTCATGACGATGAGTTCTTAGTCTCAATCTGTATCATTTCAAGTTTACATTGTTTTGATGATGTAATGTGAAAGAGACTCGAATCAATTCTTATGGTTATGCGTTGATCGCCTCCAATTCAAGGTAAACTTTCACCAACGATCAGAGGTAAAGTAATCATCCAAAAGAGGTCAGTATACTTTTATTTTCTTTCTTTCTTTTAACTTCTTAATTTATAAAAGACTTTAAAAAAATCAACACAACCTTTTCTTTTCTTTTCTTTTCAAAGTTATCTTCCTTTCTAACTTCTACTCCCCTAACCTAACTCAGTTTTTTCCCTTTCTTTTTAAAACTAAGAAGAAATATTTAATCAGTTTTAGTAATTTAAAAAAATACTGAAACGCTTCTATCGCAGTCCCTCCTTATAGATCACGACCCGCATAGTCACTTGCGATAGTGATAGTATTGAGGAACCTCCACATACTTAATCTTAATTTTTAAATTTTATTTTTCTGTGCAGGTTTCACCTCGATCATAAGACACAGGGCCTTAAAGGGATTCTTAGAGATGGCATATCAAGATGCCCAAAGGCTCGATGGTTATTCTGAAGGGCGAGAATAATCTGTATTACTTAACGGGTACTACAATAATAGGGCAAGTGGCGGCTTCAAAAGGTGAAGATAACGATTCCATCAGACTTTGACATATAAGGTTGAGACAGAATGCGAGAAACCTATGCAATCATTGGAGAAGCAAAGATTGTTGAAAGGTACGGAGACCTGCAAGTTGAAGTTCTATGGACATTGTGCTATTGGTAAGAAGATGAAGGTGAAGTTTGGCATCGCAATGCACCGCACTGAAGGGATTCTTGATTATGTTCACATGTACGTTTGGGAGCTACCAAGAGTGCATCACTTGGAGGTAATAATTATTCTGTATTTTTTATTGATGATTATTCTAGGCATATTTACGTGTACACCATGCGACAAAAGAACGAAGTACTATATTTGTTTGTGAAGTGTAAGACGCTTATGAAGAAGCACACTAGTAGAAAGATCAAGATACTCTAATCTGATAATGGCAGGGAGTATAAGAATGATCCGTTTCTACGGTTTTTACCAAGATGAAGGCATAAAGAGGGACTTCACAGTTCAGGAAATACCACAACAAAATGGGGTAGCTGAGAGGATGAACCGTACCTTGCTAAAGAAGGTTCGATGTTTGTTATCTAATGCAAGATTATTGAAATTCTTTTGGGTTGAAACTTTGACTTATACAAGCTCCCTCATTAATAGGTTGTTATCGTCTGTGATTGGAAGTAAGACTCTGATGGAGATTTGATCTAAGAAAATTCCTTAAGGTTATGATATGCTCAGGATATTTGAATGTCCAGCCTACTATTACGTAAAAGAAGATAAATTGAATCTTCGAGCAAAGAAGGTTGTGTTTTTGGGTTTCAAAAGAGGTGTGAAAGGCTACAAGTTGTGGGATCCCAAAGACAAAAAGATTCGGTGAGCAAAGATGTCCTGTTCGATGAGGCTTCTATGATGAAGCCTACCAGCTCTCAACAGGTGGAGAGTGGACAGATCAAGGAGGTATCGCAGCGGGTGAAGAGTGATGTTACTTCACGTACTCTAGATAGTTTAGTATCATTTGAGTTCTCACCTAAAATAACACATGATGAAGATTATGTAGCCGATGAGGATACTGAAAGATGTCGAGAATCAAGGATCGCAGATGGGTCAAATCTAATATTCTATTGCAGGTGAAAGAACCAGAGAAATCCACGTAAGCCCTCATGGCTTACTTCAGATATGATTGTGGCCTATGCTTTTTCGGTCATAGAGAAAGTATTCCATCCATATATAGGGAGGCCGAGATCAGCTCGGAGTCAGAGATGTGAAAGAATACCATATTGGAAGAAATAAAGTCTCTTCATAAGAATGACACTTGAGAATTGTCAGAGTTTCCAAAGAGAAGAAGAACATTGGTTGCAAATGTGTATTTACAAAGAAACATGGATCTCAAGATGGTGAAACTGCTCGCTATACGGCTAGATTGGTAGCTAAGGGCAACACTCAGAAGGAGGGCATTAATTACAATGAGGTATTTTCACATATTGTAAAGTATTCTTCGGTTCAGATTTTGTTGACATTGGTAGCACAATATGATTTAGATCTAAATTAGGTTGATGTAAAGATCAAGGCAATCTTTATGAAGAGATCTATATTATTCAGCCAGTGGGGTTCAAAGTTGCAGGACAGGAAATTAATTTGCAAACATAAGAAATCGCTATATGGATTGAAGCAATCACCAAGGTAGTGGTACAAGTGATTTGATATGTTTATGCGTGGCATGAGGTACACACGAAGTCTGTATAACCCTTGTGTTTATTTCAACAGACTGCCAGATTGAGAATATATCTATTTAATGTTATATGTAGATGATATGATCTTAGCTTCGAAGAGCAGATCGACGATCAACAAATTGAACAGCCAATTGTCATCTGAGTTTGAGATGAAGGATCTAGGAGAAGCTAAGAGGTTTTTGGCATGGAGATTGACAAAGACAGGAAGAGTGGTAAAGTTTGTTGACTCAGTAGGGGTATTTGCAAAATGTGCCACATAAATTCAATATCCAGAGTGATACAAAGTCTATAAGGACACCATTGGCCCCTCACTTCAAGCCTGCGGTAACAATATTTCTGAAGTCAATAGAAGAGCGTGGGTACATGTCTCACGTGTCATGTGTTACTGCAGTGGGTAGTTTGATGTATACTATGGTGTGTATAAGGCTAGATTTATCACTAACCATAAGCATGGTGAGTAGATACATGCATGATCTTAGGAAAAAAACATTGGGAGGTTGTGAAGCGGATACTGCGGTAAAGCAAGGGTACTATAGATATTGGATTAGTGTTTGAGAGGCATACAAGAGGTAAGCAGTTGTGTACGGAGTATGTTGACCTTGACTATGCTGGAAATCTTGACAAGTGCCTGTCAACAATGGGATATGTGTTCATATTATCTCAAGCACCGGTGAGGTGGCGTTATATTTTACAGTCTATTATCAAGTTATTCACAACTGAGACCGAGTATATGACATTGACAGAGGCTATAAAGGAGACAATTTGACTTTAAGGGCTATTTGGTAATTTGGGGATAGAATAGGATTTTTTCGAAAATCCATTGTGATAGCATAATCACTATCTATTTGACAAAGAACCAAGTCTATCATACTCAAACAAAGCAAAATGATGTTAGGTTACAATTTGTTCATGAGATTCTCGATGAGGGTGATTTCGAGCTGAAAAAGATTAGCACCAAGATAATCCCGCGAATATGTCTACCAATGTGGTTTCAGGACTAAGTTCAATCACTGCAGGAACTTACTCTGTATCTCTTAAGTGCATTGAGACTTTTTGAGATCGTTTGGAAGAATTACGTGTGACTTGATCTCATGGACAGGGGTACGTAGGCAACTTTCATGGTGCAACCCGTTTGCTGAGTTAAAATTGGCGATGTTATGTGTTCAACTTAGATTTGAAAGTCTTCATCTAGGTGAAGAATTGTAGCGGAGAAGATCAAAAATGGAGTTTTTTAAACTAAATTAGAGTTAGTTCGGAGAGAGGACATATGACAATCATAGATCAGAGATCGAAGATTGAAGATTTTGAAAGTTGATACTAAGCTTTCGAATGGCTAAAGTTTTCGAAAGCATTAAGCTAGGCCAACTCTCGGGGGGCCAGCTTTTGAAAGCTCTGAGATAGAGTTGCTGTCGGGAAGGCTCCTTTCGAAAGTTGATCAAGAGCTTTCGAAAGCTATGCAGCAAAATTGGTAAATCCGACCGAATTCAGATTCTTTTCAAGTTGAATTCTTATTCTTTTTTTGACCCAAATTTTTAGTTTTTGGTTTCATTTCTTTGGCTATAAATATGAAATCTTTTGTGATCAATTGTATCTCATTGTAAACCATTTGGTATTGAAAAAAAATCTTCTCCCTTCTGCCTCGGGACGTAGGCAAGTTGTCGAACCTGTTAAATCCTTGTTCTCCTCTTTGTTTACTATTTCCTCTATATCTTTGGTTAGTTACTCAGCGTATTCTTCATTCTGATCTCAATAACAAGTGGTGGTGCTTTTGCATAGTGCACAACAGAAATTGGAAAATCAAAAGGTTGTGTTTTGCAAGCATTTGGATGAAGAAACTGCTTTGAGTGCTTTCGCAATCTCCAGGGCATTAGATAAATGGATGTCATCTAGGAATTGATTTTGTTGAAAAGATAAAAACAGAGAACAACGTCATCTTGTAGCTTCTAGTTGGCGAATATTGATCCTTTGACTCATTATCTGACTAAAATGTCCGAAGAGCAGCTTAATGAAATAGTAATTGAAAAATGATGTTGATCTCACGTGGCAGTGTTTGAAGATCGATGAAATAAAACTCGTAAAATCTCATACGCCCCCTCGCAAACTCATTATGGATGAAACATTAAAAGTTTGGAAGAGTATTGACGATTTGAAGAGAATGTAAGACACTTGAAAGCATCTTCTAAAGGAGTAGAGATGAATCAATGACGAAGCACCTTCTAAAGTTTGATCTATAGTTTTATTTCACCGTGGGGTCAACATTAATTTTCAGAATTTTTAGCAGATATATTTCAATTTTTTAAATTTTCTTTCACTCCAAAAATACTCGTTATCGATTTGAATTCATTTCTCCTTCTTCTTTAGAAGAATCTCACTATCATCTGACATATCTTTTTCATCCTCTACATTCTTGATATTTCATCCATTATGAATTTGTCAAGGGGTGTTTCAAGAATATAGGTTTTGTTTATCGGTCTTCGAAGAGCTCCTTGTGGGATCAACATCAACTTTCAGATATTTTTTTAATCAGATATCTTTAGATTTTTAATTTTATTTTACTTTTATTCAAAGTCACAAATTTTCCTATATCATGAGTTTTACTGGGAAGTGTTAAAGAGCAGTATTAGAATTAAGATTTATAATACTAATTGTATAGGATTAGATATATTCTTATCATGTAATTAAAATGTCTATATATTCGAGCACTGCCCTCATAAATAGATACACAATATTCATTTTTTTCAACTAATTTAATGAGATAAATGTTACTGCCTACTGCCTCCCAAGAAGGCGCATCAAAAAAATCATGGCTTCTTTATAGAAATTTAGATCACTCTCAATCAGAAAGACAAACATAAACAACAATAACAACTAAGCCATTTGTCCCAAGTATTTGGGGTAGGCTACATGAACCAAAAGAGAATTACGCGGGTCGGGCACATGGATCAGCTTTCTCCTCTCATTCCTATTGAGCAATATGTCTTCACTAAGACCTTTAGCCTCTATATCTTGTCGTATTACCTCCATCCATGTTTTCTTCGGTCTCCCCTGCGCTCTTTTAACTTGGCCTAATTTGATACACTCTACTCGCCAGACTGGCGCTTCTGTAGGTCTATGTCGCACATGACCAAACCATCGTGGGCGGTTTTCTCACATCTTCTCTTCTATTGAGGCTACGCCTATCTTAATACGAATATCCTCATTTCTCACCTTTGAAAGGGACACCTAGAGGGGGGGTGAATAGGTGTTAGTGCTAATCTAAAACTAAATGCAAAACTAAGTGCGCTAAATGCGGAAGCTAATGCAAATTTTGCACAAACTTAATACAACACAACAAGTGTAGCCGAATTCCCCGTGAAGGGCTCTGGACTAACTCCTCTTGATTCCCCTTGAATGGGTTGAGGTGCTATGTGAAGCTCTTGTTGATTAGGTACAAGTGAGGCACACACAAACAACCAAGCATATACAAGATATAACAATGTGAATTATACAAGGCACAACACAAGCAAATAGATATGATATGACAATAAGAATTATGCTCACACAAGCAAATATGATATGATGTTATGTATGATGTTTTGCACAAATGTAAAGAGAGAGAGTTTAGAGACAAGTGGATCAAACGCAAACACAATGATATGTTTCGAGGTTCGAGCACCCTTGCTCTACATCCCCACCTACACCACCGTGTAGGATTTCCAATCCACTATTCCGTCCACCGAGGACTCCCACCGAGGGAACCTTCAACGAGAAGGATTTGTACAACAATGGAGTACCGAACTCCTCTCTCAAACAACCACCTCACAACCGAGGGGTAGGCCCTTAGCCAATACAACAACCAACCAACAAACACCTCTACCGAAGAGGGTTTACAAACCAACTCCACCTCTCACTAGAGGGAGCAAACCAATCTCCACCTCTACCTAAGAGGGAGCAAACCAACAACCCAATTACACAACCTCAACCTCTACCTAAGAGGGAGCAACCAAGAAATCAAGGGTTTACAATAGGTGGTCTCTTTCAACCACAAACCTCTTTCCTCTTTCTTTTTCCACAAAACAAATGATCCTAATAGATTAGGATAGAAGATAGCTCAAGTGTGGAAAACTAGGTGTTTTTGGAAACAAGCAACAAAGAAAATACTTGGGAAAACTCTTGTAAAAGATAGAGAATGAAAACCAATACAAATATCCCAAATTCCTATTTTTTTGATTTTCCAAAAACCCAAAACACAAAGATTAATCTTTTTAGCACAAAAACTATTTTGAAAACTTGTTTAAACACTAGAGAATCACTGAAATTTTTCTTCTTTAAAACCTTGGCCAAAAACCCAAAGAGATGGGGTTTATATAGGCCCAATACAAAACTAGCCGTTAGAGCTGAGCTGGCAGCTCTGACAGGCAACGGTCGACCGGCCCGGTCGACCGCCAACGGTCGGAAATATGACCGTTGGGCAACTGCGGTCGACCGGCCCGGTCGACCGAAACAAACAGAGAGCACTGTAAGTGCCCCGGTCGACCGGAGCGGTCGACCGTCCCAGTGCCTCCAAACGTGCACAGATTTGTGCACGTCGGTCGACCGGCCCGGTCGACCGACTCCTCCCCTAGTCGACTAGTCAGAGGACCAAGTCGACTTGGTTGAAGCCTGGAACAACAATCTGGGTCAGAAAAATACTGTAAAATATTTTCTAAAAATCTTTTAACACTTCTAAAAATCACCAAAAATAATTTTATCATTTTATATGGAAACACAAACTTGTGATAAAAATTTCAAGACATATATTAATCATATCAATTCATTTTAGAGTCTTGCAAATTTTATCAAAAACAAAACTTGTATTTTTATCAAACATGATTTTTCAACACATGAATAGGGATATCAAAATAAGTTTGTTTTAGTAAGTTAAACCATGTATGTATATCTAGAATATATCTAATATACATAGAAATAAAGTAAACTTGTTTTGATCTACTATTCATGAAAACCAAATCCAAAACATGAAAACTTTTGTGTGTTGTGCACTTGAGCATATCAACTATACTAAGCTTTACAAATTGGATCTAAACACACTAACTAAATTATGGATACCTAAGTCTTCTTGATGATCTTCATCTTCAAGTAGACTTGCTCCAAAACTCCATCCATGGGCTAGGCAATGTATGATCTTGAAGCTTTGGCCCTGAAATCATCATGAAAAGCTTCTAAACACCTTGTTGAAGCTAATCACCAACTAATATCTTAGTTAATGATCTGAAACTTAAACAACACAAGATTATTAGTAAACAAAACTACATGAGTTAATCATCATCAAAACTAGAGTGGAAGGCCTTTGGGCCAACAATCTCCCCCTTTTTGATGATGACAAAACTCATGGAGTTATATATGCACGGATTAAAGTTAAGCTTCAAAGAAGCTCCCCCTTAACTCATGCATAAACAAATAAAAATATATGACAATGAAGCTCATAAATATGTATGCAAATGTATGACATGTATGCAAATACAACATGTCAAATAATCATAAAAGTCATCAAGTTATTATCTCCAAACATTTGCAAAACAAAACATATATGCATATCTATTTTTTATTTGTTAAGCATAAGACAACTAAACACAAGTATGCATATAAACATGTATGCATCAACATACATAAAACATATTCTAGAAGCTCTAGTTACCAATTAAATTAATAAAACATTAACAAAACACTAGGTGCTCTAGATTCCAATAAAACTTAAAACTTACCAATAAATTTAATATATGCAAAAACATAAGTATGCATATATAAAAAATGTACCAATCATGCATAGAAAAATTTTGTGGTTTATATATGCATGTTAAACTCTCAAATAATTCTCCCCCTTTTTGTCAATCATCAACAAAGGGGTAAACAAATTAAACTCAAATCAAACAAATTTTTCTCCCCCTTTTTGTCAAGCAAAAAGATCAAGAAGGGGTTAAACAATCCAAACAATAAAATGAGGGGTAAAAATCTTTCTCCCTTTTAAGTCAATCAAAACAATAAAACAATGTTCTCCCTTTTTGTCTAAAACAAAAACAAGGTCAATAAGGGGTGACTATAAACAACATGATATCAATAGATAAATATGTCAATGAAGCATCTTGATATCAATTGAAAATAAACAAAGATCAATAGATGTTATATGCTATATACATTCATGAAGAGGAAGACGCTAAGTTAGCTTCCCTACACATATGCATTACATGAAAGAGGGATGTTAAGCCCTAATTCACATAACACACACTATGTAATGCATAAGAGGAGATGTGAAGCTCCCCCTACACGCATGTACCACATAACAAAGAGATGTTAAGCTCTTCAATACAAGATACACTCATCATGAATCTATATGCATATAGTCAATACAAATCAAAACTTTTGTATTTTTCTTAAAAACAAAATTTTATATACCAATTTTAAGTAAAAACACATGAAACATCTTGATATCAATTGAAATTAAATATAATAAATTTTGAATGTCTAAACAAAATTTTGATACCAATTGTAAATAATTTTCATATTAAACATATGATACCAATATGAAATTTTCAATCATAAAGTAAGGGAGTGGGAAACAAATACCAATTGAAGAATCACCAATTGAAAGACAAAATTGAATTTTCTCCCCCTTTATGAAATACCAACTAAAAAGATGTATGGGCTTGATACCAATTTAAAAGTAATCAATTGAAACAAAATTGAAGCTCAAGCACTAGCATAAACAAGATTTTGTGAAAAATTTATATCTTAAGCACAAATAAAACAAGTATATGTGTATGAAATAGAATGAGTACCAATCACCAATAGATGATACCAATTGAAAATATACATACACAATAAACATATGAGTATACACAAAGATTAAAATGATACCAATTGAAAGAGTTCAATGATACCAATTGACATAACAATAAAAGCATGGTATAACTCATATAATCTACCACCCAATCATGGTTCAAGTTTAAAATGATTTTCATAGTAAAGCATACATGAGCATGATCTCCCATCCACCGCCCTTGGAAGGTAGAGTTTTCAAAAATAGATTTGAAAATAGAGTACGTTTGAAAAACTCTACCATAATGAAGAATACCGTAACTAGTTAAATGGAAAAACTTTTAAACTAGTACGAAATCCTTCAAGTAAGGAATAAACTAAAAATAATTTTCATAAAACATGAAATCCACATGATAATTAACACTCTAATTCAATTAGGCATAAATATGACTCATGAATACACAACATGAGCAAGCAATAAATGTGAGTGTACAAATAAAGTGTGAATATCATAATCATAAAAATATTCAATTAAGCTCAATTATTCCTTAAACATTGAAAACACGAAAATCATCAAAACTTATTTAATCTTCATGGCATATGTATGTCTAGTACAAACTAAAGTATACATACATATCCAAAACACAACGAGTCCACTATTTACATATGCATGAAGGCACGTGGCTCAAAAAAAGGATAAACATATATATCTAATAGTTTGGACAAGATAGACATATACATGAAGTTAAATAATTAAACACAAAATCAAGAAAATCTTCACCAAAAACAAATTTCATTTCATGGTATATGTATGAATTGTCAACACAATAAGTATACATACATATCGCTAAACACAATTGAGTCCATATATAGATTTACATGAAAGGCAAATGACTCAAGGGGTATACATGCATATCTTAAAGTTTGGCAATACAAACATATACATGAAGTGAAAACTCATAAAACAAATTCAAAAATAGGAATACAAGTTTAAAATGCATGAATCATCAAAACTAGATTATACTAGCACATCTAATGGGTTCAAATAAGCATTCAACTCAAACATATATAGATTTATTTGTGGCCCACTATATGCACAAGTATATAACTAGTCTTAATGAAAACTAACATCTAAACATGTAACCTACACATGAAGCATCAAAACTCAATAAAAAAAAATCATCATGATAAAACTAAAACATGATTACTATGTAAATTCACATGTATTAGATTCATGATGTACATTATAGCTTAAATAATAGTGAGAACACTAAGTATGGGTTCATGCAAGCATGTGTGTCTCAAATACTATACATGTATGTCAAGGATCTAATAAATATGATATTTACACACTAATCCATAGACAATGAAAACATGCTATAAAACAACAATATGAAAGCATGTAAACAATAATAAGGAGTTAAGAATTGTTACCAAAAACCTAGAAGGCAACTCTCCTTGTCTCCAAAACATGGTGGTCATCTCCACCAAATCTTCCCTTGAAAGTGATGCATCCATTTGATTTCCTTTTAAGCACGGATCGCATCCACTCCAAGGTGTCATCACTCTCACGTCATGTGAGAGCCCACACCTACATCAAAAATAATAGGAGGGGTGGTCTTTGGTACCCATACTCTTTTGGGTCCATGGGGGTTAGTCCCTTCTCTAACCCAAACAAAATTCTTTGCTAAATTTACATTATGTAATCTATCAAAACAAAATTTAGCAATGTGGCCCTTACGTCCACAATGTGTACAAGTGTACACATGAGCATACATATGGTGATGGGTGTGTCCGTGAGAAGCATGTGTAAGCCGTGGAGGGTGTGCATGCATAAAAGTTGGAACTTGTTTCTTTCGAACCAGGATTCCAAGCGTGTGTGGTTCAAGGCACATTGGCTCATAGTGGAGCCCAAAAATCAACCTTCTTCTTAAGCAAACAAATATCATCATTAATCTTAGAAGAAGAAGTGGAGCATGCAATGGGTGAAGTGTGTGATACTACCCTAGCATGGCAAACATGTGCATCCATCTTATTTTACAAAACATCATTTTTCTTTAAACAAACATTTAATCATTTGAAATAGAAATAATTTTGTTTTTCAAAGCAACATTCTCTTTTAAAACAAAATCAATTTTTGAAGACAAATTTTCATTTTTCTTCAAAATAGCATGGCAATCATTTTTAGATTTAAAAATTCATTTTCTTTAAGTGCAAGTTCAAGTTGAGATTTCAATGAATCCCTTTCATTAGAGATCTCATCCTTCTCTTGCAAAACAATGTCAAGTCTAGCAATCAAATTTTTATTTTCATTGTTAATGCCTAGACTTTTCTTTTTCAAAACTTTATAGTTTTCTATTAATTTTTCACAAACTATGGATAGTTCTTCATTCAAAGCATGGGAATCAACATAATCATTTGAAGAACTAGCACAATCATTACTATCTAGTTGAGTTTCCGAGTGTACCTCAAGGGAGTCATTCTCTTGGACCATATAGCATTGTTGTGGTTCGGATTCTCCACTAGATTCCTCTTCTTGTTGGATTTGGACTTGAAGCTTGGAGGTGTTGGTGGTTGTCAATTTGTTCCACACTGCAAAGGCGGAATCAAAGTTAGAAACACACATAAGATAATCTTTAGGTAATGTGCTTCTAATGGCCTCTAGGGCTTGTGCATTGGCCCCTATATGATTGCTATCACTAAGGAAGGATTCCTTGGTAATGGCAAGGTAAACTTTATGACCTAGGGTTTGTAAATAAACGGTCATCCTAATCTTCCAAACATGAATGTTGGAAGGATCATACATAGGTGGGGTCATGAAAGCCATGATAAACTATATGAGTGTGCAAACAAGCAAATGCAAACAATAGATTAGCAAGCAATTGGATCTCACTCCTAGGATGTTAAGCCTAAGTATCAGGAGCACTAGCTCTGATACCAATTGAAAGGGACACCTAGAGGGGGGGTGAATAGGTGTTAGTGCTAATCTAAAACTAAATGCAAAACTAAGTGCGCTAAATGCGGAAGCTAATGCAAATTTTGCACAAACTTAATACAACACAACAAGTGTAGCCGAATTCCCCGTGAAGGGCTCTGGACTAACTCCTCTTGATTCCCTTGAATGGGTTGAGGTGCTATGTGAAGCTCTTGTTGATTAGGTACAAGTGAGGCACAGACAAACAACCAAGCATATACAAGATATAACAATGTGAATTATACAAGGCACAACACAAGCAAATAGATATGATATGACAATAAGAATTATGCTCAACACAAGCAAATATGATATGATGTTATGTATGATGCTTTGCACAAATATAAAGAGAGAGAGTTTAGAGACAAGTGGATCAAACGCAAACACAATGATATGTTTCGAGATTCGAGCACCCTTGCTCTACATCCCCGCCTACACCACCGTGTAGGATTTTCAATCTACTATTCCGTCCACCGAGGACTCCCACCGAGGGAACCTTCACCGAGAAGGATTTGTACAACAATGGAGTACCGAACTCCTCTCTCAAACAACCACCTCACAACCGAGGGGTAGGCCCTTAGCCAATACAACAACCAACCAACAAACACCTCTACCGAAGAGGGTTTACAAACCAACTCCACCTCTCACTAGAGGGAGCAAACCAATCTCCACCTCTACCTAAGAGGGAGCAAACCAACAACCCAATTACACAACCTCAACCTCTACCTAAGAGGGAGCAACCAGAAATCAAGGGTTTACAATAGGTGGTCTCTTTCAACCACAAACCTCTTTCCTCTTTCTTTTTCCACAAAACAAATGATCCTAATAGATTAGGATAGAAGATAGCTCAAGTGTGGAAAACTAGGTGTTTTTAGAAACAAGCAACAAAGAAAATACTTAGGAAAACTCTTGTAAAAGATAGAGAATGAAAACCAATACAAATATCCCAAATTCCTATTTTCTTTGATTTTCCAAAAACCCAAAACACAAAGATTAAATCTTTTTAGCACAAAAACTATTTTGAAACTTGTTTAAACACTAGAGAATCACTGAAATTTTTCTTCTTTAAAACCTTGGCCAAAAACCCAAAGAGATGGGGTTTATATAGGCCCAATACAAAACTAGCCGTTAGAGCTGAGCTGGCAGCTCTGACAGGCAACGGTCGACCGGCCCGGTCGACCGCCAACGGTCGGAAATATGACCGTTGGGCAACTGCGGTCGACTGGCCCGGTCGACCGAAACAAACAGAGAGCACTGTAAGTGCCCCGGTCGACCGGAGCGGTCGACCGTCCCAGTGCCTCCAAACGTGCACAGATTTGTGCACGTCGGTCAACCGGCCCGGTCGACCGACTCCTCCCCTAGTCGACTAGTCAGAGGACCAAGTTGACTTGGTTGAAGCCTGGAACAACAATCTGGGTCAGAAAAACACTGTAAAATATTTTTCTAAAAATCTTTTAACACTTCTAAAAATCACCAAAAATAATTTTATCATTTTATATGGAAACACAAACTTGTGATAAAAATTTCAAGACATATATTAATCATATCAATTCATTATAGAGTCTTGCAAATTTTATCAAAAACAAAACTTGTATTTTTATCAAACTTGATTTTTAAACACATGAATAGGGATATCAAAATAAGTTTGTTTTAGCAAGTTAAACCATGTATGTATATCTAGAATATATCTAATATACATAGAAATAAAGTAAACTTGTTTTGATCTACTATTCATGAAAACCAAATCCAAAACATGAAACTTTTGTGTGTTGTGCACTTGAGCATATCAACTATACTAAGCTTTAGAAATTGGATCTAAACACACTAACTAAACTATGGATACCTAAGTCTTCATGATGATCTTCATCTTCAAGTAGACTTGCTCCAAAACTCCATCCATGGGCTAGGCAATGTATGATCTTGAAGCTTTGGCCCTGGAATCATCATGAAAAGCTTCTAAACACTTTGTTGAAGCTAATCACCAACTAATATCTTGGTTAATGATCTGAAACTTAAACAATACAAGATTATTAGTAAACATAACTACATGAGTTAATCATCATCAAAACTAGAGTGGAAGGCCTTTGGGCCAACAACCTTATCTCTTTTCGTGTTGCCACACATCCAACGAAGCATGTGCATTTCTGCTACACTCATCTTCTGGGCATGATATCTCTTAATAGCCCGACATTCTGTGCCATATAAGAAAGCTAGCCTAATAGCAGTCCGATAAAACTTTTCCTTCACCCATAACGGAATATTACGATCACATAAAACTTCTGTTGCGCTCCTCCATTTCAACCAGTCGGCTTGGATCCTATAGCTGACATCACTATTGATCTCCCCATCTTTTTGGATAATAGAACCCAAGTATTTAAAATGACTGCTCATCGGTATTTCTTGACCAACTAGTGTCACAATACTATAATCTCAGATTCCCTATTTACTGAATTTACAGTTTATATACTCTGTTTTTGTCCTACTTAATTTAAAACCTCAAGATTCTAGAGTTTACCTTCATAACTCCAATTTTGCAGGTATCCCAGCTCTCATTTCATCGACTAGGACAATATCATCAGTAAATAGTATACACCACGGTATCTCATACTGAATTGCTCTAGTAAGCTCATCCATCACTAAGGCAAATAAGAATGGACTCAATGGAGATCCTTGATGCAATTCAATTGTAATAGAAAATCCACTAATTATGTCTCCACAAGTTCTGACATTTGCCACTAACCCATCATACATGTCCCTGATTATATCAATATATTTGAAGGGGTCTCTTTTTCATCAATGTCCACCATAATACCTCTCTTGGCACCTTATCATAAGCTTTTTCTAAATTAATAAAGACCATATGCAAATTTCTCTTCCTCTCTCGAAATCGCTTTATAAGTTAACAAAGCAAATGAATAGCCTCTGTCGTCGATCGCCCTGGCATGAACCCAAACTGGTTCTCTGATATTTTAATATTCTAGCTTAACCTGTATTTAATTACCCTTTTTCAAAGCTTCCTGGATGACACATGAGTTTTATTCTACGATAGTTTGGACAACTCTGGATATCACCCTTATTCTTATAGAGAGGCACTAGGGTACTCTTTCTCCACTTATTTGGAATCTATTTAGTTAGTCAGATCTTATTAAAGAGGTTTGTCAGCTGTTTCACGCCCACCACTCTTAAGCATCTCCATACCTCAATAGAAATTTCATCCCGGCCAACAGCTTTCCTTAACTTTATCCTCTTCAAGGCCTCTTAACTTCAGATTCGCTAATTCTACGCCTTTATCATGACTTGGGACAGGCAGTGAACGATGCACTAATGGAGTTTCTCTCAATCAGAAAGATAAATAAATTTTCCTTCAAAGTACTTCTCAATCATCCTCTTTTACCCTTACTCCTGCCAGACTCTACTTCTATAAAAATCTCTATACAAGGATGAGAACTAGAACAAGAGGTAGAAAAAGGAGAGGCCACTCGAAATTGCAGTCTAAAGAAAAAAATATTCTCAAAAATATACTGAATCTCGAAGCTCTATAGTAATATTATTTTGATATCATATCTATTTTAAAATAGACTCCAAATTTGGAAGTATGATGCACTATTTTAAATATCAGCAGAGTCGGTCGAGATATCGGCAGAGTTGGCTGAGATATTGGCCAATGTCTCATTTTTTCCTGTTGCCGATACAATGTGGGAAAATCTTTCTCCCATATAGTTTGCAGCAAAAAACAGCTGATATTTGAAATATCGGCCGATAAATCGCTCAAAACGAGTCGACGCAAAATCAGCCGATATGAATTTATTTTCATTGAGTTTGTTTTTTACACCCATCAACATTGAACCCAAATCCGATCCGTCACCTGACTATAAAAGTGTTATTTGTATCATTAGGGCTCGATAAAAATTGAGCCCTGAGCCCTAATTTTTCTTTTCCGTGAATTAACGCGACGACACTTGCCTCCCTTTCATTCTCCGAGTGCAATAAGCTCCCCTTGCTCCCCTCCCTCCCCCCACCCTCCCAGTTTCTCTTGAATCGACAAGTGCAACGATCCCCCCATCGCCCCCCCCCCCCCCCCCCGCACGACCAGCCCTAATTTCATCTCTATTATCTTTTTCGTTCATTGATTTTGAAGTAACTAGATTATACAACTTCTAATTTGATATTTTCAAATACATAAAATAACTTATTTATTGCACGACTCACGACTGCATGCAAATGTATATTGTATTTTTACCGTCTTTGCATGCATATTACATCATTTTTATTTGGTAGATGATATATATGATACTAAACCAATTTTTAATTATCAAAATTTCATCATATATAGTGTCCGATATGAACGCCCGATATACGCACGTATCCCCCATATTCCATATCCTATATGAAAAGCCAACATCCGATACAATCCCGTTATCTGATATTCAGAACCTTGGTATGATGTGTGATCTAATATATAACTAAAGATCATTACTTACGCTTAACATTTTCCTTTACAGTTTGACTTACACAAAAGTAGGTGCATTATTCCAGACTCATCATCACCTTTGTCTAGTTTCCTTTAATTAATAAGGGAGTCTTGCTCTTCTCACCAGCCCCACAGAAAAATAAATAAATAATTTTCTTTTTCTTTGAGAAACTTAAAATAAATAATGCGTTTGTCGGGATAAATAAATAAATGTCAATGTCAGAAACTTGATTTGATGAGCAGAAATCAGATCTTTTCTATAGAGAAGCCGCCGAGCTCGAGAAAAGCATGCATAATTAATAATTAATTAAACCACTGAATGATGAACGTTGCTGTCAGAATATTCAATTACAATGTGGAAACTTATAACGTACGTCGAATAAACTCATAATCTGTCATTATCTCTTATTTATAGAAAATTCCAACTAATAAGACCCAGGATCTATTTCCTTTCAAGTCAAGTTGATGTCACCCAATATTATTTATTTATTTATCATTGTTTTGTTCTAACTTTAGGTTAACTCCAAGACTGTGGAAGGAGTCTTCAGCTCTCAAGCTCTCTATTTATCTATTTATTTGTTTTCATTTCTCTCTCTCTCCTCTCTTCGCTTTGACTTGCCTTTCCTATTTATCTATTGATTAAAAATGCTTACTATTGCTAAAGCTCGGAGCCAAGATAATACAGCAGAGGCTGAGCTGGGGGATTTTTACAGTGAGGGCTGAGGTGGATGGGGGATTAGAGCAAGAGATTATGATGTGGGTGATGAGATGGACTTGGATTAAAATATTAGATAGTGATTCATTTGCCTCATTTAAAACACTCATAAAGTAATTAAATGAGATTTGGAAGCCAAGAACAAGTCCACTTAGATTAAAATAGGGGAGATTATGATGCCTTGAGACAAGGATCCTAGTGTCCAGGCTGCTAAAGGAAGGAATTAATCCTTAGCCTGTAGAATCATTTTGCTTGAACTAATCAATTTTGCTACTTAATCTCATGAATTGAGTGAAGAACAATGACAGATAACCTTTTTTTAGGGAAATGGTGCACTCGTGCCAATAGAAAATCCCCAACTTGTTAGGTATTGTTGGGAAATATCACCGAGAAATATCACTATGGTTTAACTCGTAAAGTAGTGTTGTGAGCAATTTCTTAAGGAATTAATTCACACACCAGATTGTAAAAGCATGTCAGAACAAATCTGACAAAAGGCAACGTAAACACATAAATTACATGAAAACTCGAATGGGAGAAAACCATGGAGAGAAAGAGAGAGAATCCACTATCACGATGATGATTATAATGGTGTTCTTCAGTCAGCTAGGGTTTATAAGATCCACTCATTTCTACATTAGAAGGAATCTCTCATTTATACAGATTGTGCCGGTTGGATAAAATAATTTAAACACTTAACCGCTTATCAAGAGGTGGTTATAGCTAAACAACTAAATTCGAACTGGTTGGATGAGAGTTCATCTTTATCTAGTAGTTCTCGTCCAGTTGTAGATGTGGTTGATCCGTCCCCGAACTGTAACTGCTAAATTCAAATGGAGATTTGGCTTAAAGATAAGGATTAGCATAAATGATTCTAACTCCTCATCCTATCCACACGAGCCATTCAGGGTTTGACTTGATCAAGGACTCCCGCATAGAGGTTCTGAAAGAGGCCACGTGTCACTTGCCTGGTTGATGCTAAAAAGACATGGGGTGTGTCTCAAAGAGGTCAAAAGTTGACCATTACAAGTGCTCACGTGATTTCGGCTCATGATCCCGTAGTAAACTCTTTACTGTTATAATGCAAAGTTTTTTGTTTCCAGCAGCACGATCTGTTCTCATCTTTTGTGTTCACCAATGACGCTTGCATAATCAAATGCTGCGTACTATTTTACCATGAATTGCAATGTAAGAAGAGATAATTTGGGTATATGCGGAAGCTTTCGAGTCCAAATCCTTCCGACTCAAACTCAATCTCAGGACATTTAAATATAAAATCCACTCTGTTGAAATTGATCTACATTATTTAAAGTAACTAAAAATCAAAAATAGTGTTTTGAATACTTTTTTGCCGATCCATCAAGTAGGCGCAAATGAACGATCGAAATAATGAGTTGGCTAGTTTAACGGTGCATAATATTTGAAACCTAACAAAAATTAGTATTAGGGGTTTTTTTAAATGTTTAGATCATGATCAAATGATAGGATCGAGAATTTATATGTCTAAAGTCATAAAACTAAGCAATATGCTATTTTCGACCGTCCATTTTGCGCCTAGTTGGTGGACAGGGAAAAAGCACTGAAAACACTTAATTTTTTATTTAAGTCACTTTAAACAATGTAAATCAACTTCAACGGAGTGGATCTTGTGTTTGAATGTTGTGAGATTGAGTTTGAGTGGGAATGATTCAGGCTCGAATCCTTCCGCATGTACCCAAGTCTATCCCACAGAGGAAAGGTAAAAGCCTCCTGCCTACTCAAAATATATTTATTGGAGTAATTTGTGAATGAGAATGAGAAAAAGTATCTTTAATTTTCAGGCATGTAGAATTATTCTCCATGCTAGAAAAATGCATGGAGAAAAAAAAATAGAATATCCAACTAATATAATCTAAACAGAGAAAAACTATAGGTTTTTCTTTTTCTTCTAATTGAATTTGCAACTACATGTGCCGAAAATCTAGTACCACAGAAAAACTTGTGAATATTTTGTCAAATGATTGAGTGAACAATCACACCACAAATTAGCTCAATTCTATGTCTTCCTCTTTGACTTGAGTGTTTGTTAAGATTGACAGAAGTTGACAGATTTTCACTACTACATGTAAGCATTGATGATATAAATTGATCATAAATTGACAGTGGCATCTAAATCATGCTGGTTGGAGTCTATTAGAGATTTATAGAAAGTTAATCATCATGCTATTGGATACAAACATCTATAGAGAAGTCTACACGACTCAGGATAATAAATCCTAATCACACTAAGATATTTATGTGATTTTATTTACAATCAATAAGATATTATTAATGGGGATATATGATTTGATATTAAGTGTTATTCTTGTAGCAATGACTCAAGTCATGATACAAACATGCACATAACTAATTCTATGTTGGCTCACTAGTGAATCATGATATAATTAGCTGGATCTTGAGTAAAGATCTTGACTAGAGAACTTCAATGAGCAACTTTGAGCTTAGGCAATACTTCATATGGGGTGATCAAGTGGACATAATTTTTGCTCCAATATCATATCATGTATTTTTCTTTTTTTTTTTTTTTTGTTTTATTGATACATAGGCTGGAGCCGGACTTGAACCTAGGTCTCACCGGCACTATATCAGATATGTTAAGCACAAAATATCAAAGTCTTTTTTTCACTTACCCTCTTCCCATAGAAATAACTCCCTCCTTGCTTCATTCTCCTAGCTACTATAGATTTTTGGGTGGGACATTCTTCTGAGCTTGCTAGTTTTTCCTTTTTATTAGTTAAATTCACTGACGTCGGGTTCAAATTGGGAACCACTGTAGAGCAAACTCAGGGCATGCCTGGTGAACGACGTCGCGAAATAAAATATCCGCACGCGACGGGGTTTTGAGCTTGAGACCGTGGGAGTTTGGAAGTCTAACCGACCCAGGCCTACCAAGAGAACACCCCACAATTTGATACAAAATTTCATACCGTGTCGCGGGTTTGGGTTTCTGTTAGATTTGGGCAAATCCTAGCCGTGTGAAAATGCCCAACATGCTTAGAACAAGCCTACAAGTCACCTAAATTTCTACATTAAATTTGAGATAACAATGTTCAAACAGGGCTGCCTCTTGGTTCTCTCCACAAAGAAATTAGAGGACTATTTACTAAAAGAATAACATGAAGTCAATGGGGGCTCACCTCTGACCATATCTTTCTGCAGACTTTCAATGCCAAGAAGAGACCTGAATCATCAATATTAATCAGTTTGGTTTGAAATAATAACCAACTTGTGGTCCTCTCCTTCCCAAGCAAAGGAATTTCCCCACTCAAACTCCATCTTTTCCTTGATGAAGAAACATTACAATGGGCTTAGCTCCTCTCTTTGAAATGTTTTGTTTTTATTTACTTTCAGCATGTTATTGTTGGTTGCATGTCATTAGAAAAGCTGATAAAATTGAAGCTCCCAAGATTCTGGATCTCGTGTGTGCCCTCCTAATCAATCATTCATCTTTGTTTCTTCACGCTTGTCATCTTCTCGAGTACACTCTTAACACTCTTCTCTCAACAGGTCCCAAGTTGGCATGAATATAATAAGAAGAAGATCCACCACTTCTCCACTTTCAAAAGCAAGACAAAAAGTTTGTTGTTTTCAGGGAAGGAAAGCAACAAATTGGGGTTCGCACGAGATTTTTTCTTTGTGTGGAGGCAAAGTTTATGTTTTAGAGTATGAAAGCAGTATGAAAGCAGTCAACTGCCAAATGCTCATGTCTTGAATATGAGAAGATAACCAAGTACATAAAAAATAATTTAGCTGAATGCAATTCACAAGGCTGGGTCCTACATGGGTGATCTATGATGGTTGTGAAGATTGCAGTACAACAATGCTAATTTTATGAGCAAATACATCAAAAGATAGACAATGTCCTTTTCAGCTCAACCAATTTCTTAGAAAGATCAAATAGAGTATAAAAACTTGGAACAAAAATAACAATAGTAACAATTTGGAACAAGAATAAAATCAAGAAAGAGGTACCCTTTTAGAACAGATCAAATAGAGAATTTTCTAGCAATGTGCTTTCCATTCTGTTCGAGAACAGAATCGATCATATGAGGATCAACAGAGAGGAAAGATGAGACGAGTCTAGACTCAATTTCTTGGATATGTTTTTTTTTTTTCTTTCCACTATTTGAGGGTTCCGATTTGAGCGAGAGATTGGAAGCGGGAAATTGAGAATCAAGAAAGAATCAGAGAGATCGTTGTTTAATTGATTTGGTTGTTTTTCTCCACTTTTTCTATATGAAAGAGAGAGGGGGGAGAGTTTATTTGATTAGGTTTTTTCTCCTCTTTTTGTATCACACGAGAGAGAGAGAGAGAAGTCCGATCAGTATTTAAAATATTTATTAGAGCAGGATCTAATCGGATTCAACAGAACTTTCTATTGGAATAGTAATTAGGTGTTCTCAAAAAGTCAGTGTAGGATTTAAGTATTTAGGCTCAAAAGAATTAACATAATGTCATATGGGTTTAAAAGAATTTTATAAAACTCAAAGTGGGCCTCCACCCACAGTGGGTCGTACGTAAACCCTCCCTTGAAGAAATGTATGAATAATACTAAATTAGATTCAGATTTTGTGAACTCTAATTCATGATTGGCTAAGCACGAATAAAGAAAGAAGATGGTATCTCAATTGTTAGAGAACAAAGGTAGATTTATGGTCTGTTTGTTTTGTTGGAAGAGAGGGAAGAGAAAAAGAAGAGGGGCTCTCTTCCCTCTTCCCTCTTTTTTTTAAAAGAGAGCCTCTTCCTCCACTCTGGTCGTTGACATGACGGAAAGAAGGGAAGAGGGAAGATGTTTTTCCCCCTAAAAAATGAGGAAAGACAAGTTGATCACGCGGATCAAGGAGAGTTATTATTTTTGACACGGCCACTTCTTAAAATACGTCAAAATGGAGTCGCGACGAGAGTGGCGACGTATATACGCGAGGAAAGTACCCCACGTATACACGCTAAGTTTAAAGTAACCTGAATAAGGTATATAACCACTATGATAATATGATAACACTGCAACAGTACTTATAAGTTTCCACACATAATAATAGATTAATAAAGGAATTTTATGACAAACTGAAAGTGATATATAGAATAAGGAATCAATAGGGATAAAGGTTAAGCAAGAGTACCAGTAATCAAGATGCATGTTATTCTCTCCGGGTACCTTATCAGTAATAAATAGCCATAGATCTGAATATGCAAATCCAGAGAGTCAGAACTCCTAGTGAATGTGTAAGAATAAAAGGGAAGGTGCACGTGCATATAACATGTGAGCATACTATGAAAGAAATATACAGGATAATGTTGAAATAACATACCAAGCATAACAGAATCAGATGTCCAATCAGGTGTCAGGTGTCTTTCACAGTCTATATATCAGATGAAGTCCATCAGTGCTAGAGTCTAGTTTTCAATCAGGTGTCCAACAAAGTATACATGTATCAAGTGAATACAATCAGTCACAATACATTATGAATAATTATTATTATTTATTATGTCTGCAAACACCAATTGCCATATGCAATAGACGCATCCCATACTACGCCTACTGCACATGTCAATCAGGGTCCTATGTTATTGAAACTGATCGGTTGGAGACATTGTCTGTGTTTAAGTGGGTCCCGTACGTACCCGAGACCACGACCAAGACTCTTGGCGTTGAACCGGCCCCTACCATAAGATAGTCAGGTAACATGTACAACAAGTCAGGTAACATGTATAACATATATAACAGGAACAAGAACAGGAATAGGATAGGGTGTCAGTCACCTCATGGGAATCTTACAGTGGAATCCTCTTTCGGCTGTGCAACATATATCCTAAGTCCACCCAAAATACAGACGTTGTCTCATCCATCAGTTTTCTCAATCCCGGTATAAGTTGTTTAATGATCGTGTTATTATATTATTGAGATTATTTAATGCACATATTACCTAGATCACTGGGATAACACAGTGATAGTCACGGTAACATCAACGGTGTAATCAGGATACATGATGTCAGTGAACATGATACCAGCATAATAAGATATGTAGCAAGTATAACAGGAGGGTGTTGTTACTGTAACAATATTTCCCAGCAACTTTAGTAACATGGACAGTACAGATATCATGTAGATGTCATGTATAATAAGTCAAGTTTTTCAGATAAATCATGATGTTCAGGATGAGTAATGACATGCTGATATGATGACATGCTGGTATGAATAGAATATTTCAGGGTAAAGTATTCAATCAACCCTGATCCCCAAAATTATCGACATATCCACCCTCTGAGTCACCAATAAGTGAAGTCGAACAATAGCTGTCATGAAACTCCGAACATATAATATGGTCATCGATATCAATGAAATCACTCTCATAATAACTCTATCTCCATAACTGAATAACTGAAGCATCAAGAACCAAACATGAAGCTCTGATACATATCCTCGAATCAACTAGGTCAACGGATACCGAAATGAATAAAGAGTAGAACATTCTCAAGCAATATGAAATCTAGATGCCTTTTTGTCTGATAATCAATATCAATAAGATCATTAATACTCAAATAGTATAATCAGGCATAAAACTGAGAATGCCCATAACTATAAATCTAAGTACATCAATCTCATTAGAACACCGATCAAAATTCTCTGAAATGAATACCAACCTCATGCCAATCAACTCTAACTCTAACAAATTCATATCAATCCAAGTAGAAAAAGATCAATCTTTTGATAAAGTAACTTCATATATAATTTATTCTCAGATACAATAAATTCTCATCTAACTTATCACCAAATACATGAATATCTAGTCTGATAAGTACTCCACATAAAGTATGAATTTTTAACCTCAATCACGAATCAATCAGTCTCAAGATCAATCAATTTATATGCTAAGATTTATCACAAATAGGTCAATTATAAAATCAAGTCCAGTCTAAGGTATACTACAACTAATCCTGAAATAATAGTGGTAAACAATTACACATGAAATGACACAGATAAACACTTATATCAACTGTACAAATAAAATGAGCACTCACTAACATCACATGAAAAGGTACGGGTAATCATACTGGTAAAATAAATCAGATAGTCACATGAAATAATACGAATAGTTACATTGATACCTACTAGCAACAATAGATAAGGAAACGATATGAAAACAAATACTCACATGAAAACACGGTTTTGGATCCGAATCGCCATCTGGTCTTTACTACTGAACTAGTACTAACCTCCGAATCATCCCATGGGTTGATCTTTGAATCGCCTGTGTATCGGGTCCATGACGAGCACAAATTCAGATCGGGTTCGGGTTTCCTATTACCGGTTCGGATCTCACAAGCGGGTCTGTAACGCTGTACCATGCAATCACATATACTCATACACACTTGTACATCCACATACACGAACTCATGCATACACCCAAGCATACATACGTATACAAGTATACACATATATACATACTATATACTTACACATATATTAATACATAATTACACATATATACATGATATAAATGCATGCATACACATACATTTATATACATGCACTCATGCACACAACACACACAACACACTAAACACATGCATGCACGTTAATACATTCACAATATGCAAATATACATATATAAATAATGCACAATATATACATGCACTCACTACATACACCAACATTTAATATAACACAACATACATTTATTACAGACACACAATTATACATGCAACATTTATACATTCAAACACAATATATATTAGAGAGAGAATGAATGAATTAAGGAGAGGGGGGACTCACGGTCAGTAGAGAAGGGCGTGGAGCAGTGGGTGATCGTGGAGGCTGCAGAAAATGTCGGCGGAGGTCGCGGAGGCTCACAGAGATGTATTTGCGCTCCGGCAACAAGGCGGAGTTGCTGCGGGACTGCTGAGGTGCTCCAACTGGTTGGAGGCCATGGGGGTTGGCAAGTGCTCCCATGGGAGAGGAGACATGGGCCTGGGCTCAGCCATTACTGGTTGTGCTCGGCAAAGATGCAAGGGGATGGTTGGATGAGAGGTGATGAAGCTTGGGGGAGTCTGCCGAAGAGAGTAGGGGCTTGCGGCAAGGGGAGATGGTTACGGGGGGTGCAGCAACAATTCAAGTTGGTGGTGGGTTCCGACGAGGTGTTGGTGGTCATAGAGTGGTGGTGGAGGGATGAGTATGGAGGAGGATGAGTATGAAGGAGGTTGGGGCGGTTATGGCAGGGGGATGGAGGAGATCTAAGTGGATGCGGTGATGGCTCTTGTGTTGGCGGAGCTCGCGGTCTGCTCCGGGGTTCGCCGAAGAAGGTGTCGCATGGTTATGTTGTGGTGTTTATTTTGCTCCTTTTAGTTTCACTTTTTCTTTTCTTATTAGAAGTATTACCTTGGATGCTAAGTGAACATTTTTAGTCTTTTTTTTGTTTCAATCTCTTTTCTTTCCTAAACACAGTGACTAATGATCTCGACTCTACTTTTCTCGTTGAGCATTATAATTAATCTTGAAAGGGTTATACTGTGGAGGAAGAGAAATCAAAATGAAGTGCACTAGGATTTCTTCAAAGAGTTCCAATTTCAGTGCCTTTAGTTTTGAAATAAGATTGGACATTTTTATAATATATTCCTTTAAGTTTTCTTTACCATTGTAGCGCATATTTAATAGCTTGCTAAGATGCGTGCTAGCCTCAACTTTATCTGATTTAGTAAACCGGTCGGCTACTTCAACTATATTTATATACCAATATTATATTCGCCCAATATAGAAACCCTAAAGTCTAGGTCCTCTATAAGAGAACAGCCTTCCTTTTAGCCGACTGTCCCTTTATAGGATTGGTCTCAAAATTTAAGTTATCTATATCGACCATATAATATATGTAATGATCCGACCATAATGACAACCTTCCTTTGGGCCGATTGCCACACGCATGGGCCACACAAATTCACGCATCTGAATTCTTATTCCGCCACCGGACTAGTTGATGTGGGTAATGCAATACGGACCTATAGTGTGACAACCTTCCTTTGGGCTGATTACCACACACCAAGATTCTCCCACTTGCATTATCCACATCAAGAATCTGACACCGTACATAATTTGGCCAGACATAATCTTCCTTTGGGCCGACTATTGTCTGCATGAACTACATAAGCAATTAAATAAGCTCTTTTATAAATTCTTTAACTTGAACATGTATATATCTTTATCAGTGTGTTATTTACTATAGTAAACATCAATATCTATCATGTTAGAACAATAAAATTAATATAATAAATATTGATGAAGCGGAAGTATGCAAGGATATATATATATATATATATATATATATATATATATATATATATATATATATATATATATATATATAGATAGACTTGTATCCTTTCAAAAGGATTTGATCCCGGATCCTTCCCACTCAAATTCAACCCTCCAATATTCGAATACAAGATCCACTCCGTTGAAGTTGATCTATACTATTTCAAGTATCTATAAACCAAAAATCAAGTGTTTTAAATACTTTTTGCCCATCCATCAAGTAGGGGAAAAACGGACGGCCTAAATAGTGAGTTGGTTAGTTTAACGGTGTAGAACATTTGAAATCTAACAAAAATTAGTTTATAGGGGTTTTTAAATGTTTAGATCATAATGAAATGGCCGGATCGAGAATTTGTATGTCTAAAGACATAGATCTAACCAACTCACTACTTTCGGCCGTCCATTTTGCGTCGCTCGATGGATGGGCAAAAAGTATTTAAAACACTTGATTTTTGGTTTATAGATACTTGAAATAATATAGATCAACTTCAACGGAGTGGATCTTGTATTCGAATGTTGGAGGGTTGAATTTGAGTGGGAAGGATCCGGGATCAAATCCTTTTGAAAGGATACAAGTCTATCTCTATAGATAGACTTGTATCCTTTCAAAAGGATTTGATCCCGGATCCTTCCCACTCAAATTCAACCCTCCAACATTCGAATACAAGATCCACTCCGTTGAAGTTGATCTATACTATTTCAAGTATCTATAAACCAAAAATCAAGTGTTTTAAATACTTTTTGCCCATCCATCGAGCGACGCAAAATGGACGGCCGAAAGTAGTGAGTTGGTTAGATCTATGTCTTTAGACATACAAATTCTCGATCCGGCCATTTCATTATGATCTAAACATTTAAAAACCCCTATAAACTAATTTTTGTTAGATTTCAAATGTTCTACACCGTTAAACTAACCAACTCACTATTTAGGCCGTCCGTTTTTCCCCTACTTGATGGATGGGCAAAAAGTATTTAAAACACTTGATTTTTGGTTTATAGATACTTGAAATAGTATAGATCAACTTCAACGGAGTGGATCTTGTATTCGAATGTTGGAGGGTTGAATTTGAGTGGGAAGGATTCGGGATCAAATCCTTTTGAAAGGATACAAGTCTATATATATATATATATATATATATATATATATATATATATATATATATATATATATATATATATATATATATATATATATAAACATGGTAAATATACACTTCAATACTTTTTTTATGTCAACTTACTACTTTTTTTTTCATGTCTAATGCCTGTAGTACTGTAGTGCTCGTCAAGAACTTCGATATGGCAATTCACACGCCCAAAACAAAGGTCAGATGAGCCTGCAACGGCTAATTAAAGTTTCTATTAACAATACGGATTTGCAGTGCTTGTCGGGTCTAGATCATACCCGATCCGCAATGGTTAACTTATGAATTTTCTTCTTAATATGTCAGGTTTAATAAACTGAATAAAATTTGATTATTAATGTGAGATTAATTGAGATAGGTCTATTTATTTGATTAGACTCTACCCCCAAAATATTCTTAATAGAGTAGAATTTTATCTCAATCCTAAAACCCAAATCAATCTCAACAATCTCAATTAAAATTTTATATAAGATTAATTAGGAGTAGATTTTCTTATTAGAGTAAAATTCTATCTCAAAATTTTCTAATCTTAATTAATCTCATAATCCCATTTAATTAAGAAAACCTAAAAATAATTAACTCTATTTTTTTTTTAAGTTTTGCCATTGTAGCCGCTGGCCCATGGTGGCCGGCAGCTATTGCACACCCGCAAGAGGCGTAGGCTGCATGCAAGCATGAGCCTGCATGTGCACGATGCGTGCATGCACTCTGCGCGTGCACTCACTCTGTGCATGCACTCTACACTCTCTGCAGAGAGCATGCATGCACTCTGCAAACATGCATGCATGAGCATGCTGTTGGCCCAGAGGCCCTTCACTCTAGTTTTGGTGATGATTAAATCATGTAGTTATAGTTTACTAATAATCTTGTGATATTTAGTTCAGATATTTGATCAAGTTATTAGTATGTGATTAGCTTCGACAAAGGTGTTTTGGAGCTTTGAGCGTCAAGTTCACATCTAGCACTCGGTTGGAGTCAGGCTCGTTTGGATCGTGTTTGGATCAAGTCGACTTAGAGAAGGAGTTCTACAAGAAGACCTCAGTTTGTTTAGTTTAAGATTATGTTTAGATCATTGTAAAGATTAGATAGTGTTGATATGCTCAAGTTCAAAATCCACACACAAGTTTTTAGTTTAAATGTTTTGTTTTAGTTTTCAGTTTAACCGATATTGGATTTCATGTCAAAAACATAGATATAAATCTTTATATGTATATTCAATTCTATCTATATACAATATGCTTCAAAGTTGTTTCAATATCATGTTTTTGTATTTATATGAGTTTTGGGAGAAAACGGTTTTTCATTTCAAAATCCTAGTTTTGGAAAATACGAATTTTGGTTTAAGGAAAAATTTCCCGTAATCTGATAATTATGTTAATAAACCATAAAAAGGATAACTTTCACGGGGAATGGGAGGAAGTGATGATGTCGGTATGATGCCTTGCTTATAGTAATGGAATACTAAAACTGATGATTCGTGTCAGGGGGATTTCAGGCCCTCAGAAGATGTGTGTTAGGGGATCTCAGGCCCCCAATGGCTGTGTCCCGGCGAACGGGAACTACTATAAGTATGAGCTATCAGTTCTTCACCAGCTTCCAATAATAACCAACCTCAACTTACTATATATGAATGTATGTGTGTTGAGATGTACATCAGGACACATACCTAGATATATGGGTCGGATGAGTAATAATAAAATGCCAAGATAATAACTTGTATGTTGCTCCACAAACTTGGTTATACCACTTGTCTCGCCATAATTGTTTTCATCGAGTTTTACTTCGGATTTCTGGTTTTATGATTATTATACTATACTTGTTCACATCCTGCTTTACCACTCGTGTTCTATTCCACCAGTCTCCTGCTGTTATCATCTTATATCATACGTATTCCCTACTTCATATCGAATTACTGTCTCTCTACTTGCTCCTGCATGCTGGTACTCACGACACGATTTTCAAAGCATATTTATGACTTGGATTTATCGATACACATGTGCTTATCTCAGCACGCCATCTGGCTTTCGCATCACCACTCGCTGGGGAGTTCTGACTCCTCTAAATCCTCATGTCTAGGTTTTGGAGCTTGGAGCATGTGGATTCTCCCAGTTGCCGATCAGAGTGGTGTAGCTGAAGCGTGGATCCCAGCAGACTGTCTAGAGCCCTATCCTTCCAGGCCCCCCTGCTCAGCTCTAGAGTTTTCCTGTTATGACTCTGAGCCTCTTTTTATATTGTTCATACTTGTACATCTCCTTGCATTCTCGCATTTGCGTCATATTGGTGATGTAATATTATTGTAATATTTGTCACTTCTAGTGATAACTTTTTAATTGTACTCATGTGTTGGAATGTATAATGCACTACGTGCTTTCGTACTCTGATTCTTGCATGTACTGATGCTTAGCGTATATACGTGAGGGTATTTCTAACTTGCGTATATACGTCGCAGTAACGTCTCCGTACCCACCGGATCGGGGCGTTACAATACGGCTGTTCACACGCCCAAAACAGAGGTCAGATGAGCCTGCAACGGCTAATTGAAGTTTCTATTGACAATGCAGATCTGCAGTGCTTGTCGGGTCTAGATCATACCTGACCCGCAATGGTTACCTTATGGGTTTTCTTCTTAATGGGTCGGGTTTAATAAATTGAATAAAATTTGATTAGCTTAATGTGAGATTGATTGGAATAGGTCTCTTTATTTGATTAGAACTCTACCCAAAATATTCTTAATAGAGAAAAATTTTATCTCAATCCTAAAACCCAAATCAATCTCAACAATCCCAATTAAAATTTTATATAAGATAATTAGGAGTAGATTTTCTTACTAGAGTAAAATTCTATCTCTAAATTTTCTAATCTTAATTATTCTCATAATCCCATTTAATTAAAAAAACCCAAAAATAATTAACTCTATTTTTTAAAGTTTTGCCATTGTAGCCGCTGCCCATGGTGGCCGGCAGCTATTGCACACCTGCAAGAGGTGCAGGCCGCACGCATGCAAGCATGCATGCGTGCATGCACTCTGCGCGTGCACTCACTCTGTGCATGCACTATGCGTTCTCTGTAGAGAGCATTCATTTATCCTTTGCCTTTTAAAAAAATTCTGAAATAATAACACACATATTAAAAAAATCCAGAAAATATATACATGTAAAATTTTATAAAATCATACCTTTTAAACTTTTAATTCAATATATGAGACACAAATATTTATTGAATCAAGGGAAGAATTATTCATGGTATTTATAGATCGAGATCGAAATTTCTGTAGATCCTGATGATCCGATAAAGAGGTGGCTCTAGAACCAATGTTGGATTTAATAATTGTTCAAATAAGATCTCATATATGAAATAGCCTCTTTACTAAGATCAAAGATAAGGAGAATTTTTAGGTATACCTGATTCCATTATGAAAAGGATGCCGAAGGTTGCACGACCTCGAAAATGCCAGAGTTAAGAGAGAGGATTCTTCTCTCCAGCCACCAAACTCTTTTCTTTATGCTTAGAGGAGATGAGAAAGAGATTACGTCATTGTGGTAGAGAGAATACCCTACCCATGATATATATAGCATCAAGAAATCCTAATTCGACTCATCATAGATTTGGGTCCTTAATTGATAACACGAGTTTTACACGTGTAGATGAGTCCCACATTTTAATTTAAATACACTCATGGTTAAGTGCAATTAAAAACGTGTCTAAACCCAAACCATTTAGGCTTGATCAATTCTTTATTGAGTCAAACAATATAAGTTAAAGTGAGCGGGTGCAAATATCCAATTGACTTGATTAGACTCAAATTAAATTAAACTTTAAAACATAATAAGTCTAACATCCTCCTCCCTTAGCCTTAACCCCGAGATACCCCCAACTCACCCCAAAAGAGCCTTAACCCGAGATAGAAATGTCCGACTGTATAAATAATGCTATTACCTTTCAAATTTTGACTGGTTAGGGACAAATAAACGGATAAATTAAAAAAAAGGGGGAACATTTCTTCTGGACTATTTACTTTTTTAGAAAGGAATTACAATTTACAACCACAATAAATATCCAATTACTTTTTTCAAGAGAGAGAGGGGAAAAAAAAAAAAGAAAAGAAAAAATCATCATTGTCAGTGCTTAATTGTTTCCCATTAATTAAATAAAGAGTAAGTAAACCACCGAAACACTGCACATAGATTTCTGCGTCCCGAATGGCCAGCGCGGGATCTGATTCCCTCTGCCACCTCTGCTGCTGCCACGTTGTACAGTAAATAGTGGGACCCACTCCAGATACCCCCCATCATACCCATCAATTACCATCATCCCCTCATGCCCATCATCATCCTCATCATCATCATCACGGCTCATTTAAATACCCCAGAACACACCTCAACGCAAAACAACTCCCAGAGAGAGAGAGGCCCAGAGACGGCAATGGAGAGCTCTGCTTCAGAAACAGAGTCCCCTGTTTCTGCGACAAATAAGCCAGCAGCAGCCTTGAGGAGGAGGAAGAAGAAGAGCAGCCCAAACGAGCAATGGCCGAGAAAGAACAAGGTGGCCCTCGAAGGCTATGTCGAGGCCGCTGACGGCAGCGACAAGGGATCAGAGAGCGGCGTCTCAATCGTCGGGAGAACGACGAGCTTGAGCGATGAGGATCTTGAGGAGCTCAAGGGGTGCGTGGATTTGGGATTTGGGTTCAGTTACGACGAGATCCCTGAGCTCTGCAACACTCTGCCCGCGCTCAACCTGTGCTATTCGATGAGCCAGAGGTATTTGGACGAGCAGAGGGCGTCGGATGCTAGTTCCAGTGATCAGGATTCTGTCACCTCTGCGACTCCCTCATCTTCTTCTTCGTCTTCTCCGCTGGTTGCAAACTGGAAGATTTCGAGTCCTGGTGAGTTTCTTCTCGAGTTTCTGTTATCTGGGTCTCTTCTTATAATTGATTCAAGGCATTATTTTGAGGAATTGTTTGTTGTGTATACGTGTTGAAATAAGATGTTAGATTAAAGGAAACTGTAAATTTCCAATTTCCCATGAAAGGGTGATTTTTTTTGCATTTGAGATATGGGTTTCCTCCTCATTACAGAAAGCAATGAGTAGCTAATTGATTTCTGGTTGTTTGCTTGCTCTCAGGGGATCATCCAGATGAAGTGAAAGCAAGGCTGAAGTATTGGGCGCAGGCCGTGGCATGTACTGTTAGATTATGCAGCTGACAGAGGTTTTGTGCTCTCAATACAAAGAAACAGAAACTGGGTACATTCAAGAAACCAGCTTGCTTTCCTTGCAATTTTGGCCTGTACAATTTGGTACCGCGATGAAAGCAAGCAAGCAAATGATGCCCATAAAGAATGAAGAAAGAATGAATGAAACTATTAGATTTTTTTTAAGAGAAAGAAGCAACAGATATGTGGTGGTGGCTGGGGTCTGAGAGACCAAGATTAATACAGAGCAGAATCAACTGTAAATTTATAGGCTCCTGTAAGCTAGTCATCAATTGGCAAGAATTTGTATGAACTTTTTTCATCCTTAAGTTGGGGAGGAAATTGGGGAAGAAATGGGGCTTGAAAATGCTATCAATCAACCTGTCAGAAATTGCTTCACAAGTTTCAGATTGGTTACTAGATTAAGCATTGACATAAGATGACATGATGAAATAGTTTTTATGTGTTTTTTTTTGTCTAGTAACAGTTTGATTAATGTGAAGATTATAGCTCTATATTAGAACTACTAAACCTGAAAATTCATATCATTTGTGGACAATGGTTAATTTTGAAATCTAGATTCAAATTATTGAAGATCATTGACTCTGGAAATGTATTAGAATAGTTTCAACACAGAAATATAAAAAACTAAGCTTGGCTACCTCTTACATGCTTCCATCTTTTTGGTTTTTATTAATTTTGGCTACATGCTGCAAAAGTATTATATGATCAATTTTACCCAGAAGAAGAAGGAAAAAAAAAAACATACGAGTTTTTATTTGGTCCATAGATTTTATTTCAGGAGTAAAGACCATTGCTTGGTTTTAAACCTGACACTTTTTGTGACCCATTCCCATCTATCTGGCTCTGAACTAGCCATCGGTGGCTGTTCAATCTAGACTTGAAAAACTTATATTCTTACTTTATTTTGGTGGAGTCGATGTAGATCTAATAAGAGAAAATTGGATTTGCATCTTGATTTCGAAGAATCCGACTCGAATCAGACCATTGATACCAAGAATGGTGCTCAATTATTGGCAGATAAGGACCAGACCACACGGGCAGTTGGCAAATGGTTGACCCTCCCCTCCCCCGTGATTCACGCACCTCCTCCTTGTCTCCTCCTTGTTAAGATTTGTGCAAACAAATAGTCTCACATTGGCTAGACAAGGAGATAGTCTTGGGTATATAAGAATTTGGGCTACTTCAGGCTAGTCTTTTGAGATGGTGCCCCGAGTCCTTAAAAATGATATCAGAGTCATGACCCCAAACTTAGTAATGTGTGGAAGATTCTCCAAGAGTGGATGGCGTAGTCCCGGGCGCAGACACAGATGCAGCTAAAGACATAGTGGCATGATTAAGATGCAAGTCTGGACTCTTTATTTGAGGGGGGATTGTTAAGATTTTGTGCAAACAAATAGTCCCACATTGGCTAGACAAAGGAATGGTCTTGGGTATATAGGGATTTGGGCTACTCCACCTAGAAGGCTAGTCTTTTGGAATGGTACCCCGAGCCCGAGTTCTTACACTCCTCATCATCATCCCATTCCCATCATGTATGCGTGCGAGTTCTCACCATATGATCCATACTCCATATCATGCCATTAGCTGCCAGCAATAATAGACATATGCAGCCGCATTTGGTGTAAAGAGTAAACTAGAAGGTATCATGTGTGCATGGATGGAGACTATGCAAATACAAGCCTCTTAGATATACACACACACACTTTTCTCAAAGAGAAACTTGCACAATTGGTAGAGTCACTGAACAAATTCGAGATACAACCAAATACTGACCATATCAATATTAGTTTTTCTCTTCTTTCTGGTGTTCCAAGAGTACTCATAAGCTGGCTGGAGTTGGTTTAATCTAGGTCAGTTATTTCTAAAGATTTCGTGGAGGTTTCTGAAAACATTGAGAACCAATATCATTTTTTCACTAATTTGCAAGCTGGACATGATAATATGTAGTCATAAAGTTTAATTTACTATATATTGGTACGTATTTATCTCAAAACAGAAGCTGAGTACAGAGCAAAAAACAGGTGTATATGAAGATACACCGATGAGAGTGAGAGAATTTTTTAATTTTCTAAGATTTATTCTCTTATCTTTGCCTTCACTAATGCACTTGCTTAAATCTAGATCACATGAGCACAGAGTTATCGTTTACCAAACTTTTTCTTAATTAAGTATGTTTTAACAAGTTTTCGTCTTAAAGAGGAATTTTCTCGTTGTTAACTTACCTTGTGGAAATAGCAAGGTCATCCACCTCTAGGAGAACATAGATTACTTTTCATTTAAAATAAAAGTGGATAATTCCATCTGTTTCATTATAGAAAGAGAATGAAATTAACTGTAACCCAGGCATGAAAGGTTTCATATACAGCTAGTTGGAGATAAAAGGATACACTAATGACAGAAATTGTGTACCTTTTGAAACTGTCAAATTCAGTTTGATCACATATGACTCATGCAAAGGCCTTCATGATTAATCCTTATCCTCCTCCAACTAGGACACTAAAAGGGATCTCTAACCAATTACTATCGATGAGTTTTTAATGTTATCACCTGGCTTTTTACGCCATGTTACTATCAGAAATTAGCTTTCCTCTGCACGAGGAGTGTTATGGTTATTCTTAATGCTATTATCAACTAACTTCCTCGACAAACACTTAACTACTAGCTTATAGGTTCCTTTGCTCTCAAACTATGCTTATCTGTCCGTTAATTAGAGAAACGTACAATTTCTTTTGGCTTTAAAAGAAGGCTGAGGTGGAGCCAGCAAGAATCCAAAGAGTTCGGACGTGATCAAGTACCTAACTTTTTTGAGTAATATTTTAGTTTTTTTTTCTCTAGTAGATCAAGCACCTAACTTACATCATGATATTACAGATTACGCTAAACTAAAACAACTACCATGTGCTTTTTTGCATCTTTAGCAAAATTACCATATATACTCGCTTTAGTAATCTATAAGCTGTCACTGTTCCGTTTGAAATTTTAAAGTGAGTAGAGATTTAAGTAACATGCTACTCTCACCTTGCGTGGCCTAAACTTGAAGGAAGAATACTCGTCATAGTCTACTAAAGTTTTGCTAAAGGTTCAGGTTAGAGTACTTCATGTAATGTATTTCTCATGTGTTTATCTATTGTATGTGCACCTCATATATACACTACATAAATATAGGCCCTAATTTCACACAGACAAGGGAATTTTCTCACCTCATGGTGAACATGGGATCTAGGGTTCGCTCATTTCTCTCCTCGACTCAACTGCCAACTTCCTCCTCGAGTGAAGCGTTCATCGACTCTCACTACATAAGTTTTTCTATTTTTCTTTTCCCTCCCAGATAAAGAAACCATAACTTACCATAGTATATACTGACCCCTCCTTACTATAGGTGGCTCTATCAGATAATCTTTCTTTTCCTGTACACATCTGGCTCGGCAATCTAGCCTAGAATACCAACTAGATACTAATTACCGGTATTGTAGTGTATTTTTCTCTCATTTCTCCTTCTCTTTATATGTGTATGCCATAATATTTTGCACCATTGTGTGCAGGGCATGACCCTGTTGTGTGTGGTCCATCAGTGTCCTGTGCCTTACACAGAGACATTGTATGGCATTATTTTCCAAAAAAATCATTACAATAACTAGACATGAGAACTAAAATGTCACAATTGGATCAATCATGGACCATATATGTTGGGATGAATAGTAATAAAAGAACAATGTGAACATTGAGTAGATATGTGGTACAGACATCAGCTGAAGATGTAGAATGTTGGATCATATATGAAACTGGCACAAAAGCAGGAGCATGATTGAATGATTGCTTTATGCTGAAGCAAGAAAAAGAAAGTTACAGGGTAAGGTATTCTGTGAAGGCAGCAATTTAGTTCTCATTGGTGGCAAAACATGTGCATTAATATATTTACTGAAGGCAAAAATAGAATTCAAATAAAGGACAAGGACTTAAATTTATGTACTGGTAAAACAAAATTGTGTTCTGGACTAAACTTGGACAAGAATTATAGCTCTTAGATTCAAAAATCGTATTCTAGATCGATAGGAACAGCCTTTCATTATCTTTAAAAATTGCATAAACATTAGATATATGGCTGCATACAACTTGGATTGGGGGTTAATGACTTCACTTGAAATTAATAGAAACAACTATATTCTGTCTTCTCAAATAAGATATTTTTATTGTTCAACAAACCAAGCAGGAGAAAATAACATTGTACAAAGTCAGCATAACTAATTTATTAAACAAAAGAATCAATGGCTAAACTTCAAGATTATTGCAATTAGGTCCTTCTGCCTCATGCATTCTCTTTTATCAAATAAGACATTTTGGTGATTAATACTATTTACAAGATTGACAGACTAGACAGTTTTACAAGGTCTATATCAAAATCTTCTTTAAAAACATTAATCAAGTGAGGAAGGTTTTATATGTTATAATCTATACAAAAAACAACAATAAGAAATAAATTATATACCAGTACATAAGCATGGACTTCACCCTTAACCTAAATCCAACTCCATCCGGCATCCTTCTTCACTCCCGTCTCCTCCATCATCATCCTCACTCTCTCTGCATTGCCCCATTCCCACGCATAGCATACATATTTGATAGAACATATGCTGCAGAGTCCTCTGGAGACAATTGGAGAACCTTCTCAGCTGCAAGCTTCTAGAGTTCAAGATTTCCATGTAATCCACAAGACCCTAGTAATGTCTTCCATACCAAAACATTTGGCTCAAATGGCATTTGCTCGATAACACAATGGGTCTCACTTAGCAGTCCAGCTCGACCCATTAGATCAACCATACATGCATAGTGAGAGGAAGATGGCATTACGCCGTAGAGGTCCTTCATAACCTTAAAGTACTCAATTGCTTCACCCACACAACCCATGTGATTACATGCTACCAAAATCGCTACAAATGTTGAATGGTCAGGCACAAATCAGTTTAGCTCCAGCATCTCATCAAACACTTTGATCACTGTAAGACGTCCATGTCCATGATGTGTTTAGCTGTGAATTAATGAATTACATGACATGACATCATGGGTAGTCATGGTGTCAAATGCCAGACTTGCATCATCGAGAAAACCACATTTTCCATACATGTTAACTAAAGCATTGTGCAGAGATCAAAATCACACCCTGACTTCAATGCTAGGCAGTGGAATTGCCATCCTTGATCTAACAGAGTAAGGTTTGCGCAAGAACTTAGTGCGCTACAGATTCCATACTCATTAGCTGTATATCCTTGTTTGTGCATTTCACCGGGCAACCTTATTGATCTTTATTGAAGCCATTCTGGAAATAGCCAGAGATAGCAGCACACCAAGAGGCCACATCACGGTTTTACCGTTCTCCCAAAGCCTTCTCTACTCCTCAACTCCACCACTTCTGGAGTACATTGTAATTAAAGCATTTGAAGTACAGTTATCTAACATCAAATTCAGCTTAATTACCAAGCAATGTAGTTGCTGACCAAATTTGATGGACCTGAGCACATCCCGCACGCCTGGACTGCAGTTGCAAATGTGAACTCATTAGGCTTCATATCCTCAAAACCATCTTTTGGAACAATTTTGATGCATCCTTCACTTGGTTATTATGGACTAACAAGAGATCATTGAACTCCAAGTAACCACATTCTTATCGTCCAATTTCTCAAAAACCAATTTTGCCTCGTTGACCTCATAACTTCTCGAATATAAATCAATTAAAGCACTATAAGCGTAAACACTCTGGTCAATCATGGTCTTGACCATATAAGCATGGATTTGCTTACCAAGAAGATGCCGACACGCCATAAGAATACTCGTGATTGTATGCTCATTGGGCTCAACCCCATGCTTAACCATCTGATCAAACACTCTAACGGCTGAATCAAACATATTATTCCTAACGAAACCTGAGATCAGAGAAGTGAAACTCGCCACATCTACTTCCACCATTCCATCAAAAACCTGAATCGCTTCATCCATCATTCCAAATCAAGAATAAAAGTCCATCAAACAAATTCTGATCCTTGAATCACTCTCCAATTCCGATTGAATGATCAATGAAATTAGCTGGTCCACAAATCTCAATGCTGCCAGGTCAGCACAAGCCTGGAGAGCAGCACTGAATGTGAAATCATTAGGAATCAAATCAGCCTTCATCATCTTAACAAACAAAAAACGCACCCTCGTATCATTGAAGTCCAAGTGACAACTTTTCTCTCAGGCATTTCACCGAATAGCTTGAAGGCATCCCCAACCAAGCCAGATTTCATGAAGGCATCAACCAACATAGATTCAAGAACAACACCTAATTGGGTCCTTTGTTTTCCTCTTCGGCGTAGAAATTCTTGGCCTGGGAGAGACTCTTGGACACCATGAGTTGTCTCAAATGGTGGGCATGTGTAGTTTGAGTGCTTGGTGGTCTACAAATTGTTTTTGGGGAGTTTGTGTGGACAAGTCCCTTGCTTAGTGGCTAAAATGTGCTCTGTTATCAATAATTTATCTTATTTTGGCTAAAATTGCAGAACATTTCCTAAAGCATCAATCGCTTTATGTATAAATAATAAATTGATTTTTTTTTTCTATAGATAAATACCTTTTTTTATCTGTATAATAAAATACATGTGTCTTACTCTTACAGTTCATTTAGAGTTTGTTACCACACAACAGTACTAGAAATGGAAGAAACTGTCAAAATTATCATTTCTAAATTTAGGTAAAACTTTTGTGTAACAATAAATCCTTAACTTTATCTTAAAAAAAAATTAAAAAAAAAAAAAAAAAAAAAAAAAAAAAAAAACCTTGATGTGTTTGTTTTGCTGCAAATACCATTGCCCCTGCAAGTTGAGTAATGATACAGGCACCCAGCCTTTTGATTAAGGCACCCAACCAATTTGATATAAGCACTCACTAATATTTAAAAAATACTCAAATTACTCCCATCTTTCTTTTTCTTCCTCCTTCCAGCCTCCCCTCCCTCTTCCCCTCGCTGCCTGCCGGACTGGGCCCATCCCTTGCCATCCTCACCCCCCTTCCGATGTCCCCTCTTTCCTGCCCCGGCGATCCCCCCAACACCTCGATCTACTGTTCAATCGGACGTACCGAACAGACATATCGGGATAGGGAGAGAGGCATATCGGGATAGGGAGAGAGGGGGCGGAGAGGGAACCGCCGGTGGGGGGAGGTGAGAAGCCCTTGTAATTTTCACCATCACTAATGAGTAGTTACAGTTTGAACTTTTTCACGAGAGTAAATGTGTTCACTCAAAAAATAAATGAACAGTAATTTTTTGGTGAGCGCCTTAATTAAATCTGCGGGCACCTATATCCGCACTCCTGCGGGTTGTGCCACTGAAACAGTAGTGCCATAAGTAATGTTGCAAGTATCCGTGAGGCTAGTTGTAAACAATTTTGATGCAAGTGAAGTTACTTGTAAGTGATGATAAAGTGAAGTTACTTGTAAGTGATGATACATGAACAGTAACCATTGTTTTAAATATCGGCCGATATACCGGTATATCGGCCGAGATATCGGTACGTTATCCAAAACAATACGATAAGTGCAAAATTTACCGGATATCGTTTTGGACTGATATTGGCCGATATATCGCCACGTGGCCGATATATCGTCCGATATCCGAGATGAAATATCCGATATATCGGCCCTTATAGTTACTTATTTGGATAATAATTATTATTTTTTGATTGAGAGATTGTTTTATTTTATTCTATGTTTGTTATGATATTTCAATGATGTTTTTATATGATGTTTGGATAATAACTTTATTTTTTTTAATAATGTCTTATATGTATTTACTATTGATATATCAACCGGTATTTAGTACCATATCGCGATATATCACCCGGTATCCGGTACCCGGTACATAATTTTGCCGACCGGTATATCGCCGATATCCGATATTTAAAACACTGACAGTATCAAACTGCAACACTACCAAAATGTTTTTGGCTGAAACATGCAACATAACCACTTACAAGACTTACAGTAGTGCAGTACCTATGGCAGCACATCTCATCACCAAACAATCTGCTTTGTGCAATGAACATGCTTCAGTGATGCTCAAGCTATTATGACCAGACCCATATATTCTACCTACAGAGACAACTTGACCATCAAATCATAAGCATTACAGGCTCAAATCGCGTCGATAACCACCTCAAGCAGCCAACGAAGACTAGCTTGAGAAAGTTGTATTTGAGAAATAATTATTTGCCCAAAATTAATGAAAAATAAAAGATGACATGCTTAAGAAGAATGCTGGTATAAACTTAACATGGCAGTTGCATCTCCATTCCAAGAGTTCTCAGGCACCACCAGATTCTGCGTCAACAATCAATAACAAATGTCAAGGTGGCCATACAAATATAAATACAACCTTGGAATTTTCAATGGTTCTTCAAAAATCTGAATAAAACTTCCCTCTAAAATTAAAAAGGGGTATAGAGTTGCAGAATCCATCGTTCATCTTAAAAACATTCCGTTTATGCAACACCACTGAGTTGCGCAAACCGCCCACTTGCAACTTGGCTCTTGGGGCTGGATATTTCTTGTGTATAAGAAAGATCTTGATCCACTGACTTTGATAGTATCAATACTTAATCACTGTCCCAACTCTCATCAATACTTTTCTTCTTGGATTCTTCCACTGTTCTCCCTTACTCCGACCATCGCCACTAAATTCTCCTTCACCACTGAACTCAACACCACTATGGTAATTATAGGCATCATCTTTAGAAACCTTCCCATGATGATCTTTCTCATCCTCTGATTCCCACAACTCATCACCCTCTGAGCCACCAAATATTTCACCGTCAGATCCACTACTCGCATCGCTCAGTCTGCCACCATTTTGCATTCTGAAAGTTCCATCCTTTCTTGGTTTGGTGCTAGCCAATTTAACGCGAACATCTTCTTCATCTAATTCATCACCAGAATCCTCCTCACCTTCTTCCGATGCTTCTGAAATATCATCACCACTGTCCCATTTTCTTATATCCATCGTTCTTTGTTTGTTTCCATGGCCCTTGTAATGGTCCTCTCCAGAGTTGTCACTCCTCCAAGTAGGATTCCTTCCTCTCATCATTCCTGTGTCTTCTCTGTTCCAGTATCTGATCTTAGAAGCCTCTTCCCTTTCTGCCGCTTCCTCTGCTGCCCACTCCTGATCAGCTGCATCCTCTATCTCTGCAATGAAGCGGTCGAGCTCCTCTTGGTCACTGTCTTCAGGAGATAGGTCAGTTGTTTGGTGATCATCATTCGCTGCCCCCTGCGAACCATCATCAACAGTCGGCTGCCTGTCGCCACGGAAGACATACGGAGTTCCTTGTTTCTCATCAATGGCTCGGAAAAATGTAGAAGCCACTCTCTGGATGCTGGCCATGGCAATTGGGTCCTCTGGGTTGACACCCTTCCGGCGAAGTTGCTGCTCTATTTTTTTGATGTTTAGCTTCTGAGAATCAAGAGCTTGCTCGAATCTCGCTTTGAATAATGCCTGCATTTCATGTATGTGCACAGTTTTATATACACAAGAAATCACTTGCGAACAAAGAAATGAAAGTAATCGACTTCGGGTCAAGAAAACAGCTCAAGAGCGTAAGTTTGATGCACGAGTGTGTGCATATATTTACTATATACATTTAATCATTTGCCAAAGAAATGGAAAAGGGATAAAGAAAGGAAAAGGAAAAATAGATAACTACGCTCTTCACCCAAAAAGTGGGCTGTGGATCATAGTTCTGATGCATGTATAAATACATATGTACACATACATATTTACATATGTATGCATACATGAGAGTTTGCTTTGTGTGTGCGCGCGCACGCGCGTGTTGAAAATCAAGTCAGGATCTATAGAAAGAAAACAATTAAATAAAAACATGTAACGCTCAGACTTCCCATCATTATTTGTCACTCAAATTATCTGATGAGTAATGATTTTTGAAACCCCAGGTATAAGGAGAGAGATTCTCTCCTTACCCCTAACCTCTTCCACACACACACACACACACACACACACACACACACACACACCCCAAACCCACAGAAAAGGGGGGAAATAATAAGAAGAAAAAAATCCAGAGAGAGTCTGCAGATCCAAGGGGAGAGAAATTCTCTCCTCAACACCCAACCCCCCACTTGAGTCTATGACCGAATATCAGTACTCTTAATTGTAGTTATGGAAAGAAGGCTCGAGGAAAGGGTCTAAAAGAAGAGTTATATAGAGAAGCTTCCAGTTACAAGATGCAGAGAGTCAAATTAGAAAGACAATGGACAATGATATGATAAACAAGTTTCAAAGTTTATATTAAATGTCTAAACCAACTGCTAGTCCAAACAGTTAAACACCAGAAATGCAATGGATATATTGAGGGTTCGGCAGGCATTGGTGCTGTAAATTTGTTGTATTCCAAATTTCCAATGGACACCAAGGTTATACTGAGGCTAAAAATAAATCTGATCATAATAGCTTGGGGCAAGGCATGCAAAGTCTCTAATATTTTTGCAAAAAGTTTGACAGTAAAAACCTAAAAAGATCTTCACATGAGTCCATGATTGGAAAATCCTTGAATTAAACTAATCAATGGAGATAGTAAAATGCCATACTACAAAATAAAGTGGTACAGTGAAGAATTGTCTCCTGGGCCTGGACTTGTGATTAGATCTATGGCCTTAGTTTAGAATAAACCATAAATTCTGGTACGTGCTGAAGGAAAAGAAACAAAAATGTAAAGGAATAAGAAAAAATTATATCATGTATGATCGAGGATGCCATAACCTTCTGTTTCACTGACCCAAATTGCTCCTCAAATGAAAGCTTATTGTTAAAAGAATTTACTTCATAGGCTGAAAGAGCAAGGCAAGATTGAAGCTGAAATAATACATGAAGGCCAAACTTTCCAAACTCACAGAAACAAGAGGTCCCACCATATAGAGAACCAAAAAATGGAAATCTTAAAGTTATATAATGGCTATGTATTACTCAGTTATGGAAAAGGATAAATCTAAACAAGAAAAGTTCAAGGCTGCAATATGGAAGCTCAGGTTACCCAAATGATAAGGCATATAACCCAGTTTTTGCATGACAATGTATAACAACCAAAGATCTCAAATGTTGGGCAGATCTGGAAGGAGGGAGGGCATAAGATGGAAAATCAATTTTAGAAGGCCAGGTCAAAGTAGCTTGAAGAAAGTCACCGCACAGATAACTTGGCACGAAAAATGGAATCAGAGAGTGTGTGTGTCTGTGTACGACATGTAATGTATATCAGTGTGTACAGGAATCAGGAAGACAATGTGTCAATATTGTAAATTCTCAAATAACTAGGGCAACTACATAGAAAGGGCAGGACCAATTAAAGACACAAAACAGAACTTATATATAGCACGGGCACTTCTATCATAAAGCCATGTCATGATGGACATGTGTCTGAGTGAACATGTTGTATCATGTTGGGTCCGTGTCTTGTCCGTGATCACAAGGACTGTCTTTTGAAAATTAACTAAAATATCATGTTTGCATATGATAAATATTATCATTACAAATTTGAGTTAACAAATTAGAATAACGTTAAATAGATAACAGGTCATTGCAATTTCATCTCCTTCATCCTCCAATAAAGAAAGGGTTTTTTCCCCTCTTTCAGAAACTGTAAAGAAGGTTATTTCTAAGTTAATACATTCTAAGTTTATTTTCTAAGAGTAAACATGTGTGCCTCTTCCTTTCCCGAGGGGGAGGAAATTCCTCTTTTTAGTGGCACTACTCGAGCATTAAACCTATGACCGCTCCTGTTCATAGTCAACTACCTACCAACTTGTTACCAGCAAATTGGTAGCATTCTAAGTATATTATATCTTACTTAAAGTATTGTTCAAGTATTTGTTCTAAAATATTATTGTTAACATGAAATCTGAAAGATAACCTTATCTGTCATGTACAATGCAAGTGAAAGATGTTTAACAAATGAGAAAAAATTGGTTCAACAGGTGTTCAAAATTAAAGTGTATAAAATTAAATTGAGGATCCATTGAGAAATCTCTTGTAGATCCCAAGAAGTGTGATCTCAAGTACATGTCTAAAACCACCGCAGTTTCATGATTGAATTCACAACCATACTCTTTTACAAAGGAAGTATATCTTTTGTCCACTAGTTACAGTTTATACATTGCAGATATATATTTGCAGATATTTGAAGAATAAGAATTAAAATGCCAATCAGAAACCTTATGGAGTACTCGTAATAAGCATACACATCAGACTGAAAAGTGGTAACATCAAGGCAATAAAAAGAATTAAAAGGAGAATATACCATAATCAGAAATGAGATTTCAGTGGTTCAGGTAATTAATCGATAAAGGCACTTCATTTGTATAAATAAAGAAAAATATTGATGAACTCTAGAAACTCCGGTATGGGTAAATTGAACCTTATTGGAGTCATGGGATGCGTACAGAATTTATAGAAATTCAAAGAATCTAATATGTACAAAAGTTTCTCAAAAAAAAAAAAGGAAAAATATTAGATTAACAATAGAGACGCCAGTATGGGTTCACTGAACCTTATAGGATCCATAGGATGCATAAAAAACTATTTTAGTTTAAAGGAATCCGTATGAGTAATGTCCCCCCACTCAAAAAAAAAAAGAAAAAGAGAAAGGGGGGAAAAAGAAGAAGAAAGAAGGATGTGAAAAGTTGCAGAAATGAAATTAATGATTACTTACATATTTGGAGTATAACATGGACAGATAACTCATTTAATGAAAGGATCTTTCACTGACACTAACAGAAAATGTCATAAAAGATATCATTTTTTAAACATGACTGCAATTACTAATTTATATTGGAATCAAGTAAGATGCTATCTCAGTCCTAATTATCATTTCTTCTAACGAATAATGTAAAAGAGGTTGTAATGAATAACGAAAAAGAGTTATACACACCTTCCTTTTAGTAAGAGTATTGATAGGGATCAGATTCTTTGGCTGCCGATAGTTCCTTCCACGAAACATAATAATTGTTTTCACATTATGTATATTTATCACAATTCCACCACTTAACCTAGCTAGCATAGTTGCCATCTCCTTAATTTTTTCCTTTGGGAAGTTATCACAACAAACTTGCACTGTTTCATGAAATTTCCAGTGAAGATGCATATTTTGGACAACCCCTCCAAACACTCCACGAATTCCAACAGGCACATAGTTTCTATTTCTGAAGCCAATTTTCTTGAATGCCTGAAGCTGTTCAGGTGTTAGTAGCTCAGGGTCATGACGCGGTGCTGGAAGCTCCGGCAACTCATACTTTTTAAGTTTTTGAAGAAGCAAAGCCACCTTTTTCTTTGCCTGCAGGCGAACATATTACATGAAATACATAGAATCAGTAAATATAAATACAGAGAGCCAATATTAATAACACATAACACAACCATTTCATATAAATAACCTAGTAATACTCCTTTTTCCTGAAATGGCAGAACATTCAAATGCGACTGACCTCACTTCTATAAGACACAATGTCTTGGAAGAGAATGCCACCATTTGTTCATAAAAGACAGCTAATAGTAAAGATGAATTGCATCATTAATTCGTCCAGATAAAAATCATTTGTCTACTATGTGAATTTGCTTGCGGAAACCCATCACAGAAGGTAATATTCATATAGGACATGCACTAACTTTGTTGTGTTAGAATGTCTACATAAAAAGAGGGAGAATTCAGTAGAACTAAGCATAAGAAATTAAAAAGAGGTAGCAGAATATCATAATAGTTTTCCATCATGTTATATCCTGCTCGGAAAAAAAATGAAACAAATTAGCACTGCACTAACAATGAAAACAGGAGAATAATATATTTATCTTGAACAATGTAGTAAGTACACTTCTATAAGTAAGTTGTTTCCATGTCGGGTAAATACTTCTGGGCACTCTTCAGGCATGTGTGTCAAGAACACTTGGCAAACATGTATAAAATTTCACAATATATTAAAATTGGACACTTCCTAGAAATTCACCAATTCACTAAGATACTTACAACTTTTCTGGACATTTCATTCCATAAACAATTGCGCACTTTTCTTTCACCATCAAAATGACAACTTTCATTGGCACACATACCAAAGATGGTTTTTTATAAAAATAGAAAAGGTTTTAGTAATTAAGATATTTATTAGTATCTTGCATAGCTTTAGAAGTTTCTTTTGCACATTCCTCAAATTTCATTCATGTTCTCTCTCACTCTCTATCACACAAATTAAAAAAAAAACTCTTCACGAGTTACCCTCTATACCATAACAAAGGCTTTTCAAATTGCCAATTCTCAACATTTTTGCCCTTTAGATTTGCGAGTGGTAAAAACTACATGATTAAAACAATACCATATAACTGATAACACTAACAAGTAAAAAAGAACATCACTCAGTTAGTAGTAGCGTTTAGTCCCTATTGGTTGACTGTATCTTGTGATTATCTATATAATAAAATAAGAGGAGAGAGCTAGATTAACTAACTCTCTAAATTCTCCTAATACCAATTTGTACATAGTATCGGAGCCATGATCTCTGAATTAACCTAGATTAACCTAAATCAACCTTAATCCTCTTCTTCCTCCTCGCAATCATCCCCAAATCTCCATCTCTATTGCAATCTCGCCTTCCCCTTCAGATCTTGACATCAACTTCAACCACAACCTCGCCATCGACCCTCAATCCCAACTAGGAGAACGACTCCGACCACGACCTCATCTTCAAATATCATCTCCCGACCACGAACCCAATTTTGATGATGACCTCGCCTTTGTCCTCGCGCTCCGACCACAATCTCATCTTCATATCTCAACTCCGACCACGACCTCATCTCTCGACCACGAACCCAGTTCCGACGACGACCTTGCCTTTGTACTTGCATCCCGACCACGAGATCGACTTCAATAGTAGATCCCGACCATTGTTTCCTTGGAAAATTGAGTGTGTAAAATCTTTATTTGATTGTAAAGAAAATTACAGCGGATCAATAATCCGATTACAAAAGAGAGGAGAATGGTTGAATCTCTCCTTTCTTTAGTGACGGGTTCTTGATGTAGCGGTGGAGAGTAATTCTTGTTCTCCTTTGACGAGCCGAATCGGAAGCTTAATTTTAGGATTTTCTTGCTCTCGTTGGAAGCGCACTGGTCAGGTATGAAAGCTTAATCAGTGGCTAAAATCTCAAAGAGATTAGAAACTCAACTTGAACTCGGCAAGTTTGTAGAGTTTTCTCCTCTATCACAATGTGTGTTCAGGAGCGTTGTGCTTAACTTCATCCTTCTGTGATTATCCAGCTTCAAGCATAAAGTGTATTCTCCTCCTCTAGCAGTTGGCTTCTTGGTTCCACCTCCCTTAGCCCCTAGCTTTCATAGCTATTCATAGAGATTTTCAAGGGGATAACTGCCCCCCTTAAATCTCTCTATAATGGGGATTTATGCCTCATTATGTGGGGAGAAAGTGGATATGATTGCTCTATAATGGAGATTTATGCCCCATTATGTGGAGAGAAAGTGGGTACTGATTGACCAGTAACCGTTGTATATTACATCAGAAACGCGGGTCTCGTTGGACGCGGACCTCGTCATTGGACGCGGACCTTGCGTTTTGATATTGAAACACTAACCTGAGGTCCACGTATTGAATAGCAGCACGACCATCGCGTTTGGCACAGAACGCGACCTCCGCGTCGCGTTTGTTGAGGTGTGACATCCGCGTTTGAGTTGAACGCGACCCTCACGATGGGAACGAGGTCCACGTCTGAGTTTTGAAAATGCAACCTCCGCGTTTGACAAAGGACGTGAGATCCGCGGTTGAGTAGAAAGGCGATCCTCGCGTTTGGCATGAGGCCTATGTCTGAGGCTTAGTCTTTAGTAATTTTTAGACAGCCTACAGAACCCCCTTCAAAGTTTTTGAAACACCGAGTTGAGTAGGACGAATTTCAAAATACTTTGGACTTTATGTTGCCTTAGGCTTTTGTAATTGGACTGACAATCTTTTGAAATGCTCTGAGCTTGATCTTGTCTGGATTCTGGTCTTCGTAAGTGTATTGTTGAACTGCTTGAAGTCTTCAGGAAAGATCGTAAGTACCCAGAAACGCAATCAGAAACTTTTCAAGCGTTGACTTGCTTTGGTGTAATGTTGAGTTGTTGACTTTTTCTACTAGTGTACTGTTAAACTGTTTGCAGAAGTCAGATCTCAGTCAATAAGTCTGTTGGAAAGTCAGACAGATCAAAGCGATGAGTTTTGAACTTTTGATTGCCAAAGGTAATATTTAACTTAGCAATTGAAATTTGGACAACTTCACTAGGGAAGCTGAATAGAAGAGGAAGTTGTTGTCAGAGATATGATGTTAACTTGACAGGTACTTGTTTTGCGTGCTAGAAGTAACAATTAACTTAGTACTGAAAGGTCTCATTTTTACTGAGAAAATCGAGAAGATAACTGTTAGAGGTGTGATGTTTAACATAACAAGAATGTGTACTAGAGGTGTAATGTTAACTTAGCATTGAAAGATCCTGTTTTCACTGAGAAATCGAGGAGATAATTGTAGAGGTGTGATGTTAACATAACAGGGATATGTGCTAGAGGTATTTAATTAACTTAGCGCTGGAAGGTCTCGTTTTCTTTGAGAAAATCGAGAAGATCCCTGTCATAGGTGTAATGTAACTTAACAGTGAGATGAATTTGCGATTTGAGCAAATTGAATGTCAGAGGTGTGATGCTAACTTGACGAAGATTTGTCTTGCGATCTGAGCAAGTTTAGTCAGAGGTGTGATGTTAACTTGATCGAGATTTATCTTGCGATTTGAGCAAGTTTGGTGGACTCATTATTCTATTGAAGAGAATTGACAAGTAGAAGTTATACCCGCTGGAGATATATTGAATTTTTACTTTCAGAGGTGTAATGTTAACTTAATAGAGTTGTGTGCTAGAGATAACGGTTAACTTAACACCAAAAGGTCTCCTTTGTACTGAGAAATTCGAGAAGATCACTGTTATAGGTGTAATGTTAACTTAACAGTGAGATAGTGCTAGAAGTGTAGTGTTAATTTAGCACTGAGGAGAAATTACTGTCAGAGGTGTGGTATTAACTTAACAGTGATTTGTCTTGCGATTTGAGCAAGTTTGGTCAGAGGTGTGATCTTAACTTGACCGGGATTTATCTTGAGATTTAAGCAAGTTTAGTAGACTTGTCATTCTATTGAAGAGAATTGACAAGTAGAAGTTATACCCGTTGGGGATATTGAAGTTTTACTGTCAGAGGTGTAATTTTTAACGTGACATGTTTGGTCTGTAATCATTTCGTTAGGAAAATGAATAAAGCTTTCGTAGTCCTACCATTCTATAGAAGGGAATTGGTAAAGGATTTTAGAGGGATTGGCGAGACCAAATCTCTTAGGATTTTTAACAAACCTTCAGCTATCAACGAATTTAGTTTGTCTTTATTAACTACCATTTGAGTTAGGCTAGCCATGTTATTCCTCTCAGCATGATGAGTTTCGAAAATTTTATATTAGACTTAAAAGCCAATGTATTCCTATATCCTTTAGCCATTGGAGGCGTTGGATTGTTATTCCACAAATAACTTCTAAAATCTTGCTTGGGATTAAAGAAGTATAAACTCTGTGAGAAATTTAAGAAAAATTAGCTTCTATATAAGTACTTATTTGATGAGAGGTGTGGTGTTAACTTGATCAAGGATACTACTTTTTTGTTTGGAGTAGTACATGATGTACTTTCAGGGTTTTTAATTCCATGAGAATGACAAACACAGATAGTTTTTGACATTATACCGATGGAATGATTTAGACTCTTCAGAGATAACTGTTGAACGTGACAGCCGTAGAAGTCGGATCACCTCGTTGCCTAGTAGATTCAATGCTATATGCTCTTGTAATCTTCCCGGTTTACTCTTACAACTATGTCTTCTGCTCATTCACCTTGTAAGAGTAGTTTCTTTCAGGTGCGACTTTGAGTTACTCCTATTTGAGGTAGGAGTGTGGTTTGCAGGTTGTGACGACAAGTCTCTACTAGTATAAACTGTGTCATGCCACTTGGACATTGGAGTGCCATACTCGAAATCTCTTCACAAACGCTTTGATTGACTCTTTTTTCTTTTATTTTGTAGCAAGGAGAGTAGGCATGGATACTTCGATGTCATCTTCGAAGAATCGCGCTAGGAAGAGCTTCTCGAGGTCGACCCATTTCTTGCTAGAGCCGGCAGGTAGCTTCATGAACCATTCAAAGGCAATCCCCTTGAGGGTCCCGATGAATATACGAGCCATGATGTCATCATTTGATACTACATTCCCTGTTTGAGATTTGAAATAGTATATATGTTGTTTCGGCGAACCTTTGTCATCGAAGGCGTGCAAATTCGATGCCTTGAACCTGGGAGGATAGGGAGTTGAATCCCACTCGATCAGGTATGGTCTGACCACCACTTCTTGAAGATTGCTTCAATTTGAGATAGCCTCTAGGCGTTTCTCAAGCTCGTTCATCTTCTTGGCATGATTATCTTCTGAATTCTCTGGTTCTTTAAAAGAAGACTCAAGATTTTCATATCTAAAGTTGTTCTCATTGCCATCAGAGTGTTCAGAGGTAGAGTTTTCATCCTCCTCTTTACTCTTGCTTTTACAGGAAGAAGCTTTAGTCTTTGGACTTTTCGCCTTCTTCGACTTTTTAAGCAAAAGAGCTATCATCTTCTTGAGATCGTTGATAGACTCTTGTTGGGCTTGAAGCATCTCATGTTGCACTTGTTGCACTCGAACTTGCTCCTCAAATTTCCTGGCTATCTCTCCTGGAATAGCAGTCATATATGCGAAGGCTTCTATCTCCTTATAAGAGTTAGATGAATAAGATTCCATGATGGCAGAGTGCTCATTGTCCGCTTCAATCCCTCTAACCAACAAATTGTAGTTGATCGGGGCAATTGCTCCGGTTCGGATCCAAGTGTGTCGGTAGATTCCTTCAGGCACGATCAGTATTTCTTTCAAGCCTGATGAATGTTAAGTATCTGACTCCTCAGAACTAAAAGCAAGTTGCTTCCCTTTCGACTTGATTAGTGTAGTGCTTGGACCCACCATGTTGGAAGTCACCTCTGATACTCGGCGTCAAAGAACGACTTCTTGTGAGATCGTCGCTTGTTGGCCGAGTTTGAGTTTGAAGCCTTTGACAATCAGCTAAAAACTGACCGCTTGGTCATCTGACAGTTGCAGTGACAATCAGAGAGCATCGCTGAGATGAGCTGCTTGCAATGGCACTGAGAAGTGATTTGATGAACACTCCTCTTTCTTACCAAGTAGTCTCTCATATGTGCTGTAGGGTATCTGAAGAACTAGCCTCAAACCCATGGAGGTGAGGACTTCCCAGTTCACATTTGAACTTGGCCTCTTAGGGTTGAACGTGAACCACACGTTTCTGAAGTGAAACGCGGAGGTCGCGTTTTGGCACATCCTCCTGCTGAACGCGGGTCTCGCGTTTTATAAGTGAAACGCGAAGGTCGCGTTTTGACATTATCTGTTGTTGAACGTGATTCTCGCGTTTTAGAATTGAAACACGAAGGTCGCATTCTGGCGCGGCCTTAGGCTGAATGCAGGTCTCGCAAAGTGGGACGCGGTCCTCGCGTTGTGGCACAACTTGAGGCTGAACGTGAATTTCGCATTTTGGCGCTGAAACGCGCAGCTCATGAACGTGAGCATCCCGTTTTGTTGCAGAAACGTGGGGACGCGAGCTTCACGTTTAGTGCCAACTGTCTTCAGCCTCTTTTTGCTGATGTCGAGCTTGACGTCTTCGTCGTCGATCAGCAATGTTTGGCTCGCAGGAGTTGTTGCGAACTCCCTGCAAACTGAGTTTGTTGAGCCTCAGGATGAGTTTGGCAGCGAGATTGGCCGCCACTGTGTTGGTTGTGAGCTAAGACACTGGCCTTGTGGGTCTCTTGAGAGACGTTGACGCAAGCCATATTGGCTCCACGAGAGATTGTCAGACTCTCAAGAGAGGTTGAGCCACTTGCTTTGTCATATGAGCTCTTTGAGAAGTCTCTGAAGATACTTAAGAGAGGGTCTCGCTTGAGACTTTGGGGCTAATAGAGCTCGGGGAGAGAAGCTCTTCGAACTTCTCTTGGTCGAACTAGACAACGAGTGATTCAACCACCGATCTGAGAAGCTTGAGGTCGGCTTGCGCTATGGCCTTCTCATCAGTAGAGAAAACATTACCTAGAGGAATCACCATCTTTTGTTTCCTCAGAAAATTGAAAGCATGTAAAATCTTCGTTTGATTGTAAAGAAAATTATAGCGGATCAATAATCTGATTACAAAAGAGAGGAGAATAGTTGATTCTCCCCTTTTTAATGTTGGGTTCTTGATGTAGCGGTTGAGAGCGATTCTTCTTCTCCGTTTACGAGCCGAATCAGAAGATTGATCTTCGAATCTTCTTGTTCTCGTTGGAAACACACTGGTCAGATATGAAATCTTAATCAGTGGCTAAAATCTCAAAGAGATTAGAAACTCAAGTTGAACTCAGCAAGTTTGTAGAGTTTTCTCCTCTGACACAATGTGTGTTCAACAGCCTTGTGTTTAGTTTCAGCCTTCCGTGATTATCCAGCTTCAAGCATCAAGTGTCAAGTGTGTTTTTGGGGATTCTCCTCTAGCTCTTGGCTTCTTGGGTTCCGCCCCCTAGCCCCTAGCTTTCATAGCTATTTATAACGGTTTTCAAGGGGATAACTGCCCTCTTAAATCTCTTTATAATGAGAATTTATGCCCCATCATGTGGAGAGAAAGTGGGTATTGATTGCTCCATAATGGGAATTTATGTCTCATTATGTGGAGAAAAAGTGGGCATTGATTGCTCCATAATGGGAATTTATGTCTCATTATGTGGAGAGAAAGTGGGCATTGATTGACCCAGTAACTGCTGTCTGTTACATCAGAAACGAGGGTCTCGTTAGACACGGACCTCGTTGTTGGACACGGACCTTGCGTTTTGACGTTGAAACGCTACTATGAGGTCCTCGTATTGAAAAGCAGCACGACCATCGCGTTTGGCACAGAACGCGACACGAAACCTTCGTGTCGCGTTTGTTGAGGTGCGACATCCGCGTTTGAGTTAAAATGCGACCCTCGCGTTGAGAACGAGGTTTGCGTCTGAGTTTTGAAAATGCGACCTCAGCGTTTGACAAAGGACGCAAGATCTGTGTTTGAGTTGAAAGGCGACCCTCGCGTTTGGCATGAAACCTACGTCTGAGGCTTAGTCTTCAGTAATTTTTAGACAGCCTACAGCCACGACTTCGACTTTACCCTCCGACCACAACGTCGTCTTTCGACCACGACTCCTGCCATGATATGCTCTCTCCTCTTCTTTCCTAAAATTATAACTTCCTAAAAAAATAGTCAAAACAAAATAGAGACTGTTAAAAGAAAATCCTTGTGGTTGTTCTTACTTTTGTCTTGGGATGAGTAGTTAAAACCCATGGTTATTTTGGCTTGAAGTTTGATTTTGGTTCAGAATTCTGATTTGAGCATCTTTGTAATTTTTGAGGTTTTTTTAATTGTTTCTAAAAGGTTTTTGTTTCTATAAGATTTTTGAGTGATGACTGAGTCTAAAGAAGAGATGAAACCAACAATTTCTAAGTTTGTATTTGAGAAAATTACTGATAGAAAGTTGAATGGTGATAACTTTTTCTAGTAGAAACATATTGTTGAGATCCATGTTACTGGAGAGCCAAGGATCACCATGCACGGTTCAAAGACTCGGCCGAGTCGGAGACGAGTCAGCCGAGTCGTATCCGTCTCAGCCCGCTCCGAGACGAGTCCGAGTCACGAGTCAATCGACTCAACTCAGAGGAGACCGACTCGGCCGAGAATCGGAGTTGACTCGGTTGACTCGACATTATGATGATGATTTTGTGCCTCATCGCAATTCAATAAGAAATAACTACATTAGCATGTATTTATGAATGTAGTTTGTGCAATTACTATATTGTGCATGTATTTTGATATGCTTATATCGACGACGCGTGTATTTATACTTTCGCTTTATGTTTAGTGTGCTAGGTGATATATTTTGGACAAGTGTTACATTTAATGTGGATGTCTACATTTTTTTAAGATTTGTCGTGATTTTTTCAGAATTTTTTGAGCTTTTCTATGTAGCATTTTGCGCGTATCGCCCGATACCGATCCGAGTCACCGAGACCGATCCGTCTCAGTGCCCGCCGAGTCGGCGGCCGAGATCGCGACTGTGAACCATGTCACCATTGTGCCTGACGATCCCTGATCCAAAGATGCAGACTTGAAGGCAGAACGATGCTTTTCTTCTAGGACAAATCTTGAACAGCATGGAGCCACGTGTTCACGATCTGGTTCTATATTGCAGGACTGTAAAGGACTTGTGAACATATTTGGACATGTTGTATTCAAGGGGTAACAACCTGAGTCGAGCTTATGATGTCATTCAGAAGCTATTCAGGAGTAAACAGAAAAGTCGAACATTGGCGCAGTTCTATGCCGACTTCAACAAACTTTTCGAGAAGGTCAAGGAGATTTTTCTTTAGTTGATATGAAGAAGATGCATGAGAGGTGGAATAAGTTGATGGTTCATGTCTTCTGAGAAGCACTGTAACCAGAATTCTCGATGGCTCGCCCAGATGTGATTGACAACTCTACTGTCAAATCACTATCAGGATACCTACCACTTCTTCAGTGAAGTTGTTCCTTTAAAGTCACAAAATCCGGCCAGTGTGAAGAGCAAGATCGTTCTGCTCCTACGTTCCAAGGCAAATCAACAAGAAGTAAAGGCCATGAGAGTGATTTTGGAGGTAGAGGTCGTTGAAGAGGCCACGATGGTGGTCGTTTAAGAGGATGAGGAGAGATGATCTATTGTCATTATTGCAAGGAGCATGGTCACACCAAGCACAATTGTCCATCATTGCAAGGGAAACAGCAGCAGCCATTTCAGTCTACTCATGCAGCCACAGCTCAGGAGCAACCTGATAGTAAGAGTTTCATCGATGAGGAAGCAGATGAAGAAGCAGTTATATCAAATGTTCCAGCAGTTTCAGGCATCATACTTCATCTTCTTCCATAACCACTTTGACCCGGACAAGTAATTCCACTGCTTTTTTAATTCATTTAGTTCTCCTACTTGGATTATAGATTCAGGGGCTTTTGATCACATTACTATGAACAAAGGTATTCTATCATCTCTTGAGTCTATGTGTTCATTCCCTCTGTTACACTAGCAAATGATTCAGCTTCTTTTGTTCAAGGCATAGAAATTGTTAATGTAACACCTTCTTTATCTTTATCATCTGTGCTTTATGTTTTGAGTTTTCCTTTCAATTTGTTATCAGTTAGTAGGATTACTAGAGGATTAAATTGTTCAGTAAAATTCTATCCTACATTTTGTGAATTTCAGATAGTTGGAACAAAGAAGATGACTAGCACCGGGTATGAGAAAGACAAATCGTACTATCTGAACTTGGTCTCTAAACCAATGGCGTACTCCAATCTGTTTCACTCTTTGATCATCACTGTCGGTTAGGACATCCCTCTCTATCGGTTTTAAAAAGGTTGGCTCTTATGTTTAGTCAAACTGAATCTTTAGAATGTGAGTCTTGTCAACTAGAAAAGCATCATCGAATTTCTTCCCTAGTAGAGTAAATAAAAGGATTAATCACCTCTTTGATTTGGTTCATTCAGATGTATGGGTCCATGTTCAATAAAATTCAAACTTGATTTTCATTACTTCTGTGGATAATTACTCCCGTGTTACTTGGCTTCATCTCATTAGGCCTCGTCCTGAGATTTTTTCTATATGTAAATTTTTTTTATTTTCAGATTAACTCAATTTAACACTTCTATGAAAACCTTAACATCTGATAATGCAAAGGAGTATTTTAGTTAATTTTTCACCAATTTTATGATTGAGCGTGACATTATTCATCAAACTTTCTGTGGATATACTCAACAAAATGGTATAGCTGAACGTAAAAACCGTTATTTGCTCGAGACTACTCGCACTTTGCTTATTCATAGGAAAATTTCTAAATATTTTATGAGTGATTTAGTTCTTACAGCATGTTATTTAATTAACCAAATTTCTTCTTCTGTTTTGTAAAACAAATCCCATATTCCATATTATATCCCCAAAATGATTTGTTTCTGTTTCATCAAAGATTTTTGGGTATATGTGTTTTGTTCAGAATAATGATCCTCATTAAAAAAATTAGATTCTCGTGCTTTCAAATATATTTTTCTTGGGTATCCTCGAACACATAAAGGATATCAGTGCCATTGTTCTTCACTTGATCGTTTTCTTATTTGTGCTGGTGTCATATTTTTTTAGTCTAAATCCAGATTTGATAGTGAGCCTCCTCTTTTAGAGTCTGAGAATGAGAATATGTTTTACCTTATTCAGGATTCACCAGTTGAGCACACTCCATCATTGATTGATATAAATTTAGATACATTGTCACTTATATATGGAGAACCAACCATAATATTCACAAGACGTACTTCTACTGTACATGAGCCAACATCCTCTACTATTCCAATTTCTCGAGCACAAACTAGTGAGAATATATTGCATTACCCTCTAGTGATACTATTGATTCTGACTATTATCTCTGATGATGGTCTTTCTATTGCCTTTTGTAAAGGTAAACACACTTGCACACCTCATCATATCTCTCATTTTATATCTTAGTCACACTTATCTCCCTTCTTTTATGCCTTTATTTCTTTTATGAATTCATACTATGTTCCCAAGCCTGTGTCAGAAGCCCTAGCTATCCCAGATTGGAGGGACGCTATAAAGAAAAAATAATGGCTCTAGAACAGATGAAACCTAGGATGTTGAAGGAAAGAAAGCATTTACAACTGTGAAGCCAAATGGGTCCTTGGCTCGTTTGGAGACTCGTTTGGTTGCCAAAGGGTATTCTCAGGGTATATCAGGACAACTTATAAGTTGCAAAGCTTACATCTGTGATGATTCTTATTTCTTTGGTTGTCACTTATCACTAGCCTTTTCATTAGTTATATATTAAGAGAGTGTTTTTCTCAATGATGTTTGTTTGGGATTTTGGTCTTTGTCACTCTCAAATCACCTTGTGTTTGTGTTCTGGCGACAACATCAAGGTAAGAGTTTATTCCTTTAGTATATATGGGTGACATCATTATCACAGGTGATGATGCGCACGAAATTGCGAATCTAAAATGCCACTTGCAGAAGCATTTTTAGACGAAAGACCTTGGATCTCTGTGGTACTTCTTATACATTGAAGTAGTTAGGTCCAAGAGAGGAATTGTTCTTTCTCAGAAAAAGTATGTAGTTGATATGCTATCTGAAGCACATTTGCTGGGGTGCAGGCTGTTGATGCAATAAAGCTAATGTCAGGCTGCTGCCAAATCAGGGGAGGTATTAAATGATCCTGACAGGTATCGCAGATTAGTGGATAAGTTGAACTACCTAACAATAACTAGACCTGATATTGCATTTGATGTGAGCGTTGTGAGTCAGTTTCAATCAGCACCAAGGACAACTCATTGGGATGCAGTGGTGTGGATTCTCAAGTACTTAAAGAAGATTTCAGGCAAAGGGCTTCTGTATTTGCATTATGGCACGCCAGAGTTGTTGGTTTTTCAAATGGTGATTGGGCAGGTTTACTCATTGATAGATGATTTACCACAGACTATTGTGCTTTCCTTGAAGAAAATCTTGTATCATAAAAAATAAGAAGCAGAGTATAGTGTCTTGACCTAGTGCGAAGTCAGAATATCATGTAATGACAAATGTGACTTGTGAATCGATTTGGATCAGAGACTTGTTGACTAAGCTTAGTTTTACTCCAGAGTGTCTTACGAGATTATATTGTGATAATCAAGTTGCTATTTACATTGTTGAGAATCCAGTATTCCACGAGCGCACAAAACATATTAAAGTGGATTATGATTTGGTATGCCAGAAGATAAAAGAGAAGGATTGTTCGGGCTCGACATATTTCATCTGATCATCCATCAGCTGGCAAATTTACTTACAAAGTATCTTAGAAAAACACGAGTTGATTTTATTTGTGACAAGCTGGGCATATGTGATATATATATGCTCTAGTTTGAGGGGAGTGTTAGCAATAGTGATCAGTCCCATGTGTACTAGTACACCGTATCTCATGATGTATTTATAATAATAAAATAAGAGGAGGGAGCTAGATTAACTAACTCTCTAAATTCTCCTAATACCAATAAAAAGCAATTTCAGCATCTCAATAATAATATTAATATTGGGAAATTTAAAACTGTTTCATTGGAATGTTAACAATATCATTAGAACAATATATGCATGTAAATATCAGCAGTTAGTATTATCATAGAATGACAAACTATCATAAAATCAACAGTAGTACCATAACACTATATATAAGGGGTAACAAATGTTCATAATTAGCTTTCAAATCCAAAAAGTCTCTATCTTTTGACTATGGGGAAAGCGGTAAAGAGTTACAAAAAGAAGGGACAAAAAGAGAATGGAAGTTTGAGGGATAAAAATAAAACTGAAAAAAAATGAAGGGGTATGGACACATTTTTTCCCTTAAGATAAATTAAATTATAGCATGGGAAGATTAAGAAGCTGAAAAAGCAATAAGACATAGCCCATATAAACCCATAAAATATGTAAGAGAAGTTGTTGACTATTACAAGTAAACATTGTGAATTAGACAAAAATCAAAACACAAAACTTGGTAGTCACATTATTCTTCTTTTACTTTTTGCAATTATTTCCCATTATATCCAAGAATGGCAAGTTAGTATGTTATGATGTTTGTGTTGAAGCCTACCAAGTTGAAGCCTATCATGTTGCAAGATTTTGATGATGGACAAGTATTTCTACCTCATGATGATTGCTCTACCTCAGTTGAAGCCAATTGAAGATTATGGGTGTTTTTGGAAGTTTTTGTGTAACTTTAGATATATATGAAAAGCCTTGATCACTTACACAAAAAATCATTTCCAAGTCGACTTGACCCTTTGATATAGTCGACTACCCATACTTAGTCGACTTGCCAAAAAGCCCTAGTCGACTAGACCATTCCAAACCAAATTTCTTAACTCTCTGTTTGGACCCTGACATGACTATTAGTCGACTTGACTTATATACCTAGTCGACTAACAGATACCCTAGTCGACTACCCCATTTTTCAAGTCGACTAATATCATATACAAAATTTTCCCAACTCTCTGTTTCTGTCTGAAATGAAACTTAGTCGACTACACCATTTCCCAAGTCGACTAACACATTTTATAGTCGACCAACAATACTATTTAGTCGACTATATTCAGTTATCCAGAAACCTGTTTTGCCAACAGACAGATACCCAGTCGACTAATTGCTAAATATAGTCGACGAATAGTTGAATTTTTGCCTAGTCTAGTCGACTAACTCAGAATCCTAGTCGACTATAGGCAGTTTCTGACTGTTGGACAGTTTCTCTTATCTGATCCTTTTGGTAACGTTTTCCAACGTTTAAATTATCTGAATTGGTCCTATAACTACCCTAACTAACCCTAGTCTTCAGCTATAAATAGGGAAGTTATTCCAAGGCCAATTACCAAGTCTTTCCATCAGTTTTCCAAAGAAAAATTCCAGAAAACCTGAAAAACTGATTTCCAACTTCTGTTCTTCACCAAAAGACATTCCATTAGTGAAGTTCTCTGAAGTTCATCTTTCCTATACTGTACCTTGTCCACTACACATTCAGTATCAAGGCTATAGGAAAATCATTGTATTCATTCAAAGAAGATTTTGTACAAGGCGTCTTCTTGGGAGTAGAAGAAAGTTGTACAATGCGTGTTCTCTTTGGTGTAAAGAGGAGTTGTGCACATTTGGCAAAGGGCGTTTGTCAAGTGGTGTACAAGGCATTGGTTGTGGGTGTACACAAGTCAAGAAAGGAAAATCTCAAGCATTTTGCTTGGGGACTGGATGTAGGTCACAAGGACCGAACCAGGATAACTCTCGTCTGTTTGCGTTTGTATTTTCTGTGTTTATCTTGTGATTATTTTAATTCCTGCAAGTAGTTTGTTTAAATTTTATAAACACTATTCACCCCCCTCTAGTGTTTGTGTTGCTTTGATTATAGATCTTACATTTGGTATCAGAGCAGGTTCAAGGCAACAACCATACAAAGATGGCAACGGAGTTCCCATCATCCCAATTCAAAGAAGGGCATTCTACACAACGTCCACCGCTATTTGACGGAACCAACTACAACTATTGAAAGTGTAGAATGAAGATCTACTTGCAGTCACTCAACTACGACCTTTGGAACATCGTAGAAGCAGCGTACACCAAGCCTACAACCAACTACAACGCTTGGAGTGAAGATCAAAAGAAGAATGCAAATCTTAATGCCAAGGCGATGAATGCTCTATTTTGTGCCTTAACCAAAGAAGAGTTCAACCGTGTGTCAACATTAACCTCTGCACATCAAATATGGCATACACTTGAGGTAACACACGAAGGTACTAATAAAGTTAAGGAATCTAAAATTTCTGTTCTTGTCCACAGATTTGAGTTGTTTAAAATGAAGGAGAATGAAACCATATCCGAAATGGTTACAAGATTCACCGACATTACCAATTCATTAGCATCTCTTGGAAAGGACTACACCCAAGTTGAAAGAGTCCGTAAGATTCTTCGTGCACTCACACCGGAATGGGAGAAGAAGACAACCGCAATTGAAGAGGCGAATGATCTCTCAACTATGACATTAGAAAACCTAATTGGTAATCTAATGGCATATGAAGTGCAGATAGAAGAAAGAAAGAAGGACGAACAACAACACCAATCCAAGAAGAAAGTACTTGCCTTCCATACAACTTCAGATACAGACAATTCGGATGAAGATGAAGAAGAAATGGCCATGCTTTCAAGAAAGTTCAAAAGGTTCTTAAAACAAGGTAAGTTTAAAAAGAATAAAGATACTAACGATATTCCTACTTGTTTTAAGTGTAACAAATAAGGCCACATGAAGAAGGATTGTCCATTGATGAAATCAAAAGAACACTTCAAGACTTTCAACAAGTTCAACAAGTTCAACAAGAAGAAGAAAGCCTTCCAAGCAACATGGGATGATAGCGACTCATCTTCCTCTGACGAAGAAGAAGCAACTGAAACCGCCAATATTTGCTTCATGGCCCAAGAAGATGAGGTACAAGATTATGATGATTTATTAGAAGCCTTTAATGAACTTTATAATAATTTCAAAAATGAAAAGATTAGAAATAAAGTTTTAATAAAGGAAAATGAAAAACTCATTAATGATAATGCAAGTCTTGTTTCTCAAACATTATCTTTAAGTTCTCAAAAAGAAGATTTGAAAAAATTATTGCATCTTTAAAAAGAGATAATGAAATTTTCTTAAAAGAGAATTCATTACTTAAAAAGGAAACTATTTCTTTAAATTCTAGAATTACTATTTTAGATAAAGACATGATTAGTTTCAGAGTTAAGTATGAAGATCTTTTGAAAAATGTAACTAAATTTAATAAAGGAAAAGAGAATTTAAATGTTTTATTATCTTCTCAAAAGATGTCTAACAATCATTTTGGTCTTGGTTTTTCAAAAGATAAGGTTTATAAACCTACTCATATTGGTATGGATTTTCAAAAACTAATTTTGTAAAATCTACACATCTTCATAATAATAATTCTTTTGTGAAAAGAAATACTATTTCAAAAAGAATTAGATGCAAATATATATGGGTTCCTAAGAATCTTAATAATGTTGATAAAAATGTTTATATTGCATCTTATATACATGATGTATGTAATTCTAAGAATTATGTTTATACTAACAAGTGGAAACCAAATTCCAATTGGATTTGGGTTCCTTAAGGCTAACCTTTTTCGGACCCTATCATGATGGGTACCATACATATTGTTTTTATCTTATAGGTACCTTATAAAGAAAAGTGAAAAGAAATATCTTCATAATAATAATTCTTTTGTGAAAAGAAATACTATTTCAAAAAGAATTAGATGCAAATATATATGGGTTCCTAAGAATCTTAATAATGTTGATAAAAATGTTTATATTGCATCTTATATACATGATGTATGTAATTCTAAGAATTATGTTTATACTAACAAGTGGAAACCAAATTCCAATTGGATTTGGGTTCCTTAAGGCTAACCTTTTTCGGACCCTATCATGATGGGTACCATACATATTGTTTTTATCTTATAGGTACCTTATAAAGAAAAGTGGATACTTGATAGTGGGTGTTCCAAACACATGACCGGACATCTGCAACTACTATCTTCCGTTAAAATCAAAAAGGGAGGTACAGTGATATTTGGAGACAATAACAAAAGTAAAATTATTGGTACCGGCATAGTTGGTAACATTTCAAAACCCCTTATTGAAAATGTTCTTTTGGTAAGTGGTTTAAAACACAATCTATTAAGTATTAGTCAATTATGTGATAAGGGTTATAAAATTGTTTTTGAAAAAGATGCTTGTCTTATTTATGATACTAATATGAAAGATATTTTATTTAAAGGTTTTCGAAACAATAACATTTATGAGTTATCAATAACATGCATGTCATCTAATGATAATTTATGTCTACTTGCTTCTAATAATGATTATTTTTTATGGCATAAAAGATTTGGTCATTTGAATATGAAAACTATTTCTAAGATTTCTAAATTTGATTTAGTTAAAGGTCTTCCAAAAATTGCTTTTAAAAAGGATTATTTTTGTGATTCTTGTCAATTAGGAAAACAAGTTAAATCATCTTTTAAATCAAAGGATTTAGTTTCTACAAATAGACCTTTAGAATTATTGCATTTGGATTTATTTGGACCTACTCGTGTTTCTTCATTAAACAAGAGTAGATATGTTTTGTCATTGTTGATGATTATTCACGTTTTTCATGGGTAATTTTTCTTAAAAATAAAAATGATACTTTTGATGAATTTGTAAGTTTTTGTAAAAGAATTCAAAATCAAAAGTCTCTAAACATAGTCACTATTCGAAGTGATCATGGAGGAGAATTTGAGAATGAATCTTTTTCAAATTTCTGTGATAAGTATGGTATTACACATAATTTTGCATTTCCTAGAGCATCTCCTCAAAATGGTGTTGTAGAGAGAAAGAATAGGACTTTGCAAGAATGTGCTAGAACTATGCTTATGGACAGTAACTTACCAAAATATTTTTGGGCTGAAGCTACTGCTACTGCTTGTTATATTTTAAATCGTGTGCTTATTCGACCTTTTTTAAATAAAACATCTTATGAATTGTTTCATAATAGGATTCCAAAAGTTTCTTACTTTAAGATTTTTGGATGTAAATGCTTTATCTTAAATACAAAAGATGCTTTAGATAAATTTGATGCTAGATCCAATGAAGGTATTTTTGTTGGATACTCTACTCATAGTAAAGCATATAGAATATTTAATAAGAAAACATTTACTATTGAAGAATCATTACATGTTAAATTTGATGAATCCTTGACTAAACCTGTTTCTAATACTTCTCCACATGATGATGATCATATCATAGATACTCCTAATGATAATATTGTTATATCTTCTGTTGATACTAACATTTCTAAGGATGATGAAATTCCTACCGAGTTACCGAAAGCATATGTTGAAGTAAGGAATCATCCACAAGATTTGGTAATTGGAGATATAAATCAAGGAGTTCAGACGAGATCCAAGTTGAACTACATGACACAAATTGCCTTCATTTCACTCATTGAACCGAAGAATATCAAAGAAGCATGTGCGGATGATTTTTGGACAATTGCCATGCAGGAAGAGTTGAACCAATTTGTAAGAAATGATGTTTGGGATCTTGTTCAACGTCCTACTGATCATCCAGTCATCGGTACCAGATGGGTCTTTAAGAACAAACTCGATGAATCAGGTGAAGTCATTAAGAACAAAGCAAGGTTAGTAGCACAAGGATACAATCAAGAAGAAGGTATTGATTTTGATGAAACTTATGCACCAGTAGCTAGACTTGAATCTATTCGTATATTACTTGCTTTCTCATGTTTTATGAATTTCAAACTATATCAAATGGATGTTAAAAGTGCCTTTTTAAATGGAATTATTAAGGAAACTGTTTATGTTGAACAACCTCCAGGTTTTGAACATGAAAAATTTCCAAATCATGTTTTAAACTTAAGAAAGCTTTATATGGTTTAAAGCAAGCACCCCGTGCTTGGTATAATAGATTAAAAAGTTTTCTTTTAAATTCTGATTTTAAAATGGGAAGAGCAGATACAACTCTTTTTATTAAACATGTTAATAAAGATATCTTAATCATTCAGATATATGTTGATGATATCTTATTTGGTTCTACTAACGATAACCTTTGTCAAGAATTTTCTAAGACCATGCAGAGTGAATTTGAGATGAGCCATATGGGCGAACTTACTTACTTCCTCGGTCTGCAAATAAAGCAAATGAAGGATGGAATCTTCATCTCCCAATGCAAATATGCTAAGAAACTTCTAAAGCGATTTGGCATGAAAAATTCTGGTCATAAGAATACTCCCATGAGTACGACAACTTTTTGGACAAAGATGAAAATGGTAAGAATGTCGATCAGAAACTCTATCGAGGTATGATTGGCTCTTTACTTTATATTACTTCAAGTAGACCTGATATTATGTTCAGTGTATGCTTATGTGCTAGATATCAGTTAAATCCTAAGGAATCACATATTAAAGCAGTGAAAAGGATTTTTCGATACTTAAATAACACAATCAATTATGGTTTATTTTATCCAAAATCATGCACATTTGATTTATTATCGTATAGTGATGCTGATTTTGCTGGATGTAAATCTGATCGGAAGAGTACTAGTGCTACTTGTCACTTTTTGGGACATTCACTAGTATCATGGTTCAGTAAAAAGTAAAATTCTGTGTCATTATCAACAACCGAGGCAGAATATATTGCTGCTAGTGTTGCATGTGCACAAATTATATGGATGAAACAAACCTTACTTAATTATGGCATGACTATCACAAACTCACCTATTATGTGTGATAATACCAGTGCTATTAATTTATCTAAAAATCCTGTTCATCATTCACGTACCAAACATATTGATATTAGACATCATTTTTTTACGTGATCATGCTTTAAAAGGTGACATTTCTTTATCTTTTATATCAACTGATAATCAAATTGCTGATATATTCACAAAACCTCTGAAAGAAGATACTTTTATAAAATTTAGAAGAGATTTGGGTATTTGCAATTTTTCGATTTTTAAACATTTTTTAAGATTTTTTCAAAGGCAATTTTTACATAATTTAGTCGACTTACTATTTTTATTAGTCGACTTATCGAAGACTTAGTCGACCTGCATTTACACCCAGTCGACTCCTGTAACCAACAGAGACTTAACTTTCTGATTTTTCAAAAATTAGTCGACTATAGTAAATATCTAGTCGACTAGTCCATTTATTAGTCGACTAATATTACCCTGTAAGTCGACTAAAACTGTGAAAATTTGTTTTCTGTTTTCGGATTTCCACTTCAAAACCCGACCCGTACTTTTAAGTCAAGGATCCAATAACCCTCTCTTTTAATCCTAACCACTGATCTATTTTCAGGATTGATCCTCACCTTTGATTCATTTCCTTACCTTAACAAAACCCTAGGTTTCCCATTTTTTTCTTCTTCCAGCCGAGCCCTAGTCGACCAGCAGCAGCAAAGGAGAAATTTCTGCAGCAGCCTTCAACAGTGATCTCCTTCCAATTCCTCCACTTTCCCTCTAAATCTAGGTATAATCTTTCAAATTTCAGTACTTTCCTTTCTTATCTATTGTTATCTTGCTTCAATTTTAGTTTTCCCCATGTCAAAATCCAAGAAAACTAAGTTTACTCCCTCATCATCAACTTCCCAAGTTGACTTTAAGAAATTCTTAAAAATCCAGGCCTAGAGGCAGATTACATTAGATTGTCCTCTTTAGACATCATTCCAGGAAGATTTGTCAAGTATGAAGATTTTTCCCAATATGATATCATGTCCTATTTGAGAAATTGTGGACTGTTTAATATGTTTTCTACTGACTTTAAGCAAGCATATTATCCATTCCTAATTTATCTGTTCTATACCAACTTAACCTTTGAAGATAATGAGGACGATGTCCATATTTACTCCTTGGTTAAGGGTATCAACTTAAAACTATCTCCAAAATCAATTGGTTGTATCCTGTCAATTCCCTTTCACGGCCTCTTACTTGATGACATCACTTTGGATGATGAGGAAGTATTAAGCAATATCTTTCTACCTGGCCAAGGATTGCCTATGACCAACACCAAACTGAAACCTATTCCACGTCTCATAGGTCGTATCCTCTCTTACAATATTTGTCCCAAATCTGGTAGTTACAATTACTATTCCAGAGAATTATCAGCTTGTGTCTATGCTATTATGGCTGGACTCGAGGTTAATTGGGCCAAGATTATCTTTGATGCTATGGTTAAGTATCATTCATCCTTTCTTCCTTTTGGAGCCTTTTTGACACCTATTTTTCGGAAATTTCATGTTGATCTTGCCTCCGAAACTAGTGTCGTTAAGATCTTTGAATTGTTTGATCGTGCCGCCATACATCGAATGAAGTTAACTGATATTCCTCCTCCTGAACCACACCAACCCTCTTCACCTCCACCTAGTCCCCCTCAAGGTCCATCTTCCTCTTCACAACCTCCTTTCAATGAACCACCTCCAACTCAACCACCTCCATATGCTGATGCATTCTACAATTCCTTGTCTGCTGAGATTGCATCTATTCAAACCCAACAACAAGTTCTGCACGACTCTCAGTCTCAAGTCCTTGCAAATCAATCTTTGTTGATGAATCGGTTTGAGCACATGCAAATTCAGATGGATTCCTTTGCATCTACTCAATCAGCGATTCTGAGTCTTCTCAAGATACATTTCCCGCCACCTCCTCCTCCCGGATCCGAGCCTTGAAGACTATGGCGTTGGCGTTTCTTTATGTTTTTTGCTTTTGCAACTATTATGTATTTTCTGTTTTTTAAAAAAAAACTCTGTCAGTTTTTATTTGGAACAATGTATGTTTTCTGCTTTTTGTTAATGACAAAGGGGGAGAACTTTGTGTTATGTGTTATGTAACTTTGTGTTATGTGTTAGTATTATGTAACTTTGTGTTATGTGTTAGTTTTAGGATACCTGTTACATACATATTCTGAAAATTCTGCATGTATTGCAACTTTGTGACATAGTCAAACAACATTGACATATATGTTATGGATATTGACATATGACCATGCAGGTGCAACTTAACACTTTCTGCCGGGGAAAATATATTTGTTTTAACCTAGTTACTGTAGGGGAGTTTTGTTGCAGGGGGAGCTATCATAAACATAAGTTGTCATCATCAAAAAGGGGAGAATGTTGAAGCCTACCAAGTTGAAGCCTATCATGTTGCAAGATTTTGATGATGGACAAGTATTTCTACCTCATGATGATTGCTCTACCTCAGTTGAAGCCAATTGAAGATTATGGGTGTTTTTGGAAGTTTTTGTGTAACTTTAGATATATATGAAAAGCCTTGATCACTTACACAAAAATCCTTTCCAAGTCGACTTGACCCTTTGATATAGTCGACTACCCATACTTAGTCGACTTGCCAAAAAGCCCTAGTCGACTAGACCATTCCAAACCAAATTTCCTAACTCTCTGTTTGGACCCTGACATGACTATTAGTCGACTTGACTTATATACCTAGTCGACTAACAGATACCCTAGTCGACTACCCATTTTCCAAGTCGACTAATATCATATACAAAATTTTCCCAACTCTCTGTTTCTGTCTGAAATGAAACTTAGTCGACTACACCATTTCCCAAGTCGACTAACACATTTTATAGTCGACCAACAATACTATTTAGTCGACTATATTCAGTTATCCAGAAACCTGTTTTGCCAACAGACAGATACCCAGTCGACTAATTGCTAAATATAGTCGACTAATAGTTGAATTTTTGCCTAGTCTAGTCGACTAACTCAGAATCCTAGTCGACTATAGGCAGTTTCTGACTGTTGGACAGTTTCTCTTATCTGATCCTTTTGGCAACGTTTTCCAACGTTTAAATTATCTGAATTGGTCCTATAACTACCCTAACTAACCCTAGTCTTCAGCTATAAATAGGGAAGTTATTCCAAAGGCCAATTACCAAGTCTTTCCATCAGTTTTCCAAAGAAAAATTCCAGAAAACCTGAAAAACTGATTTCCAACTTCTGTTCTTCACCAAAAGACATTCCATTAGTGAAGTTCTCTGAAGTTCATCTTTCCTATACTGTACCTTGTCCACTACACATTCAGCATCAAGGCTATAGGAAAATCATTGTATTCATTCAAAGAAGATTTTGTACAAGGCGTCTTCTGGGAGTAGAAGAAAGTTGTACAAGGCGTGTTGTCTTTGGTGTAAAGAGGAGTTGTGCACATTTGGCAAAGGGCGTTTGTCAAGTGGTGTACAAGGCATTGGTTGTGGGTGTACACAAGTCAAGAAAGAAAAATCTCAAGCATTTTGCTTGGGGACTGGATGTAGGTCACAAGGACCGAACCAGGATAACTCTCGTCTGTTTGCGTTTGTATTTTCTGTGTTTATCTTGTGATTATTTTAATTCCTGCAAGTAGTTTGTTTAAATTTTTATAAACACTATTCACCCCCCCCCCCTCTAGTGTTTGTGTTGCTTTGATTATAGATCCTACAGTTTGTGTGCTTCATGTCCATATCAGATGTTCATGTTCTTTTTCACAGGGGCTTCAAATAAATAACCGATGCAATATAACTATCATCCTTTAAGCAGCTAGTACTTAAGACTTGATACATAAAATTAGACAAAAAAGTTGAAGGGTTTTCTTCTGCTAAACTGTTCTATTGAAGATGAAGCAAGATTTCCAAGTTTTCATGTTTCAGGAGCATAAAAGGTTGAAGTTCCAATCTTGATGCTAAAGTCCTAACTACTGAACATTGACAAACTACTCGTATTTGCTTAATAAGACCGTTAACATGGGGGTTCACTTGATTGCGTGTGTATAAACCAGACAGTTAAAATGTCATAATTTCCCCTAACTCTTAAAACCATATTTCCATGCACAGTTTAAGTTCCAGTATAAAAAAGAAGTCACATCAACATGAAAACCATTTTAAGCTGCAACAGAATCATTCATAAGATGAACTGCTTAAGAAACAACCAAAATAGTTCTGCACAACAGAACTCTAGCAGTGCATGTCATAGTATAACCACATGAGTCAGGTAAATAACTGAAGGATTGGCTATTAAAGAAATGCATCAGCTATTTAAACTTTCCAAAGGACAAGAAACTGCACCTTACTTTGAATTTTTGAATGCACTAAGAAAAATGTTAGTTTGGTTTGTCTTGATTAGTAAATGTATCGTACAAAATTTCAAGCTAACATTGTGCTTCATGTAGTTTCTTGTATCATTCAAAAGATCAGCATATATTATGAGGGTGTGCTCAAACAATCTTCATGATCAAAAAGTTCACAAATAATAAACATATGTCAAATCCAGTAATTAGCATATTAATGACAGAAAATATTGTTGAAATCACAAAAGAGGAATGTGAGAAAAACTAAAATCATACTCTTCTTAAGTTGTATATGAGCCTCTCTTCTTCAGTCATCAGCTTCTTCCTTAGCTTCTTCGCACGCCTAATCTCCCTAAAAGTTTTCCCGGTTTCTCTCTGCATTCTCTTCTCCACTTTGCTTCGCATGCTTCTTCCCTTGGTTGTAGACATCAATCTAAACCCACTAACCCAGCTCAACGGGGAGAGAGGATGCAGTCTAGATTCGCCATCAAAATTCAACACAATCGCATTCTTCGCTTCCAATTGCAAGCGCACCTCTCTCTGCAAAAACCCTCTATCGTGAAGAAGGGGCAAAGGCTTCAAAAAGTGCCTTTGGAATCCCCTCACAGCCCACATGTCGAACACCACCAATGCAATCAACACAAACAACTAGAGAAGCTCATAAAGAAAGGCTGTATCATCTCGATTCCCTTTCATTTTCCATCAAACAGAATCAACATGCTTCGTTTGCAATCCAATCAAGCTGGATCATTGCAAAGAACAGAATATGAATAAATTATCAACTTTTAGAACTAGCCCAATACAGCTAAAATAAAATGATGTCCTTTTTTTGAATCTTTGAAGGTTGAATTTCTCAAAGTTAATTAGCATCCAACAAGACCTTTCGAGAAAAAACTAATTCCACAGACCCATAAAAAATTGAAAATGGAAATGGAAATAGATAAGGATATGATTAGGGCCCATTTTTTCCTAATTTACAAGAAAACAAAAAAAAATAAATAAATAAAAAGTGGAAAAAGAAACAAGAAAGAGAAAGGGATAGCGCTAATACCTTGATACTCGAGAGGTTTTGGGTTTTTAGCAGGTGAGAGGAAGAAGAAGAGAAGAAAAAGGGTTTAAACACCGGGTAGGGTTGTAAATAAAATCAGGATAGCAATTGGGTAGAATAGGGTCAGTTCAACCCGACTCCGAAAGAAGCAACTTTATCGGGTCGGATTCGAGTATGGCCTTTACAAACCTAAGACGCAATAAACACGGACACGACGTTTGTCTAAATTCTACCACAAGCTTTCCCGAAGTGACTTGACTAACCAGAATCATTGAATGGGCCGGGCCGGGCCGGGCCGGGCCGGGTCGAGCATATTGTTGGCCCAGCTTAAACTGGCTAGGCTTTGACCGAGCTTAAACTGGCCAGGCTTTGGACAGCCTAGTTTCTAAGCTGCCTCAATGTGCGTGTACATATGGGATTACGCTACAATATCTGATGTCAAATCGTAATTTTAAAAAAAAAAAATCAATTTCATAATTTAATTTGCTATAGTCGTCTCTTTTTTTAAACCAACTAGGTGCGACCACGTGTCAAGCGTAAAATCACTTCTCAGCGGCGAAAGACGCAAATGTCCCGTAATAGTCGCTTCGAAAATGAGACTGCTTCGAATATGAGGACTGCTAATATGTAAAAAACTGCAATCACCATGATCGTAGTCCTCACAAAAAATGACATATTTTTTAGTGTTTATTTGGATTGCGATCATGATCGGTACTCACAAAATGTCATGTTTCTGAGTCTTTATTAATACTGCGATCACGTTCAGTGGCACCGAATGATACCCAATACTTTCCATATCAAAAAATCACATCGATCACAAATACAAACAAAACTTATTGCGATGACGACCAAACGAGATTTGCAAAAGTCAATCCTAAAAAATTTGGTTCGGGGGCTCTGCCCCTTGAGACCCCAGGAAGGGGGCTCCCCGCCCCTCTTCTAACCCCCGCGGTAACCTGACCACGCAGGTCGATTCGTAAATTACTACGTCGAAGACGAAGGAGAAGAGTAAAAGTAGAAATGAAAATATATAAAGAAGTGGCGGTTGAGAGGAATCAATTTATACTGACATAGATGAGGTTGTAACTAGTAAAAATAGGGATTTGATTTATGTGTGTAAGTCACAAACACATACTATAAGATGGTCAATCCCATGTTAACACACAGATAAAATGTCAAGTTTAAGAGATACAAAACTTTAAAGTCTTTGGACCTCTTATAATATTATAAGACACACTCCCACATCACGCGTGTCAATGCGGGATTGGCTCTTTATATATATGTGTGTGTGGTTCACATACATGAACCGAACTCTAAAAATAAAGAGTGAGCTTTTTCCTAATTATGAAGGGAAACAGGATACAGTAGAGAATTTTTTCAATATATATACAGGAAAACTCAAAAAGTTTCACGAATTTCACTCAAAAATCTTTCTGCAGACACCATTTCTTTACTTTTAATCTTTCAAGGCTTAGAATTTCAAGATGTAATTACACTCAGGGATCGTTTGTTTCGCGTAAAACTCTGTAATTCGTAAATCACTTATTATCCAGTTATAACTACGGCGTTTGTTTGGATCGTAATTCGTAAAACACTTACGTAACTCAACTAACACTCACTTGCAACCCAGTTACCACTCACTTACAGCCCAGTTACAATTAATTTTGTGGTCATACAAATTTGTAATATTTTTTTATATTAATATTAAAAAATTTAATATTTAACTTTTAATATTTATTTACAGTATTAAAACTTTTAAAATCGCCAAATAGTTAATTTTGTGGTCAACTTTTTCACTTTCGATTTATACATTACGACAACCAAATATCGTAAAGTACAATACACTTTCCCACTTTACAATTTTATATTACCAACCAAATACCGTAAAATTTACATACATGTAACTCATTTACAATTGTAAAACACTTTACCAATTACAATTACGAATTACGGCCAGTTACGATAACCAAACAGACCCTCAATCTCGATACTACTTGCACAAACGATTCGGCTCCAACATAGATGTTGAGCAAGAGCTTTTCTATCTAGGCATAATCTGAAGAACATATAAAAACATTACGTGTAGCAATAGCGTGTGCATTTGTGGAGCCAATCTCATTTTCAATTTCTTACAGTATTGGAATTATGTGCGTAAAAGTAGTAAACGATTTTTTTTTTTAATTAAGCACAAGATTGCAATTTCATCATTCTAATATCTAATTATGGCACGTTTTATTATATTTGGATTGATGAAAAACAAAAGTCATACATTCCTAATAATGGGTAGAGTATGAAATTTGTTAAGTTCCACAAAATAAATTTAAACTCTCACTTAAGTTTCAATTGTTACTTGTAGAAATCTACGAGTGCTTGTTTGATGGAGTGAAAGAGAGAAGAATGAAGAAAAGAGATGAAAAGAAAATGAAAATTATATTTTGGAAGAAAGAAAGGCTGTTTGTTTGTCAAAGAGAAAAAAGAAAGAGAGGCTGAATGGCCGTCTTTATACCTGAGCTTATAAGAGAAGAAGGGAAAGATAAGAAGAAAAAGACAAGAAATGAAAAAAAAAAAATTATACCTAGATTCTTGAGCTCTCAGCCATTATAGTTACATATGGACTGCAATGTAGATGAACCCTCGCACGACTAGCTAGTTCTTGCTGGACTGTGATTTTTCTTTCTTTTTCATGAATTATCTTTTTGAGAAGAAGCTCGTGATTGACCATTAGCCTATACACACGCACACACACCTTATTCAAAATGTCGCACTCATGGGATTCGAACCGGTGCCCATTAAGGAGCAAATCCAATGGCTTACCGTGTGGCATACGGGGGACCTTTTCCATAAGTTAATGCTCATATGCTATATATGATTCTGATCTTAAGCAATTGTAACTTTCTAGGTAAAATCTTATAAATGCGGTCCACATTTTATATGCACCATGATGTAGGAGAGTAGGGTAACAAACAACAGGATTTACATTAGTCGACTAATCCTCTCAGTAATTGACTTACAGTTGATTAACCCTCTCAGTAGTCGACTAATCAATCTCAGTAGTCAACTAGTTTTGTACAACAGAGAGCAAGAAAATTTTATGAACTTCTTACTAGTCGACTAATTCTTACTATTAGTTGCCTAATACTGTCACCGACCTGTTATTTGATTCTGTTTAGAAGTTTTTTTGGGTTCAATTGGATTTCAAATTATTTTTATTTTAGTTTCCTAGTTACATTAGATTACTACTTTTAAAACCTATTTAAATGACATTATATTCTTTATTTTGTACACATAATATTTTGATAAATTCAATTGAGTTTTTCCTCTTAAATTGCTCATGGATTCGATTTGTTTGCTTATGGATTCGAGTATTATTCTTCCTGAAAGTATCTTTCAAAGTTCATTGGAGTTAGAATGAGATCTAACCAGTGTTGTTCGCTTTCTTGTCTACATCAAGTGGTATTAAAGTTTCGGCAACTTTTTAATGATGGCAGGAGACGACAATGAATTTCAAGGCCTTTCCATAAAGATGAGTACTGGTGAAAGGAGAGTCGACCCTATCAAGTCAACCATGAAAAGTATGGTCCAAAAGCTCAAGATATTGTCTCTCAAGATCGATGATCGAAATCTAGTCGATGGTATGTACCGAAGCAGATATGATCATTCATCAATTAATCTTTCTCCACCACCTCTACCCTCGCATCCACCACAACAACTACCACCATATATATCATCCATCAACTAATCTTCTTCCACCACTTCACCCTCGCATCCATCTCAGCCACCACATATCATCCATCAACTAATTTTCCTCAACTGCCACCATTATACACCCTTACAACTATCAACGAGTCAGCAACTTGTGTTGTTCAGAGATTGCATTACAACCAAAGGATCCTTGATACTATTTATTCAAGGTGTTCGGTCAAGTGAGAGATACGCAACCTCATCACTGACAACGAAAGCTACGAGAATATCATTTCTAAAACACTTGTGGACTACTTGAAGGTAGAGATGGAACCACACCCTTACCCTTACACTATTGGGTGTATCAAAAAGGGCCCCTTCATCTAGGTAATAAATTTATATGTTCTTATTTCAATTGACAAATATTATCAAGATACTATTATTTGCGATGTGGTTGATGTTGACGCATCTCATATTCTTTTGGGGAGACCATGACATTATAATGTTAATACTACCCACAGAAATAAAGAGAATATCTATATGTTCAATTGGAAGGGCAGAAGAATTGCCATGAGATCAATTTCACTATTTCAAAGAAATTAAAAGAAACAAAGTAGAGATCTACTTTAGTAGTCAAAAAGAAGTTACTCTATCTACTGAAGTTTCACAAAAGGTAAACCATTATTGGAAGAGTCTAACAAGGAGTTATTCACAACAGGGTATTAGAAAGATTACTGCCTATGAGAGGTATACAACATCATATAGATCTCATTTCTAGAACCAGTCTACTGAATTTTTCACATTACCGGGTGAATCCCATGAAGAATAAATTCTGACGGAAGAGGTTGTTCCTCTACTGAAAATTTTGAGGAGATTAAGTTAGAACATGTAGGAGAGCTTAAACCACTTTGGCAACATAGTGCATCTACTATTCAAGATTTTGAAGATCCTTTCATGCAGAAGGAGAGTATTCAAGATGCAAGTTTTCAATTTTTTAAGTTCATATCACCTACTATTAGCACATGAGCACGATAAAAGCATGATCCATTATTAACCTACAGCTATAAAGAGTTGTTGACTTATCGAGTTATAAGTAAAAAAGATTCAGATTTTCTAAGGTGATACCCTTTATTCCATGTAACATGGCTATAGGTGTTCTATATGGTGTGCCAACTTTTATCATCAATTGCACTTTGGAAACCCTTTGAAACAGATCAAAATTTGGGATGACACTTTCCTCAATTAGAGTTTGTTAAAGATTGCATCGTTCATGATTCGATTGATTAGAACTCGAGGATAAGTTCTTTTTAAGAGGGAGTGACTGATGTAGGATAGTAGGGTAACAAACAACAGGATTTACATTAGTCGACTAATCATCAAGAATAGTCGACTAATTCTCTCAGTAGCCGACTTACTAGTTGACTAACCCTCTTAGTAATCGACTAATCTAACTTAGTAGTCGACTAGTTTTGTGCAACAGAGAGTGAGAAAATTTTCTGAACTTCATACTAGTCGATGTAAATCACCTAGAGGGGGGTGAATAGGTGATGAGCTAATCTAAAGGATAATAATGCGGAATTAAAAACTTATTAATTCAAATTAAATTTCTTAAACTAAACACCACGTATAACACAAAAGTGTAGCCGGATTTCCCGTGAAGGGCTTTGGACTAACTCCTCAAGATTCCTCTAAATAAGAGTTGAGGTGCCGCGTTGGCTCTCTTGGTTGAATACAAGTGTTAGCAAACAATCCCCAAGCATATAACAATTAAGCACAAATATTATATCAAGCACATAAAGATGAAAGCAATATAAGAATGCAAGATATAAATAAGTAAGAGATAGAGAGTGAGCAATCGCAAACATGGGAGATTTGTTTCGAGGTTCGAGCACACTTGCTCTACGTCTCCGCCTTCAACACTATGAAGGATTTCCACTAAAATCGATCCCACCAGATCACTCGGTGCCACAACACCTATAAAGAGTTCCCACTAGAACTCTTGGACTCTCTAGTCCCGAACACACCGCAAGCCCACAAGCTCGCCGAGGCCGCACCTCAAACAAAGAGTTCACACACGAACTCGAAACACCGCGAGCCCGCAAGTCCGCCTCCTCAAAGTATAAAGATGGAACTTTGGTGATCACAACACTTTGATCACCTAAAATCCTCTAACAACAAAGATCCTTATAGGTAGATATAGCAATGGATAACTCAAGTATTGTGTGAGAAAACTAGGATTGAAATGGTGGAGGAAAACTCAAGAAAATCACTTTTCAAAAACTCTTGATAAACTCTCCTTTTGAATGGAAGTATTAGGCTCTAATACAAGTGGAGAAAACCTCTTAAAAGAGTAGGAAAAACTAGCTCAAAAACTCTCCAAAAATCTTATTTCAAAACAGTCCCAAAAGCCCTCCTTTTATAGGGCTAGAAAAACTAACCGTTGGGGCATTTTTCAGCCCTGACGGCTAACGGTCGACCGGCCTGGTCGACCGCCAACGGTCAAAATTCTAACCGTTGGAGCCTCGGTTGATCGGCCCGGTCGACCGCTGCCTGGAACAGAGAGCAGAACAGAGAGCAGAGCTCTCTGCCGGTCGACCGGCCCGGTAGACCGGGGCTTTCCAGAGAGTAGAGCTCTCTGGCAGTCGACCGGGTCAGTCGACCGGCCCTCCAGCAGACTTGGCATGCACATTCTGTGCACGTCGGTCGACCGTCCCGGTCGACCGACTCCTAGCTCGGTCGACCGGTCCGGTCGACCGGCAGAAGCCAGGTCAGGTCAGTTTTAGGGATTTAAAAGTTATCTTTTTAGCTTAAATAAAATCCCAAAAATTCACGAAAAATCTATAAAAATAGTTTCAATATTATACTTTGATAATCAAATATGTTTGAGCAAAATCAAGACATGTTACAAACAATTTGACTTATAAATTTTGGCTAAAAACAAAAACTGTATTTTTTCAAAATTGGTTTTTCCAAAACTTCTCCAAATACAAAAACAAGATATTTTAAACACTTTTAAAGCATAGGGTGTATGGATATGATCCACTACACATACATGGTGAAATATCTATGTTTTTGACATTAAGCACTAAAAACGATTTTGGTTAAAACATATATACTATGAATACTAAAAACCAAAACAGTATTTTAAAAAAAAAGAAAAACTCTTTTGTATTTTTTCAAAGTAAAAATTCTTTTATGAAAACTCATCTAAATCAAGAGTGTGTGTGTGTAAGATATACTTGAGCAATCTACCAACTATTCTATCCTTTACATTTTAACTAAAAACAAAATCTTATAAAAAAACAAACCTAGACACAAGCCTTGATCTTGAAAGGCTTCACTTGAAGTCTTCTCCTCCTTGACTTGGTCCAAACTTGATCCAAAGAGCTAGACTCCTCTTGAGTACTTAATGTGGTCTTGATACACAAGCTCTTGAATCAAACCGTGCTAGCTCCAAAACTTGACTTTAAATCTTTTGTTGAAGCTACACACCTACTAAGATCTTGATCACAAATTTGAAACTAATTAAACACAAGATTATTACTACCATAACTACATGAGTTGATCATCATCAGCCTTTAGGCCAACAATCTCCCCCTTTTAGAAGATGACAAAAACTCATGGAGTTATATATGCAGGATTAAAGTAAAGCTTCAAATAAGCTCCCCCTTAACTCATGCATAACAATAAATAAACAAATATGCAATGAAAGCTCATAAACATGTATGCAAATCACGGAGATAAACATGCCAATCAAGCATAAAACTCATCAAATTCTTTTTCTCCTATTTGCAAAACAAAGTAATATGCATAAACAAAAATTCTTCTCCCCCTTTATGTATAAAAGCAAGGAAAACATGCATATATACTAAAATACTTCTTCCCCTTTTTGTCAATCATCAACAAAGGGGTTAAAGTAAACACAAAATAATATTCTCCCTCTTTCAAAGAGGTGAACTTAAATTAACCAATAAAGAGATATATGCGATATACATTCATGAAGAGGAAGACGCTAAGTTAGCTTCCCCACATACATGCATTACAAGAAGAAGGGATGACAAGCCCTAATTCACATAACACATAATATGCAATGTATAAGAGGAGATGTGAAGCTCACCCTACACATGTGTACCGCATAAAGAAGAGTTGTCAAGCTCCTCAATATAAGATACACTCAACATGAATCTATATGTAGAAGAGATGTTAAGCTCCCCTTGCATATAGGCAATATACATTAAAACATTTTTAATTTTCTTAAAACAATTTTGAGATATCTTAGTAAATCAAATTTTAAGATATCAATTGTAAATAATCATTACAAATTTTGAATTTTTTAATTGTAATTGAAACATTTTATCAATTGAAATAACACTGAAATTTTGATACAAATTGTGATCTTGATACCAATGAAAGAAAGTATTTTATATTTGATACCAATATAAATTTTCATGGATACCAATTGAAATAAATAGTTCAATAGATACCAATTGAAACATATTGTACATTTTGATAACAATAAAAATACTAATTGTAAAAAAAACACCAATTGAAGATAATGCATAAGCTTATATAAAAAGTATCAATTGAGAAATCAATTGAAAATTAAGATTTGAATTAAGCTTAGCATAAACGTACTTTGTCATTTAAAGATGTAAATATCTTTAAAATCAAGTATAAATATATGTATTTGATTGTGCTTGATTTTCAAAACATATATATGTATGGAAAAGACAATACCAATAGGAATTGATATTATGAAAATTAAAGCATACATATATAGAAAACAAAATATGAGTATATACAAAATAAATATCAATTGAGATACCAATTGAAAATAACAATGTAAATCAAGTATATAACTCATAACTATCACCCTTTATATGCTCAAGATAAAAGATTTTCAATACGGCTTGCAAGGCATACTCGCCCATCCGTCCACCCATAAAGAGGGCTAGGTAGGGGTTTTCAAAAATAGGTGTTTGAAAATATTTTTAGCATTGAAAATCACTACCAAATGAAGAATAATAACTAATTAAAAATAATTTTTGAAAAACTAGTTAAAGATCCTTCAAAACATAAAACCAAATCATATGTATATCATGAAGCATACTAAATACATAAAATTCAACAATCAAGGTCCATAAAGCTCAAAATGATCATGAAACATAGTCATGAATAAACAAATAAAGCATGAGTGCACAAGAATCATGTAATTAGCATTTTTCATAAAAATAGTCAATTACGCTCAAAACATGAATATATTTTATCAAATAAAAATCATGAAAATTCATGTTTCATCTTTAAAAACAAACTTCTAGGTATATGTATGTTTTTATTCAAAACTAACAATATTCATACATATCCCAAATATAAAAGAGTCTATGATATAATTTGTATGAAGGCAAGAGACTCAAATGGGCATACATGTATATTTATTAGTTTTTAACTAAAAATACCATATACATGAAGTAAAACATGAAAATAGGGTAAAACAAGTATAAATGACAGAATCATCAAAACTAGGCTATACATGTGCATGTAGTGAGTACAAATGAACAATGAAGTGCAAACGTATATGAATCAAATGTTGCTCACTACTTCTACACGTATATACACAAGTTTTGACAAAAAATACATTTAAACAAGTTATATACATCATGAAGCACAAAAACAAATAAAACATGAACATGCTAAAAATGTGAAATAAGTAAAAAGCATGTAAACTAAATTAGGAGTTTAGAGATAGTCACCAAAATAAAGAACTATAATCCAAATCTCCAAAACATGGTGGTTGTTGTATGCGCGGAAAAAGAAAGAAACGAGGTACTGTAAAATTCCTTGAATCAGATGAAAGATTACAACAAAACTGTTTCCCTTCCAGTTACAAGGGAGGGAGGATGTTGAGTCTTGAATCCTCCCTTTGTTTAATGCTGGGTTCTTCGTATGGCGGTGGAGAGTGAATCTTGTTCTCCGTTGACTGGATGACCGTCAGGATCGTCAGGGATCTTCTCTTTGGTTGGTAGAAGGAGTAACACAGCTCTTGTCTACCAAAACTCTCAAAGAGAAGGTAGGCAAAGGACAACTCGTACGTAGCGAGCTTGTTGAAGAGTTTAGCTCTCTTTCTCCTGTCTCTGTCTTGTTGTCGTCTGACTAAAGAAAATCCAACCCTCTTTTTCTCCTCCCAAAATCGACCCCTTCCATAGCGACAGGGCTATTTATAGAGGCTCCAGGGGTGAACGTGCCCCCTAAAAATGCTCCACAACGAGGGGCTGACCTCCCCGCTATGTGGGCGGCGACTGGCCCCATAATCAGGGCGGTTATAACCGAGACGCGGGTGTCGAGCCCACGCGCCTTGATGTTGAGACGCGGGTGTCGAGCCCACGCGTCTTGAGGTTGAGACGCGGGTGTCGAGCCCACGCGTCTAGAACTTGAAACTCTGCTTTTTAATGGCTTGTCTTTTAGTGATTTTTAGACAGCCTACAGAACCCCCTCCAAAGTTTTCAATATTCCGCAGTTAACTGGGACGGATTTCGAAATACTTTGGACTCTAGCTGAATTCGCCTTATGACTGGACCGTTAATGCTCCGGGTTTGATCTTATCTGGAGTTGGTCTTCGTGAGTGTACTGTTGAACTCTTGAGGCCACCAGATTTGATCGTGTTGAGTGTCTAGATACACAGTCTAAACCTCCCCGATTGCTTTCAGTCTGTCATGGACGCGCTTTAAGCCAGGAGTGGACGATCGTCTGCTTGTGCCAGTGTACTGTTGAACTGATTTGCAGAAGTAAGGACTGAACGCCAGTTCTTTTGAAGAGCAGAGATAGTACTGCTTTACAGACGCGACTTTCATGGGGTGCGTCTTTTGGCAAATGAAAAACGCGACTGATCTTCCATAAAGCAGACGCGATGTTCAGCCGGGCTGGAAAGACGCGAACTTCTTAGAGAGACGCGACTTTTTAAATGCATTCATGGCGGTGATGACGGGGCATGTCCATAGAAGAGGCGCGGCCGTCGGGTGCGAATCTGTGCCATGTCATGATTGCACTGCCAGTTGGCCTGGGGAACCGACGGGACATCACCTTTTGACGCGCAGACTTCCTGGTTCATTAAATGATCTGTTCCACGTGTCAAGCGATGACTCGCTGCAGAGCCATGGTGCGCGATCTTCGCGATACATTAAAATTGATCTGTTCCACGCGTCAAGCGATGACTCGCTGCAGAACTAATCGAGCCACGCGCCGCGTATCTTCGCGAATCCTTGTGCCTATAAATGGCAACAGTCAGAGAGATACCTCTTCTTCTCCGAGCGCATTTGTTTAGAGTTTTTAAGAAAGAGAGTTCTTCTTTCTCTGTTCATCTCCATTACCGGATTCTTAATCACCAATGGCACCTAAGACCAAGCCAACCGCATCCTCTTCAAGAGCGACCGTCACCGAGGCCCAGAGGGGCGGTTCCTCCGCGCAGGAAATCCTTTCCCAGGTATAACGCCGTTTAGGCTTGAATTTCACCATTACTGGAAGCTCATGGAACCCCAAAAAGATATCTTTTGGAGGAGAACCATTAACACAGAACCGTCAACACAGAAAACAAACCGTGTTTGATTCTCAGACGCGGTCTCAGACGCGGTCTTTGAGTTGATAACCAAGGCGCGGGTTTGATGACCCGGTGCCAGCGAGTCCTGCATTTCAGATTCTTCACTTAGAATATTTCTAATTGTGAAGGGTTCGGACGCGGACTTGAAGATTTTTCATCAGGTGCAGGTTTTTGATGAATCTTGCACCTGAGCCCAAGTACTTAGAGATTTTTCATAAGTCTTGGTTTGCAAAACGCGGATTTGATCCCGCGGGTCTTACGCCTGGATGCGGATTTGCAGGTCTGGATGCGGATTTGATAATTCCTGCGTCCAGTATTTCTTCTGCATCTGGACGCAGATTCGCAGGTCTAGACGCGGATTTGATAATTCCTGCGTCCAGTATCTCTTCTGCGCCTGGACTATAGACACTTAGCATTTTTTTTTGCTTCTGATAAGGTGTCTGATTAAGTGTCCTTTTCTTTTGCAGTACCACACCCTTCTGCACCCACTCGCGAAGAAGTGGCCACTTTGGACATGTAGGTGGTGCTGACCGTGATCTGGCCTTTGTGCTACGAAGGACAGTACCTGTGACTGCTGACAGGTCGCAGGAGCGCCAGAAAAGGCTCTCCAATGTTGATATGACAACCCTTCGGGTGCTTATGACCGATGCAGCATTCACAACGGATGATCGCGTCAAGCTGGAGAAACCTGCCTTCTTCTTCGGAGATCGTATCGGTGATGGCGGCTATTCCATGTATGATGGAAATTATAGATGGCTCCGTCGGATAGGGGATAGAAGATTCTTTCTTCCAGACATGGAGAGGATGTTCCCGCTGTCTTATCTCCAGCACATGTCCGTCCCTCGAAGATGAAATGGGACGTTTCCCGATATGTCCCTGAGAATACCCTCGGTGACTGGGCTCCCAGAAGGTATACCGTCATGATGGTCATGATAGGGCGGTTCTCGGCCTGTTCCCGGGTCGCGCAAGTCTGAGCTCCCAGTTGGAGAGATACCCAAAACTCGGCACTACCTTCCTCAACGCGTTTATGAAAGCGGAGGGTGATTTTCCTGTTGAGTTCCGTGCGCCCGGGTGGGTTCATTCCACCGAGAAGTATTGGTGGTGCAGGATAGTGAGCTTCGTCCTTGCCGATCTTGGAGATCTGCTAAAGCATGTGGAACTGTACCCAGCAGTCAGGGCCGTGCAGTATGGCATCCCGCCGAGTTCTCAGAACTTCTTCGGGGTCCTGGAGCGTTACAATTCTTTGACGGGGACATTCTTCACCCCGATCGGAGAGATGGGCCTTGCACTACACGAGTTGCATGAGGTCTCGGGGCTGGCAATAGGGGATTCTCCCTATGAGGAATATATCCCAACCACTGAGGAGCTCAACCTTATGAAGAAAGGGTCTCCTCAAATGTACGAGACTTATTGGGAAGTGCTATGTCACTTCCATATTTGCGGCCAGATAACCACTTGGAGGTCGGGAGGAATCAAGCAGCTGTCTTGGGCCAGTTACTTGTTTAACAATGTCAATAAGAAAGACCATCCAATAACCCGACTGGCTCCCAGCTCCGACAAGGAAATTGACGACAGGATCGCCCAGGCTCCTGAAGGCTTCTACACCACGGTTTCGAACGAGGACGGTTTCGAACCTGACATGGTCTTCGAAAGCTTTCACCATCAAGCCCGGACCCCTATCTCCGATCGAGCATTGTTGGCGGGCTTCTTAATGCTGTGGCTAAATCGTTGTGTGGTGCCCACGCTGCCACATGAAGTCATTGTTGCCGATGTAGTGTACCCGGCGGTGCTCCTGGCCTATGGCAGTCCCATAGCCCTTCTCCCGGCCATGGCGGCTGGCATTCAAAGCGGGTTGCGGGCGTTAACCCAGGCTTTCTGCGAGGCAGGGAAGGCTATCGACTCCCATGGCAAGCCGATTGTTGACTCAGAGGGGAAGCCGACGGTGAAGCGCCCCAACCCTCGGGTCGAGCTGCCCTACACGTACCTCATGGCTTGGTACGTGATGCACTGCCCTTCCCTGATGACGCCGGTGCCTTGGAGTGAGGGTTTCGCCCTTTTGTACAGCGGTTGGAGGGTTCGGACTGGCGTAATACTTATATGTATTTCGTCCGGAAGTGCATTTCAGATGCTTCGAACTACCAGCTCAATCGCTGTTTTCCCGAGATCCCTGGTGCATCTTTTGGGGATCTATTTACTGATTCCGCAGGCCCAGATGACTTCACGAGGTTGTCCACGGGGGTCTTCTGGTGGTTGATCAACATTCGGCCCGGATATGTGCTTTTCCGGCAAGGGACTTTATGCACAATCGAGCCGTACATGCCGAATCGTTTCGCCCGACAGTTCGGCTACGATCAACTCTACGTCGGCAATCCCAATGCTCGACTCGCCTTCGAAGGGAACTTGTTCGAAGGTGCTCGGGCTTGGTACTACAGTGTGGCCGGAGGGACGGAAGCAACTTTCCGTCTACCTATCGAGGGGTCAAAGTGTCGTATGAGCTTCAGCTTCTGCTCCTAGTACTTCCAAGTCAACCAGACACCATACTTTGTTCCGGAGTATTCATGCATGAGAGTATCAATGCAAATCTCGAAGCAAGGTCGGAGTCCGGTAAACGCTCGCGAGGCGTCGAGCAGTACCTGAAGGCTCTGAAGGAGGTCGGGAGAAGGTCAAGGAAGGAGCCGCGAGCAACAAGGGCGGGAGCCGCGACCAACCAGGGCTCGACAGGCGGTGAGTAAGCGTCGTCAAGGCTCTACTTCCACTGCTGAGCCTGCCCCAAAGAAGGTCCGGAGAGACTTGACGGCTGCAGTTTCTCGATCTGCGGACATCCCTTCTGGTGTTGGGGAGCCGAGGGAGGAAGAGGTGGACAAGGATGACACTCCCTTAGTCCATGCCCGCAGGTTACACCGCAGGAGCCTCAGGATTGCAAAGGAAGGGGAGCCTGCTGACAGACCTACCGCCACTGACGAGACCGAGCAGCTCGAGGTCGATATAATGAGCGGAGGCGATGTTGCGATTCCGGGGATCTCGGCTCAGCCCGAGTCTTCCTCAGCTCAGAGGAGGGATGAGGCACAACAGCCTGGGTCTCCTTCTGTCTTCATCTCCAGTCCTCGGATGGTTGACCCCAGCCCTACCACTGGGGTGTTTAGAGGCAAGGCTCCGGCTACCGAGGCCTCTCACGTTGAACTGTCGTCCTCCTCATCCGCAGAGGAAAGCGATTTTGAGGATGAGGTCGACTATGGTGACGAACCGCTCCCCTGATCCGAGCAAATTCTCACACATCTCGGAGGAGGAAATACATGGGTGTGAGCCGGCGACGATGTCACCACCAGCGGTTGCTCCTGCTGAAGGTACTCTTTTCACCTTTTGACCTGATTTCCCTTTTCATTTTGAAGAGGAGGCTTTAACATTCTCTTTTTATGCTGCAGGCTTGGCTGAGGATATTGAGGCTGCAACCTCCTCGCGTATCGAGGAGATGGTGCAAGAGTTGACCCAGCCGGAAGGGGTTAAGACTTCAGCCGCTGAGATGCCTCCAGAGAAGGCAATTACTGAAATCGGAGAGACTCCCAATCTGCAGGACGAGGAGGCAACCACTGAAGCCAGGGAGACTTTCCTCTACAGGGTTCGCCCAAGGATTCGACATCTCTGGACCTCCAGCTTGGTAAGGAAGTTTTATGTCTCGGATGTTTCTCTTTTTACCATTCTGGCTAATGTTGAGACAACTTGTAGAGAGAACTGAGGGGGCCCAGGTAGAGAGTCTGACGGTCAGTGTCCCTCCGGAAGGCCACACGGCCCAAGCCTTGGTTGAGGTTTCTGAGGAGGTCGAGCTCACTACCCTGTCATCGGCTGTGGAGGTTCCTGCAGAGGTGGTACCCCCAGAAGCGCCAGTGGCTGCTCCTGCTCCTGCCGTACCCGTGGTCAGCTCGACTCTTGCACCAACAGAGCCGATCTACATCCCCACCCCGTGATAGAAAGGGGAACGGGGAGCACTTCGGATGATGATATCATGGAGCTTTTGACACGCCAGGCGGTGCAGCAGTTCCTTACCTCGATGCGAACATGCATCGATTTCGTCCTGACTAGGGGTAGCTCCCTTGACTTCGCCCAGATGTTTCTCAGAAACCAGGTCGAGAACATTAAGTTGGCTGGAGGCCCTTCGCTAGCCCAGGCGAGTCAGCTGCTGGTGGATCAGCTGGGACAGCACCTGAGAGAGTTTCGATCCCTAGAGGATGATGCCGGTTCATCCTACGAAGCCCAAGAAACGCTGAATAGGCTCCTTATTGCTCAAGAGCAGGAGCGAAGAGAGGTGGAGGAGAAGATCACCGATAGCACTCGTCTTCTTGAACGTGTCCAGGCTGATCACCAAAGGCTGGCGATTGAGTCCGAGGAGTCAGAGGCGATCATACAAGCCGCAAAGCAAGCTATTCTTGACTCTCGAGCTGTTATAGCCAGGGCTGAGGCCATGATTGTCTTCAACGAACAGAGGCTTGCTACCTCTGAAAGAGGCTAGCGGAGTTAGAGGTTGCCAAGGCGCAAGCTGAAGCGGACCTCTCTGTTCGTTCGTCCGAGCTGGAATCCCTCCGAGTGCAAGCGCAGGGATTTTGTCTGAAGCGGATCTGCGGGCCCGAGCTCTCATGGAGGTTGAGAAGGCGCGTCAACATAAGATACATCGTCTTAGAGAGCAAATCCGTTCTTGGCGGACCAGGACTTGTAGCCTTCTCTCTTTTTTTTTTAAGAAAAGGACACTCTGTTCACTAAGAGTGTTTGTATTAGCTTTATCATTTTTGATATAATAAAAGTCTTTGAAGTTTTTGGTTCCACCTCCTTTGTTGCCTCGCTGTGGATGAATTCGACCTCTTGATCACAATCTTTGGTTAACTGACTGTGAATGCTGAACTTAGGTGAGACTAAGTTCTTTAAATGAAACGTGGTGTTTGACCCATAGGACCTTAGGCAGAACTAAGCCCTTTTGATGAGACGCGGCATTGGTTCATAGGGACTTAGGTAGAACTATCCTTTTGATGAGGCGCGACGTCAATTCATGGAGAGACGCGGTCATCAGTTCATAAGAACTCAGATAGAACTAAGTCCTTTTGATGAGACGCAGCGTCAACCCATAGGGAGACGCGGCGGCGTCAACTCGCAGAGAGAAACGCGGTTTTGAGTAACGCGAGTCTGTCCTGCCAATGAAGACGCGACTCGAGCGGACGCGAGGGACGCAGCCTTGTGTATTTTTCCCTTAATCTCAGAATGGACTAAGTCCTTTGCTGAGTCAAGTGCTTTCCCTTAAAATGGGCCTGTTTGCTGAAGGGACGCGATTTTGAGTCACGCGGACTTCCTTTGGAACGCAGGTGGACGTCATTCATTCTGAAAAAGGAGACGCGGGTTCCAGGATGTGGTTTTCCCATCTGCGTATCGATGTAACTTCCAGACGTTACATGCGGCCTGACATAAAGATTTTATGAGATCTTTGAACGTCAAGTCTTCACTGACGATTGAACGTCAAGTCTTCACTGACGATTGGGAAACCGGGTCATCCGTTGTTTCCCGAAGCAGTTGTCCACGCGTCGGTTCTTCATTGGACTTGGGCGTTAATACCCTTTAATGTAAAACCGGCGCTGGCGGTTGTAGATCAGCGTCTTCAACGTTTCCCGAAGCGACCCTCCACGCGTCAGCTTCCCATTGGACTTTGACAATCGTGCGGTCATTAAGGCCGACGGTTCCAATTGATGAACCATTAATGACGGTTACCAGGAGCGGCCTATAAATAGGGGCTCGCCTTCTTTAGTAGTCCCAATCTTAGACTATTTTCCCTTTTAAGAGAACGATTGCTCTGAGAACTTACGCCTTCTTCAGAGTTTCTAACAGGGGTACTGTCTTCATGGATGAGGACGACTCCGGGGAAGAAGATAACCCAGAGCTTTCATGCTTCTGTTGGTCTCTTCAGGATAAAGTGTCTCTCTGATCACCTTCCATGTCCATATTCTGATGTAGAGAGTTAAACTTTTGACAGAGGCCTCTGCTGGTATGCCGTCCCGACTTGCCGTGATGTTTCTAGTTCACCTAAGTTTGCACTTTGGCATCATCATCATCTGGATTTCCTCATGAAGTCTGAGTTGGTGCATTCCTTCTGGAATTTGCGCCGCCGACTTAAACTTCCCTGGATGCGAGTACAGAAGTCTTTGGCACTTGGCGCTGACTTTGCTCATGAAACTCGCGTTTTAAGGCCACTGATTTGGATGAATTCCAAGTCGGGCTGAAGGTTTCAGACCCGAATTTTGCAACCCCTATTCCCTCGACAGGGAGATGGCAATTTTCGGCGTCTGAATCTTTTCGCGCCTTGTGTTTTAGGCGCGGGCGCAAAATGAGACCGCGTTTGAATCCTGTGTGTGGCACAGTTTTGATTCGCGTCTGCTTCTATTGACGCGGTATTTTGACTCACTGCGCGGGCTCATTCCCACGTCTGAAGTCTTCGACAATAGCCGCGTCTGTCACTTAGTTTTCTTTGTTGAAGTATACTAAGTTCCAGATTTTCTAACCCCCTTATTTATTCCTTGTAGGTAGGCTTGATTGTCCTTTTCACGTTCGCTGGGCCCCTGGAAGAATATTTCGGCCGGCAAATTTGTTCGATGTTCGTCCACAAGGGAAGAAGTCATGGTCCTCGTCGTCTACAAGGGAAGAAGTCATGGCCCTTGTCGGGGACTTAACCCTCGCCAAGATCTCTTTGAATGCGACGCACCAGTCATGCTTGCTGGCATGGCATGGTTAGAGTAAGGAAGGCAGCGAGGGGGTTACGGTAGATATAGTGGTGGTTAGCATCCCCTTCCTCTCTCACCCCAGAAGTGACATCGAGGACACTCCATGTTTGTTGGGTGGCCTTCTGGCGAAAGAGATGCTCATGAATGAAGGGTTGCAGGGCTTTCTGCTGCCACCGGACCTCAAGAACACCATTGCTCTTAGCTTAGTCAGCTAGGGCTCTTTCGATGTTCACGTCATGCACCATAGTGCAATCGGCTCCAACTGTCGCCACAGTTTGGCGCTTTTTCCAAACATCGTGCACTTGGAATCAGATGCGGCTTCAAGGAGTGAGTACGGCCTCTGAGAGAGAGGGACTTCTTTGTACTCCTTAATTGTAACACTCCATCTTATTGTATAAGAGAGCGTTTTGTATCACTTTCATAAGGCTGAATATAAATAAAAGTGACATTTTTCTTCCTGCCTCTTTCTATTGTCTTAAACCTTTTTGTTGGCCCAAAAGGTTACACTCTCCAATTGTTTTGTGTTTTGATGATGACAAACCAAATTAGAGCTATTTGGTACTAATAAGTTTGTTAAGATAAGTTTCAGGTTTGTACCATGTTTAGAGACCATTCGCTTAGCTATTGCAAGAACTTCTAAGTTCCACCTAGCAAGGAAGGCAAATTGCACATCAAGGAAGGATCATAGAAGAGAAGGCACTATCAAGGCATTGGATGGCTCAAAGACTTGAAGATAGCTCAAGAAGTCTTCATGTAATTTGTTTTTCAGTTTATAGTATGTTAAAGAATAGTGGATAGGTTTGAAGCTCTATCACACACATTTTTGCGCACATGCTCATTCCAAAATAATTTCTTATAAAATATACAAAATATTTTGCATACAAGTTTTTGCCTACAAATACATCTTTATATTTTATACTATTCCCTGTTCAAAAGTATTTTTGTTAAAATCAAAATCCTCTTTGTTTTCTTTCTTAAAATTGATTTTTGACCTGATCCGGTCGACCGGGACAGTCGACCGAGTCTGTGTCAGTCTGGTCCGGTCGACCGGACCAGTCGACCGCAGTTCTGGCAGAGGCACGTATCAGTGTGCATGTCTGCCAGTCGACCGGGGGCGGTCGACCGAGATATGTTTTCGCTCACAGGTTTTCTCAGTCGACCGGGTCGGTCGACCGCTGGCCTATAACGGTCAAATTTTTGATCTACCGGTCGACCGGCCCAGTCGACCGATGTGTCCGTTGAACAGTAACGGGGAGATTTTAGTGAGCTGTTTTTTGTCTTTTGTGTTTAAAAAGTCGTTTAAGGATATATTTGATCTAATTACCTCCTAAACATCAGTAATTATGTTTTATCCTAAACCCTAGCCCTCTCCTATAAATAGGGGTGTTTGGGGAGAGATTTGTTACAACAATTTTTGCTAGAAAATTCAAAAGTTTAAGGCTTTCAAAAGAGACTTGTTTCTGGTTTTGTGTGCTGAATTTCTCACTGATTTTCTGAAGGGTTTTCAAATACTCTCTGATTTAATTTTCTTTCTTCACTTACAACAAGAGCTTCATTCCTACTCAATATTCTCTAAGGACCTTTGTAAGGGAAGAGATATTTGAAAGAGAGAGTTTGTGGTCTTTTGACTACCAAGGAAATTACTTGTTCTTGAGATTGTAGGAGGTGGGTACTCCATTGTATTTGAGATCTTTGTGATAGTGGAAGTGGTCGGAATCCTTCTGGGGAAGGCGGGGAGTAGAGCTGGGCGCTCGAACCTCGATAACATATCCTTGTATTTGCGATTGGTTTACATTCTTGCAATTCTTACTCTACTTTGATTGCACTTATTACTTGCTCATCATATTCATTGTCATACTTACTTGCTTGCATTCATCTTGTGATTCTTGTTTGTAATGTTGTAGCTTTAAATTTTTATTTGCCCTTGATTAGCATTGTCACCTATTCACCCCCCCTCTAGGTGACTTTTCAATTGGTATCAGAGCTTGGACTCTAGGTTTGGCTTAACATCCATAGAGAGATCTTAAAATTTTGCTAATCAACATTTTCATTCATCCATTCATCACTAGTAAACATGGCCGACAACATTAAATCCCCACCTAAATTTGATGGCCTAAATTTCCAATTGGAAGGTTAGGATAACTATATTTTTGCAATCTTTGGGTAGCTTAGTAGCCAAGTCCTTGACCAAACCCTATGAAGCACCCGATGGTGATGAGAACACTTGGATCGACCTTGACTTTAAATTATATGAGGCTAACTCCAAGGCCCAAAACTCCCTATTGACCGCCTTGAATGAGGATGACCTTACATGGGTAATTCATTACCAATCCGCCTATGAGATTTGGCAACACTTATTGGTCACACACGAGGGGACTTCACAAGTCAAGAGAGCTAAGATAGATCTCTTGAGGTCCCAATATGAGTCATTTAAAATGCTTGATGATGAGTCTATTGATAGTATGGCTACAAGGTTTACTAAAATCACTAATGGTCTTTCTTCCTTAGGTGATGACATCTCCAACGATCAAAATGTGCGGAAAGTAATTCGGGCTCTTTCTTCATCATGGGAGATCAAGGCCACCACCTTGAAGGAGTTGAACGACAAGGACGAGATGGACCTCATTAGTCTCATTGGGAACCTAAAGACCCATGAGATGGAAAAGAAGGCAAGAGAAGAGGCCACTACTTTAAAGAAGAAATCCATAGCCTTCAAGACTTCATCCACCAATGATGACGATGAAGATGACGAAGAAGAAGATGAGGAGCTTACTCTACTTGTTCGCAACGTCAAGAGGATGTACCGGAAGAACAAGCTCAACTTCCGGAGAAAATTTGAAGGCAAAGAGGAGCGGAAGATCATATGCTACAATTGCCGCAAACCCGGACATATCATGGCGGATTGTCCGGAGTTCAAGAAGAAAATGACTTCCTCCTTCAAGCCAAAGAAGCCGGAGGAAAAGAAAGCTTACAAAGCTACGTGGGATTCGGAAAGCGAGTCCGAAGAGGAGGTGGATCAAGCTAATATGTGTTTCATGGCAAACACACCAAGGTAACTCCTCAATCCCTTGATGATGAAGATGATGATGTAAGTAAGGAAGTTCTAGTGCATGCTTTTGTAGACTTTCTGAAACTTATGATAACAAGAAACTTGAATGCATAAAATTACAAAAAGAAGTTGCTTTTCTTAAGAATTAACTTGCCATTGTTTAAAGAAAAAGATGATATTTCTTCTAATTTTATTTCCATGCAAAAAGAATTTTGTGCCTAAAAGAGTACTTGTAAGGCAAAATCTCCTATATTGATGAAAAAGAAATTTCCTCTTTAAATCCAAAATGAATGATTTTGAAAAAGTTTTAAATGATTGTGCTTTCAATACTAAGAAACTTGAGAACATGTTTCTAAAAAGCACACTTCACATGCTAAAATTTCACACGATAAAAAATTCTCATGCTAGCACCTCTCATGCTCATGCTCACAAATCACACACCCATTATGCTTTTAAATATGGTAGAGTATATAGATGCACATATTGTGGTAAAAATGGACATTTAGCTAAGTTTGCTATGATCAACTAAATAGAACAAATAATCTTGTTTGGGTTCATGACACTAACCCTAGAGGACCCAAGAAAATGTGGGTACCAAAATCAAGTCTTAAATTGTTTGATGTAGGTACACACCAAAGCTCCAAGACGTAGGGAGCGGTGGTACCTTGATAGTGGTTGTTCAAGACACATGACATGTGTAACGCCCCGATCCCACGGATACGGGGACGTCACTGCGACGTATATACGTAGGTCAGAACTACTCTCCCGTATATACGCTAAGCATCAGTACAGACAAGAATCAGAGTACGGAAGTAAGTGGTGCATTATACATTCCAACACATGAATACAATCACAGAGTTATCACCAGAAGTGATCCAATATTACATGAATATCACATCACTAATATGCGCAAATGCGGGAATACACGGAAATGTACAAGAATGAACAGTATAAAGGCACTCACGAGTTTACAAAGGAAAACTCGGGAGGCACACAGGGGCCTGGAAGGATGGAGCTCTGGATGATCGGCTGGAGATCCACGCTACCGCTGCGCCACTCTGATCCACAACAGGGAGAATCTACACGCTCCAAGCTCCAAGACCTGGACATGAGGATCTAGGGGAGTCAAATGATACTCCCCAGGCGAGCAGTACTAATACCAAGTGGCGAAGCAGGGTGAGTACAAGTATGCATATAACAAATGATATCAAGTAAGAAATACTCAGGGGACAGATATGTTAGAGCAGATATGAACAGGTGTGGCATAATAATCATAAAACAGGAAATTCGAATAAAACCAAGGACGAGTAAATCTGATTGTATGGTTTTAGATCACGGTTCTATGAGACTAGTACATCGAAGGAATAATCCAAACAAGGAAACCCTCATCTATATACCTTTATCTCATATCATCGTAATCTAAGCACATACAACCTGAGTTACAAGGTGGTCATAACATAATACTCATAAAACAGGAAATCCAATATAAGGTCCGGAACAAGTAATTATGGTAAGGCACATCACAGATTCATAGCCGTTTAAGTTGCAGGCTTTAGTATGCGTCCCATTCCACATACCTCTACTTACAACTTAAAGAGCCGGTTATTACGACACTTTATTATTACTCGTCTTACCCATATATCTAGGTATGTATCCGGGTGTACACCCCGACACACATACATCCATATATAAGCAAGCCGAGGGTTGTTAACGAAAGCAGATGGAGAACTGATATCACTTCTTATAGTAGTTCCCATACACCTGGGACCAGCTTGAGGGCCCTAAGTTCCCCTAACACGCATCTTCTGTGGGCCCAAAGTCCCACTAACACGAATCGTCAATATTTTATTCCATTACTATAAGCAAGGTATCATTCCGGCATCCATCACTTCCTCCCATTACCCATACAAGTTGTCTTTTATGGTTTATAACATAATTACCAGATTTCGAGAATGAGCAGGATCATAACTGGAATACATAACAGAATCATAACTGGAATCATAACAGGAGATCAGATACTACATTCCCGTTATCGTGATAATTATATCAGAATCAGGTGCATCATGCTTGGTGTCAAGAGATAGCATGATAAGGTGATGATATTTAACAAGCAACCAAACATGACAAGAGATTGATAATAGTCTGGGTAAGTCATGACATAACAAGAGGGTCTTGCCAAATAATAGCATGCATGGTGGTCAGGTGATAACACACTAGATGGTCAGGTGATATACATGTGTTAAATAAAAGCATGCAACTGACTAGTCTGAGGTAATGGTATGGCAAGGTAACATAAAAGTAACCAAAGTACAACGACACGAAGGGTCGGCCACGCATAGTATAAAACAGTAAAAGATATAGAACATGAAATAAAATACATGGAGACTAGAACGAGAATATTTGCATAATTAATGAAATAGGGAGCAAGAGGGTAGCGAGCGAGAACACTCGCCTGAATCACCAGAAACGCCGAAAGGTCCGAAATCCACGGAATTCGGGATGCGCCATAATATATGATATATAAATATGTAGAGTGAAGAGGAGAGAGAAAGAGAGAAGGGAAGATGATGTTTGTCAATAGACAAGTCAAGCAATACCAGTATATGATATAAGACTCAAGGATATGGTTCATATTCAAGAAAGAAATCAACTATAACAGACAGCCAAAGTTAGTCGACTAGGTGGAAAGAGTAGTCGACTAATAAAGGGGTTAGTCGACTAACAGTCTGGTATAGTCAACCAAAAACTGGGTTCCAGAGAGTTGGGTTCTGGTTCAGGAAAAGTAGTCGACTAGGATAGAATGGGTAGTCGACTAACAGTGATTCCAAGTCGACTAATAGTTAGGCTTAAGTCGACTAAAACTGTGATACAGAGAGTTAAGTTTTGGTTCAGGAAAAGTAGTCGACTAGGGTCAAGGGAGTAGTCGACTAATCGAGGTTTCTAGTCGACTAATAAATAACCTAAGTCGACTAAAACTGTGTTCTTGAAAAGGTTACGTTTCAACTAAGGGTTTCAAGTCGACTAGCTCCTAGGTCAAGTCGACTAATCGACTGGAAACAGCACACAGAACAGATTTGTGATGGTTTTGTTTGATGTCAAATTACATGATTTGAAGACACAAGTATACTAAGAATTATCCAAGGCTTGGTGAAGAAGAACACTTACCTAAAAGAAGTACAAGGTGATGGAGTGATGGTGGTAGTGATGGAAGTTGATGATGAAGAAGAAAGTGGAGGTTGGAGGTTTTGTTGTTGGTGTTGGTGAGAAGAAGTGGTGGCCGGAGATCGGGGGTCTCTCGCCGGAGTCGTGGTGGCCGGAGGCGCCGGAGGAGGTGGTGGAGGTGAAGGAGATGTTGGAGGTTAGGGTTTTGGTGAAGAGAAGAAAGAGAAAGATGAAGTGAAAATGAATAAAGAAGGGAGAAGGAAAAGTATTTATAGGTTTTAGATTTTGTGAAGGAGGTGCAAATAATTAAAAGAGAGGGGGGTTTTTGTAAAGTGGGGAGGTGAGGTGTCCCTCTTTTGGCCACTTGGCTTGCCAAGGTGAGGGGTGAGGTGGAGGGTGAGGTGGAGATATTTGTGGTGGAAGTAATTGGAAGATTAGAGAAGGAATTGGAAGTTGTAAAAATTTGGGGAAAACTTAGGTGGAAGGAAAGAAAGAAAATAGGAAAAGGAAAAGAAAATGGAAAAGGGAAATTATTCTCTAGGAAGAGAAAATGAAAAATAATGAAAGTGGCGGATTCCCGGGATTCGGTTGCGGATGCGGAAATCTTTCGGGAAAATACCGGAATCGTCCGAAATTCAAGTATCTCGGAACGACCCGAAATAATTATCAAAAATCAAGAATATTAATCTAAGAATTATAGTGAAATCCGTTTTAAGAAATACTTTACAGTTTTAAACAAAAAATCCCGGAATCAGCTAGCTACCGACTCCGGTGGAATTTTCATAAAATCATAAAATTCCCAAAAAAAGTATTTAGGTAGAAAATATGATTTAAGAAATAATGTCTAAAGGAACTTTTAGAAATTCTAAACCGTTTGTAAACTAAAAATCCGGGAATCGGTCAGCAGCACTGGCCGACACCGTTTTGAAGATATTTAATTAAATTCAGGAAAATTCCAGAAAATCATATAAAATCTAAAATATAGGAAAATAATATTTGAAACTAAAATCGGTCAAATCTAATTACCGGAAAGACCAAATCAAGTAATACATTAGGATCGGGTCTTCGGTTCAGACTAGGGCTGACTCCGAGTCCACGAATCCAAATTTAAGACAAAACAATCATATAAACAATTCATAATACAAAATAAGTACAGAAGGTAAATCGAAAAATACGATCAAAAATCTGAATACGCAACTAAGTACGTATTCCGGGAGCGGGGTGTTACATTCCATCCACCTTACAAAAAATTGCGTCCTCGCAATTTGCAATTTCGGTAAGGGGTAAAATGAACACAAAGAGGTCAAGGGTGGAATTTATACCAATTTAGATATGAAGCACTATAGGTAGGGCTCTCAGGTCGACTGAACAATAATCATCCTCCGCACTTCCGGCTGTATAAATCTTTAGAATTCCAGTTGTACTGCATATTTGATAGCCCTCCGAGAATAAGCCAGAATACTGAAGATAAAGGAAATCCTGATAGTCCCGAGCAGAATAATAAAGAAGACCGATAATTAAGAATCCCGAATATCAGGCATCAATCACTCTGAACGATATAGTAGAGAATGTAGAATATCTGTAGAGAATGCCGACTACTGTCTTGTGAAAGATAGCCAGATCAAGATCGATCTGGAGAATACCAAGCTTCATAGAATTCACCGAAGAGATCACATAATAGCTTCATTCTGAACCAGCCACTACCTCTCTAGTCTAATCATATCTTAAGTTGGCATAAAGGCTTCATAAAACCAAAACAGGGAAAGGATAGGAGGGATTAGGAATCAAAGGAAGGATGGTCAAGAATTAGATAACTCTGCACTTGTAGTTGGAATGTATAACCAAGACTCAAGTATTCCAGTTGCAAATTTCATTACCATTAATTTGCCCTCTGGACGTACTGAGGAAGTTAGAGCCTAAGCTCTGATACCATCCTGTAACGCCCCGATCCCACGGATACGGGGACGTCACTGCGACGTATATACGTAGGTCAGAACTACTCTCCCGTATATACGCTAAGCATCAGTACAGACAAGAATCAGAGTACGGAAGTAAGTGGTGCATTATACATTCCAACACATGAACACAATCACAGAGTTATCACCAGAAGTGATCCAATATTACATGAATATCACATCACTAATATGCGCAAATGCGGGAATACACGGAAATGTACAAGAATGAACAGTATAAAGGCACTCACGAGTTTACAAAGGGAAAACTCGGGAGGCACACAGGGGCCTGGAAGGATGGAGCTCTGGATGATCGGCTGGAGATCCACGCTACCGCTGCGCCACTCTGATCCACAACAGGGAGAATCTACACGCTCCAAGCTCCAAGACCTGGACATGAGGATCCAGGGGAGTCAAATGATACTCCCCAGGCGAGCAGTACTAATACCAAGTGGCGAAGCAGGGTGAGTACAAGTATGCATATAACAAATGATATCAAGTAAGAAATACTCAGGGGACAGATAGGTTAGAGCAGATATGAACAGGTGTGGCATAATAATCATAAAACAGGAAATTCGAATAAAACCAAGGACGAGTAAATCTGATTGTATGGTTTAGATCACGGTTCTATGAGACTAGTACATCGAAGGAATAATCCAAACAAGGAAACCCTCATCTATATACCTTTATCTCATATCATCGTAATCTAAGCACATACAACCTGAGTTACAAGGTGGTCATAACATAATACTCATAAAACAGGAAATCCAATATAAGGTCCGGAACAAGTAATTATGGTAAGGCACATCACAGATTCATAGCCGTTTAAGTTGCAGGCTTTAGTATGCGTCCCATTCCACATACCTCTACTTACAACTTAAAGAGCCGGTTATTACGACACTTTATTATTACTCGTCTTACCCATATATCTAGGTATGTATCCGGGTGTACACCCCGACACACATACATCCATATATAAGCAAGCCGAGGGTTGTAACGGAAGCAGATGGAGAACTGATATCACTTCTTATAGTAGTTCCCATACACCTGGGACCAGCTTGAGGGCCCTAAGTCCCCCTAACACGCATCTTCTGTGGGCCCAAAGTCCCACTAACACGAATCGTCAATATTTTATTCCATTACTATAAGCAAGGTATCATTCCGGCATCCATCACTTCCTCCCATTACCCATACAAGTTGTCCTTTTTATGGTTTATTAACATAATTACCAGATTTCGGGAATGAGCAGGATCATAACTGGAATACATAACAAGAATCATAACTGGAATCATAACAGGAGATCAGATACTACATTCCCGTTATCGTGATAATTATATCAGAATCAGGTGCATCATGCTTGGTGTCAAGAGATAGCATGATAAGGTGATGATATTTAACAAGCAACCAAACATGACAAGAGATTGATAATAGTCTGGGTAAGTCATGACATAACAAGAGGGTCTTGCCAAATAATAGCATGCATGGTGGTCAGGTGATAACACACTAGATGGTCAGGTGATATACATGTGTTAAATAAAAGCATGCAACTGACTAGTCTGAGGTAATGGTATGGCAAGGTAACATAAAAGTAACCCAAAGTACAACGACCACGAAGGGTCGGCCACGCATAGTATAAACAGTAAAAGATATAGAACATGAAATAAAATACATGGAGACTAGAACGAGAATATTTGCATAATTAATGAAATAGGGAGCAAGAGGGTAGCGAGCGAGAACACTCGCCTGAATCACCAGAAACGCCGAAAGGTCCGAAATCCACGGAATTCGGGATGCGCCATAATATATGATATATAAATATGTAGAGTGAAGAGGAGAGAGAAAGAGAGAAGGGAAGATGATGTTTGTCAATAGACAAGTCAAGCAATACCAGTATATGATATAAGACTCAAGGATATGGTTCATATTCAAGAAAGAAATCAACTATAACAGACAGCCAAAGTTAGTCGACTAGGTGGAAAGAGTAGTCGACTAATAAAGGGGTTAGTCGACTAACAGTCTGGTATAGTCGACAAAACTGGGTTCCAGAGAGTTGGGTTCTGGTTCAGGAAAAGTTAGTCGACTAGGATAGAATGGGTAGTCGACTAACAGTGATTCCAAGTCGACTAATAGTTAGGCTTAAGTCGACTAAAACTGTGATACAGAGAGTTAAGTTTTGGTTCAGGAAAAGTTAGTCGACTAGGGTCAAGGGAGTAGTCGACTAATCGAGGTTTCTAGTCGACTAATAAATAACCTAAGTCGACTAAAACTGTGTTCTTGAAAAGGTTACGTTTCAACTAAGGGTTTCAAGTCGACTAGCTCCTAGGTCAAGTCGACTAATCGACTGGAAACAGCACACAGAACAGATTTGTGATGGTTTTGTTTGATGTCAAATTACATGATTTGAAGACACAAGTATACTAAGAATTATCCAAGGCTTGGTGAAGAAGAACACTTACCTAAAAGAAGTACAAGGTGATGGAGTGATGGTGGTAGTGATGGAAGTTGATGATGAAGAAGAAAGTGGAGGTTGGAGGTTTTGTTGTTGGTGTTGGTGAGAAGAAGTGGTGGCCGGAGATCGGGGGTCTCTCGCCGGAGTCGTGGTGGCCGGAGGCGCCAGAGGAGGTGGTGGAGGTGAAGGAGATGTTGGAGGTTAGGGTTTTGGTGAAGAGAAGAAAGAGAAAGATGAAGTGAAAATGAATAAAGAAGGGAGAAGGAAAAGTATTTATAGGTTTTAGATTTGTGAAGGAGGTGCAAATAATTAAAAGAGAGGGGGTTTTTGTAAAGTGGGGAGGTGAGGTGTCCCTCTTTTGGCCACTTGGCTTGCCAAGGTGAGGGGTGAGGTGGAGGGTGAGGTGGAGATATTTGTGGTGGAAGTAATTGGAAGATTAGAGAAGGAATTGGAAGTTGTAAAAGTTTGGGGAAAACTTAGGGTGGAAGGAAAGAAAGAAAATAGGAAAAGGAAAAGAAAATGGAAAATAGAAATTATTCTCTTTGAAGAGAAAATGAAAAATAATGAAAGTGGCGGATTCCCGGGATTCGGTTGCGGATGCGGAAATCTTTCGGGAAAATACCAGAATCGTCCGAAATTCAAGTATCTCGGAACGACCCGAAATAATTATCAAAAATCAAGAATATTAATCTAAGAATTATAGTGAAATCCGTTTTAAGAAATACTTTACAGTTTTAAAACAAAAAATCCCGGAATCAGCTAGCTACCGACTCCGGTGGAATTTTCATAAAATCATAAAATTCCAGAAAAAGTATTTAGGTAGAAAATATGATTTTAAGAAATAATGTCTAAAGGAACTTTTAGAAATTCTAAACCGTTTGTAAACTAAAAATCCGGGAATCGGTCAGCAGCACTGGCCGACACCGGTTTTGAAGATATTTAATTAAATTCAGGAAAATTCCAGAAAATCATATAAAATCTAAAATATAGGAAAATAATATTTGAAACTGAAATCGGTCAAATCTAATTACCGAAAAGACCAAATCAAGTAATACATTAGGATCGGGTCTTCGGTTCAGACTAGGGCTGACTCCGAGTCCACGAATCCAAATTTAAGACAAAACAATCATATAAACAATTCATAATACAAAATAAGTACAGAAGGTAAATCGAAAATACGATCAAAAATCTGAATACGCAACTAAGTACGTATTCCGGGAGCGGGGTGTTACAACATGGGACATTAACAACTTCACAACCCTATCAAGGTACATGGAAGGTGGCACCGTCACCTTCGGGGATGACTCCAAAGGAACTATCATCGGTATAGGTAACATTCAAATTGGTGCATCTCCTATTATTGAGAATGTTGTTTTAGTAGATGGTTTAAAACATAATTTGCTTAGCATTAGTCAACTTTGTGATCGTGGACTTAAAGTTGTTTTTGATGATACTTCTTGTAAGATTTTTGATGTTAAATCCGATGTTTGTATTCTCACCGATTTTCGTGATAATAATGTTTATATTATTGACATGCTTAATTTAGATTGTTCTACTAAATGCTTAAATGCTTTTGATGAAAATTCTTGGCTTGGCATAGAAGATTAGGACATGCATCTTTTGACCATATTTCTAGGATTAATTCAAAGGAATTGGTGAAGGGTATACCTTGTTTGAATTTTGAGAAAGACCACATTTGTAGTGCGTGCCAACTTGAGAAACAAACCAAGTCTTCCTTTAACCAATCAAGGATATCATGTCAACTAGGCCTTTAGAATTAATTCATATGGATCTTTTTGGACCAACTAAAACTAAGAGTTTAAATGGAAGTAGATTTGCATTTGTTTGGTTGATGATTTCTCCCGTTTTACTTGGGTTTCTTTTTACAAAATAAAGATCAAACTTTTTCTCATTTAAGATTTTTCGAAAAAGAGTTGAAAAAGAAAAGGGTTTTTCGATTTGAGAATAAGGAGTGATAGAGGTGGTGAGTTTGTTAACCAACTCTTCATGACTTATTGTGATGAAAAGGGAATTAAGCATGAAATGTCTTGTCCTAGAACTCCACAACAAAATGGAGTAGTGGAAAGGAAAATAGAACACTTTAAGAGATGGCTAGGACAATGATAAGTGAATATGACCTCCCTCAATATTTATGGGCCGAGGCCGTAAACACCGCATGCTATATATCAAATCGTATTTATTTGTGCAAAAATTCTTCAAAACATCATTTGAAATGTATCATTCTAGAAAACCAAATGTTGCATATTTTAAAGTTTTTGGATGCAAGTGTTTTGTTTTGAATACTAAGGATAATTTGGGTAAATTTGATGCTAAGGCTTATGAGGCTATCTTTGTTAGATATTCCTCTACTAGCAAAGCATATAGAGTTTTCATTAGATCTTCTCAAACCATTGAAGAATCCATGCATGTTAAGTTTGAAGAATCTAATGTGTTTGTTGAGAATGTTGTAGAGTTTGAACCATTAGGTGAAGACATGGAGAGACTATCCTTGAAGGACTCACCCGCTCAAGAAGAAAAGCTAGATCCTATTGGTGAAGTTCAAGAGGATAAGGAGGAAAGCACTCAACCGCTTCCTAAAGCTGGAGATACGCTACAAATCATCCTAAGGAGCTCATCTTGGGTGATGCATCTAAAGGAGTCACAACGCGCTCCAAACTCCATGACCTATGTGGTAACTTTGCTTTCATTTCTCATTTTGAACCCAAAGGCATTCTCGAAGCCGAGATGGACCCATATTGGTTGCTTGCCATGCAAGAGGAACTCAATCAATTTGAGCGCAACCAAGTTTGGCACCTTGTTCCTAAGCCCGACGATAGACCAATAATTGGTACTAAGTGGATCTTTAGAAACAAGATGGATGAGTCCGGAAATGTCATTAGGAATAAAGCTAGGTTAGTGGCCCAAGGTTACACTCAAGTAAGGGAATTGACTTTGAGGAGACCTTTGCACCCGTAGCACGGCTTGAAGCCATACGGATGACACTAGCTTTTGCATGTTTTAAAAATTTTAAACTTTTCAAATGGTTGTGAAAAGTGCATTTTGAATGGTTTTATTAATGAAGAAGTTTATGTTTCTCAACCTCCCGGTTTTGTTGATCATGTTCATCCGATTTTGTTTTTAAACTGATAAAGCTTTGTATGGATTGAAACAAGCTCCAAGAGCTTGGTATGAAAGGCTTTCTAGTTTTCTCATTTCAAATGATTTTATTAAAGGCAAAGTAGACACAACTCTTTTTACTAAGCATGTTGATAATGATATTTTAATTGTGCAAATTTATGTTGATGATATAATTTTTGGATCTACTAATAAGCTTTTATGCAAGGATTTTGAGAAAGTCATGCAACTTGAATTTGAAATGTCTCAATGGGTGAGCTCAATTTCTTCCTTGGACTCCAAATCAAGCAATTGCAAGACGGAACCTTCATTAACCAAGCAAGTACGCAAAGGAGCTAGTAAAGAAGTTTGGGCTAGAAGGATCAAAGGCTTGCAACACTCCAATGGCAACTACAACCAAGCTTGATAAGGACGAACAAGGTAAAAATGTTGATATTAAATTATATAGAAGCATGATAGGAAGTCTTTTATATTTGACGGCAAGTAGGCCGGATATCATGTTTAGTGTGTGTCTTTGTGCTAGATTTCAATCGTGTCCTAAAGAGTCTCATCTTATTGCGGTAAAACGCATTATTCGTTATATTAAGGGCACTATTGGAATGGGTCTTTGGTATCCGAAAACTAGAGATTTTTCAATGACTAGCTATTCGGATGCCGACTATGCGGGTTGTAGAGTAGATAGAAAGAGTACTAGTGGGACATGTCAATTTCTTGGTAATTGTCTTGTTTCATGGTCCTCTAGGAAACAAAATTCCGTAGCTCTCTCAACCGCCGAGGCGGAGTATGTTGCCGCGGGGGCTTGTTGTGCACAAGTCCTTTGGATGAAACATACTCTCCTTGATTTTGATTTGCACTTTGATCATATAAAAATATTTTGTGATAATACTAGTACTATACACATGACCAAAAATGCAAATCAACATAGTAAGACCAAGCACATTGAGATTAGATATCACTTTCTTAGAGATCATTTTGAGAAAGGTGATATAGATATTGATTATGTTTCCACGGATTTACAACTAGCCGATATTTTCACTAAACCTCTTGATTTTGCTAGATTTTCGTTTATTTGTGGAGAACTTAATGTTTGTATTATTGAATAGACATGTTTTCATAACCCTTTTTGATGTATGACAAAAAGGGGGAGAATAAGTTTACATGACAAAAATAAGTTCATTTGGTCTTGGTTCCATATGAATTTATATGCTTTAATTTTAAAGGTTTATTTTATGAGTTTTATGTTTATGTAGTATGAGTTTTTGAATTCATGTATTTTGAGAATTCTTGTGTTTTAGTTGTTTTGGTATTTTTGGTATCAAGAGAAATTTTTGTGTTTTATATTAGTTTCAATAATTGGTGCATCATTTCAATTATTGGTATCTAGAGCATATTCTTGTGTTTTATGTATAGCATAATTTGAGGGGGAGTTTTCTCCTCTCTATATTTTGTTAATAGCCTATTTGTTTTGTCATCATCAAAAAGGGGGAGATTGTTGGCCCAAAAGGTTACACTCTCCAATTGTTTTGTATTTTGATGATGACAAACCAAATTAGAGCTATTTGGTACTAATAAGTTTGTTAAGATAAGTTTCAGGTTTGTACCATGTTTAGAGACCATTCGCTTAGCTATTGCAAGAACTTCTAAGTTCCACCTAGCAAGGAAGGCAAATTACACATCAAGGAAGGATCATAGAAGAGAAGGCACTATCAAGGCATTGGATGGCTCAAAGACTTGAAGATAGCTCAAGAAGTTTTCATGTAATTTGTTTTTCAGTTTATAGTATGTTAAAGAATAGTGGATAGGTTTGAAGCTCTATCACACACATTTTTGCGCACATGCTCATTCCAAAATAATTTCTTATAAATTATACAAAAATATTTTGCATACAAGTTTTTACCTACAAATACATCTTTATATTTTATACTATTCCCTGTTCAAAAGTATTTTTGTTAAAATCAAAATCCTCTTTGTTTTCTTTCTTAAAATTGATTTTTGACCTGATCCGGTCGACCGGGACAGTCGACCGAGTCTGTGTCAGTCTGGTCCGGTCGACCGGACCAGTCGACCGCAGTTCTGGCAGAGGCACGTATCAGTGTGCATGTCTGCCAGTCGACCGGGGCGGTCGACCGAGATATTGTTTTTGCTCACAGGTTTTCTCAGTCGACGGGTCGGTCGACCGCTGGCCTATAACGGTCAAATTTTTGATCTACCGGTCGACTGGCCCAGTCGACCGATGTGTCCGTTGAACAGTAACGGGCAGATTTTAGTGAGCTGTTTATTTTTGTCTTTTCTGTTTAAGAAGTCGTTTAAGGATATATTTGATCTAATTACCTCCTAAACATCAGTAATTATGTTTTATCCTTAAACCCTAGCCCTCTCCTATAAATAGGGGTGTTTGGGGAGAGATTTGTTACAACAATTTTTGCTAGAAAATTCAAAAGTTTAAGGCTTTCAAAAGAGACTTGTTTCTTGGTTTTTGTGCTGAATTTCTCACTGATTTTCTGAAGGGTTTTCAAATACTCTCTGATTTAATTTTCTTTCTTCACTTACAACAAGAGCTTCATTCCTACTCAATATTCTCTAAGGACTTTGTAAGGGAAGAGATATTTGAAAGAGAGAGTTTGTGGTCTTTTGACTACCAAGGAAATTACTTGTTCTTGAGATTGTAGGAGTTGGGTACTCTATTGTATTTGAGATCTTTGTGATAGTGGAAGTGGTCGGAATCCTTCTGGGGAAGGCGGGGAGTAGAGCTGGGTGCTCGAACCTCGATAACATATCCTTGTGTTTGCGATTGGTTTACATTCTTGCAATTCTTACTCTACTTTGATTGCACTTATTACTTGCTCATCATATTCATTGTCATACTTACTTGCTTGCATTCATCTTGTGATTCTTGTTTGTAATTGTTGTAGCTTTAAATTTTTATTTGCCCTTTGATTAGCATTGTCACCTATTCACCCCCCTCTAGGTGACTTTTCACTTTTGTCTTCAATTAGACGCATAGAAGCAGAAGATCTTGACTTCGTCAAAAGTATGATGATAATCTTAATAAGTCAAATTTCGTAGGGAAAGGTTCTATTTCAGGAACTTCCACAATACTGTCAGAGGTGTAATATTAACTTGACAGAGATGAAATAATGTTTGGTGGACCTGCCACTTTATAAGAGAAAGTGACAAGTAGAATTGGTACCCCCAGGGAGGGTGAACTTTTATCAAGTGTTTGGGATTAACTTGATGAGCTCAGCTGGGGATTTGATGGAAACACTGTTGATGGTGTAGTATTAACCTAACAATATTTTTAGGTAGACTTGTTATTCTGTTGAAGAGAATAACAAGTGAGACTAGACTCGTGGGGAATTTAGGAAAGTTTGTTACGTTAGAGGTGTGATATTAACTTAACGGGTTGAAAGTGGTCTTGTCAGAAGTGTAATGTTAACTTGACAAGGATATGAGTCAGAGGTGTGATATAACTTAACTCAGAAGTGTCACTGTCATAGGTGTAATGTTTAACTTGACAGTGAGGGTAATGCTAGAGGTGTAATGTTGAACTTGACATTGGTCATCTCGGCTTGTATAAGGAAGTCCGAGGGAAAGTCATGGCCATAGGTGTATTGTTTAACTTAGCAATGACTTGATGCTAGAGGTGTTGTGTTAACTTAGCATCATCCATTTCAGTTTCGATATGAAAGTCTGAAGAAAAGTGACTGTCAGAGGTGTAATATTAAACCTGACAGAAACCTGATTACTGTTTAGAGGTGTGGTGTTAAACTTTAACAGTAATTTGTCAGAGGTGTAGTATTAACTTGACAAAGATTGACTCATGATAAGAGCAATTTGAGGACCTGTCATTCTATTGGTGAGAATTGACAAGTGAAAATTTGAAGTGCCAGAGGTATAGTGTTAACTTGGCAAATTTGAAAGTTTGATACTCCGTGTAGAGTTGACAAACAAAATTTGTACTCGACAAGGAATATTGAAAAGTTTTCATTACCAGAGGTATGGTGTTAACTTAGTAATGGTTGTATTTTGTAGACCTACCATTGTGTGGATGAGAAATTGTAAGGGATTTTGGAGGAAAGAGTGGAGCCAAGTCCACTTAGGATTTTTAGCAAACCCTCAGCTATCAACGGATTTGAGGTGCCTTTACCAACTACCGTTTGAGTTGGGCTAGCCATGCTATTCCCCTTAGCATGATGAGTTGTCGAAGACTTATGTTAGGCTTAGAAGCCAACATTTCCTCTATCCTTAGCCGTCGGGGGCGTCGGATGTTATAATGAAGAAATTCTTCTTACTTGATCAGAGGTGTACTTTTAACTTGATCAGCGGAAGAATACCATCTAAGGATAGTATTTCTTCAGGAACCTGCCATTGATCGGCATCATGAGTGTATCGCCATTTGAGGTTATGAGGCGATATGACCCATTTGAGTAGACTGACTCTACTACAAATGGTCCTTCCCATTGGGTTGAAATTTTCTTTTGTCTTGTGCGTCATTACCATGGGTCTTCTGACGGCTAAAACAAGATCGCCTTTCTTGAAAGTTCGCATTTTAACTTTCTTGTTGAAGGCTCTGGTAATACGAGCTTGGTAGAGCTCGATTTGCTGTTGGGCCTGCAGACGTTTATCATCTAAGGCCTCCAATTCCTGGAGTCGCTGTCGATGCCTCTCCTCTGCTGTCATCTCCGCTGTCAAGGCGACGCGTAGAGATGGAATTTGGATTTCCAGTGGGAGCACGGCTTCACACCCGTATACCAAAGAAAATGGCGTAGCTTTAGTTGGGGTTCGCACAGTTGTGCGATAGGCCTATAAGCATTCACCTAGTTTGTCGTCCCAGTCCCGTTGACTTTTCGAGACGAACTTTTTGAGAAGCTTACCAATGTCTTGTTGAAAGCTTCTGCGAGGTCGTTAGCGGCAGGATAGTATGCCGTTGAGGACACACTCTGGATTCTGAACTTAGCGCAGAATCTCTGGAAAGCCTGGCTGATGAACTGAGGTCCATTGTCATGGACAATTCGCCGAGGTACACCAAACGGTAAATAACGTGATGTTTCACGAACTTGATCACGTTCGACGATTTGACCTCCTTCAAAGGAATAGCCTCAGCCCACTTAGAGAAATAATCGGTTATTGTCAAAATAACCGATGTCCTTTTGATGATGGTGGGCTGATAGGGCCAACCACATCCATCCCCCACATTTCAAATGGCCAGGTAGAGGTTGTAGAGTGGAGATACCCTGGTGCTTGATGGATGAAATTCCCATGCACTTGACAAGCGTGGCATCTTTTAGCATAGGTGACGGCGTCGGCAACCATCTTGGGCCAATAGTAACCCGATCTTTGGAGTCGATGTGCTAGTTTTGGGCCAGGTTGATGGGCTCCACACATACCGTCGTGGGCTTCTCTCAATACCTCTTGGGCTTCTTTTGGTGAGAGGCACCGGAGCAAGATTCCGTCATGCGATCGACGATACAATGTTCGTGCAATCGCATTATAATAGAATTTTGGGGCTTTCTTTCGAATGGCAGCCGCCTCTTTGATGTCTTCAGGCAGAATGTCGTATAAGACGAAATCAATGTAGGGGAATTGCCAGTCTTTAAGCTCTGGACCGGTTGACAATTCCAGTGCTTCTTTGCCTTGACAATCTCCCTTTGACTCCTGATAGCCCTCGAGAGCATTTCTCGGGCAATACAGGTCGTGGCTGTAGACGAATATCTTCTCCATTGCTCCAGCTGGAAGAGCTAAGGAGGCCGCGAGGGATGCGAGTGCATCCGCGTGCGCATTTTACCTGCGCGGTACATGGTCGATGTAGAAGCTTGTAAACCCCTCGGCCATGCGGATAGTTGCGTTGTGGTAGGGTACTAGGTCCTCATGTCTGACTTCGTACTCCCCGCGAACTTGGCTGACGATGAGTTTAGAGTAGCCGTATGCCTCGAGATTTTTAACGCCAATCTCATCGGCGAATTGCATCCCAATCAAAAGAGCGTTGTACTCCGCCACATTATTGGAACAAGGCTCAGTTAATGAGACAGCTCGGGGAATCACATAATTTTGTGGGGATACGAGTACTACTCCTACCCCGCTACTACGTGTCCCTTTGGGCTTGTTCTTGATGCACCGTCGAAGAAAAGTTGCCATACTTGACTTTCGAACGATGTCTGAGTCAGGCAGACTTCAGCTACTTCATCTGGGAGATCCTCGTAGACTTTGGCTGCCCTCGGATCTGGGTGCTCAGCTAGGAAATCCGCCACTGCTTGTCCCTTAATGGCCTTTTGTGGTAAAAAGTGCATCTCATATTGGGAGAGCAATATGGCCCATTTTGCCAGCCGGCCGTTTAATGATGAAGGCTTAGTCATAAGTAACCTCAGGGGGTTGACTTTTGATATGACGTTTATAGTTTGGCCTACCAGATAGTGCCGCATTTTCTGAATAGCGAACACTAATGCCAAACATTCCTTCTCGATCGGGTTATACCGATGTTCGGCTCCGATCATTGTTCTACTCAGATAGTAGATTGCTTGCTCATGTCCGTGATCATCATTCTGAGCTAATAGAGCTCCCAAAGAATGATCCATTGCCCGGACGTACACCAGGAAGGCTTTCCGGATACCGGAGCTGCAAGGACTGGTGGTTGGGTGAGGTATTGCTTGATTTCCTCGAACGCTTGTTGGCAAGCGTCATCCCAAATGAATGAGACACCCTTCTTCATTAACTTAGCGAAGGGTTGGCATCTTCCGGAGAGGTTTGAGATAAACCTGCGGATGTACGCCAATCGTCCCTGCAATCCCCTGAGTTCTTTGAGATTTCTCGGGGGTTGCATCTCCTGGATAGCGCGAACCTTTTCCGGGTCCAAGTGAATTCCGGTGGATGTTACAACAAATCCTAAGAATTTGCCACTGGCCACCCCCAGGAAGGACTTTGTGGGATTCATCTTCAATTGATGGGCCCGCATGATGTCGAAGACCACCTTCAAGTCCGCTATATGATCACCTTTAGTGCGGCTTTTTACCGCGATGTCATCAACATAACATTCCACCGTTTTGCGTATTTGCTGATGGAAAATGGCATTCATGGCCCTTTGATGGTTTGCCCCTGCATTTTCAGTCCGAAGGGCATGACGGTGTAGCAATATACCCCTAGAGGTGTCCTGAAGGAGGTATGCTTTTCGTCATCAGGATACATTTTGATTTGATTGTATCCTGAGAATCTGTCCATGAAGGACATTCGTTCGAATCCACAAGTATTGTCAATCATGACATCTGTGATCGGCAATGGGAATTCGTCCTTGGGGCAGGCCTCATTTAGATTGCGGAAGTCGATGCAGATCGGATCTTCCCGTTCTTCTTGGCGACGGGGACGATGTTGGCTACCCAGTCGGGATGTTGTTCTTCCTTGATGAAGCCAGAATCAATAAGTTTTCTGACTTCTGATTGAATTGCCTCCATTATTTCTGGACGAAACCGTCGCTGCTGTTGTTTGACAGGCTTTACGTCCGGATTGATGTTGAGGCGGTGCATAGCCACCTGAGGATCGAGTCCTGACATGTCCTCATAATTCCAGGCGAAGACGTCTATATACTCTTGTACAAGAGATATTAGATCCTTTTTCTCCAAAGGTGACAAGCCGTCACTTATGAAGATGGGCTTAGGGTTAGCCTCATCTCCTAGGTTGATCTGAACAACCTTGTCTTCTGTGGGTGGCTCGCGCTGTTCAAAGCGAGTGTCCCAAAGAGCATTTAAATGTTTGATCCAAGGATCTGTATCAGATTGGATCATTTCTTCATTTTCATCTTCCAGGTGGCTTGTCGAAACCATGTTCACTGAAAGTTCCTTGAAGATGTTGCCGACACTAACATCTGACTCCCAAGATGATGTGTCTGAAGAGTAATCGTTGCTCGACGATTCTTGAGAATCGGAGGCTGATGGGACTGGAGTTGATACATAACCCAACCCCCGGCGCGTCTGATGATAATAATCGGGGGCCTTCCCTTTCGACACAAAGGATCGAAGCAGCGTCCTCCTTCCTTTGCCGAAGTTCAACCCGGGTCTGTTGGTCAGGTCGTACCCCATGCATCATCATTTTGAGTGCTTTTGGTTCATAATGACCGAACTGAGGGGATTCCTCCTCGCCTTCCGATTCTTCGCGGGGCGTTAGTTCAGACGAGATTCGCCCAAAAAGAATTGGTTTTTGGCCTTTCCGTCTTGCTGGAACCATAAATATAGATTCTTGCGCATTACCATTATCTTGGTATGTCTCGAAGGACGACTTCACTGGTACATGCAACGATGTCAAAGTATCTATTGCCGACCAGGGGTCATCGTCTACTTCGGTGCTAGTGTCTGATGGTACTGAATCAGAAGCAAACACAGAAAAATACGCAAAATCTAAATCTTCATTAATATACCAACCGCCTACATCGTCGGTGGTATTATCAACATCGAGCTTATTAGTGCTCTTTACAAGTGGTTCTAACTCCCATAGGCACTCTTCTTTCTCAGGCTCGGTGTCAGCTTCGTTACCAGAGTCTGGCTCCTCTGGTCGCGGGACTTCATCCGTTTCCACCGGATCTTGGTACAGCAAAGAGTCGGTGAAATAATTCTCGACCCTTTTGAACGGATACCTTTCGGCAATCAACGTCTGCACCTTTCCACTCCCGTCAATGTATTTCATGACTTGGTGGAGAGTGGAGGGAACGATGGAGTTGCGGTGAACCCACGGTCGTCCCAACAATAGATTGTAGGAAGTGTCGGCGTCGATGACGTAGCATGTCACTTCCGACTTGAGGCTTCCAATCTGGCATTTGAGCTTGATTTTCCCCATCAGACGGGTCTGGTTGGCATTGAACCCATAGATAGTTGTCTGAGTAGGGAGCTCAAACGATGCGTAGGAATGCCCAGATGTTGCATGACCCGGCGAGGCATGATGCTCAACGCGGACCCTGGATCTACCTGAATGCGGTTCACCTCAGACGATCCAATATACCCTGTGAAATACAGGGGTCGATCATGCTTCCCTTTAACCTGCATATCATCTGCTGTGAAGGTAATGCAGGGAGCATTTGGGGAGGTGTGGAGGCAATCCTCTACATCTTCCTCCTTCGGCACCTGGGTCATGAAGACCTCGGCATTTGCCAGAGCTTCTTGTAGAGCTTCTCTGGTCGACTTTGATAGTCTAAGAAGTTCATACAAGGTAATGCGTGCCGGGATGTTGGCTAGTTGAGCCAGGACATCAAAGCGATAAGGTGTCGTGGATCCTTCCGCCATACCTTTCGAAAGAACTCGAGAAAACCGAGTTTCTTTCTGTTTCTCCACAGGTTGTCTTGTGGAGGGCTTGGTTAGCTCTGCAGTTGGTTGTGGAGGGGCTGCCGCCATTTCGCCGTACTGCTTCAAGTACGGCTGTCCGAACGGGTTTCCGCCATCGGTTGGTTGGGCTCTGCGGCCAAGACTATTGTTTCCTCCTCTGAGTCGTTTACGAGGGAATATCAGTCTCGGCTTCTCGAGAGGAGGCACCCACCACATTGCAGGATGAGGCCTTTGCCTTGCCTTTGGATTTCCTGTTGGTCACATTAGTCCATTGCTGTTCTTGACAAGGTCAGGGTGGACCCACATGATTTCCCCTTGAGGTGTAGGAACAGGTACCAAGCCTTTCGCTTGCTGCTGGTGAGGGTCTGTGTTGACCACGTCTCAGCTCTCCTCTTGATAGGGACTACTCCAGAGGGTGTCGGGGGTTGTCTTCCGAACTGGAGAACTGACGTCACATTAGCCGTCACCTTCTTCTGCTCTGGTCGGAGTTTCAAACACCTCCGCATCAATCAAGCTTGAAGGATGTCCTTGAAGACATAGCAGCTTTTGGAGGGTGTCCCAGCATCCTGTGGTACAAGCAATAGTTGGGATTGTCGGTCTTGCCGACTTCCTCGGGGCGCCGGCTTCAGGGAGCTTCAGTCGGTTGCTCTTGTTGAGTAGTTTAAAGTGCGAATCGACATGTTCCTCCTTGAAAGAATATTTCTTGTTGGCGCGTGTGCTGGCTTGAAGAGCCACTCGCCTTGCCTGATTGAGGTTTGGCGGGAGATTTGGTCTCCGTTGCCAAATTATCCTTCCGCTTTGTTTGGAGGGATGTGTCTGGCGCACGCCTTGTCGTCTTTCCGGCCTAGGCTTACCTTCCTCCGCTCTGACGCGGGCGACAATCTCCTCAGCCTGTTCACCTTGTTGGACTAATTGCTTCCAGGTGCGGCTTTCAGCACTCCTATTTGAGTAAGGAGTGAGGTTTTGAGATTGTGGCGGCATGTTTCCAACCAGGGTGGCCTGGGTCATACCGCTTGGACACCGGAGTGCCACGTTCTGAAACCTTTCCACGAAAGACTTAACGGACTCTCCCTTTCGCTGTTTTAGTAGCCAAAAGGGTGGGCATCGTGATTTCTGAGTCATCTTCAAAGAAGCGTGTTAAGAACAGCTTCTCCAAATCGTCCCAGTTCTTGATAGAACTTTCTGGGAGCTTCATGAACCATTCAAAGGCCAACCCTTTCAGGGTGCCGATGAACAGACGCGCCAGGATAGCATCGTGTCTACTACATTCCCGGTTTGGGATTTGAAGTAGTAGATGTGCTGGTTGGGTGACCCCTTCCCGTCGAATGCTTGGAGGGTTGGAGCCTTGACTTAGGAGGGTATGGAACTAATCCCACTCAGCCAGATAGGGCCGGACCACTCCTACTTCTTGAGGTCTTTGCGATTGGCAAGGGCCTCGAGGCGTCGCTCCAGTTGACTCATTCTTTTAGCATGAGCCTTCCCCGGGTCTTGGTCGCCCTTTACTTGCGACGAGGACTTGGACGAGCCGGAAGTAGATCGCCGCGTCTCCCTCAGAAGGTTCGAAATGAAACTTTCTCCCTTTCTCCCTTTGTCCTTTGAATTTTTAGGAGGAGACCTCCTCCTGTCTTCGAGCAGCTGTGCAATCGCCTCTTGAGGGAGTTGATAGATTCCTGCTGAGAAAGAATCATATCCATTTGTACCTTCTGGATCTATTCTAAACGTTTAGCCGTCTCCTCAGGAGTGCCTGTCATGTAGGCGGAGGTCTCCTTCTCGACGGAAGAGTTCGAAGCCCTCGATTCCGCTACGGCGGAGTGAGAATCATTCACTTAATGCCATGGGCTAAGGCATTATAGTCGATTGGGGAATGGCCCCAGTCCGGGTGCGAGTGTGTTGATACACCCCTTCCAGTTCAGAGTCAGACTCATCTGAGCTGACTGCAGGTTGTTTTTCCTTTCTCCTGCTTGTCATATTCGCAGTGAGCTCCGGGTACTCAACGTCAGAGAAGGTTCTCCTTCTGTGGGAGCGTCTTCTTTTAGCTGACGGGGGAATCAGGGTCAGCTGTCTGACTAAAGACTGCTGATGTACGCCTGATCCGCAATGGCACTCAGAGAGCATATGGATGAGCCGTTGGCAGCAACACGACGAAGTGGCCTGATTGGCACTTCTTTTCTTCGTCAAATAATCCCTCAAATCCATGGGAGGGGATTGAAAAGATTAGCCTCGCAACGTCGAAGATGGGAGCCATCTATGTGCCGTACAGCCTGGACGCAGGCTTCAGGGATGCGGTTCTCGCGCCGCAGCTGTTCAGCGCGCGTCTGGCGTCTCTGTTGAGACAAGACGCGCCTGTCGCGTTGCTGCTTGGTGTGTCGGGGCAGAGACACTTGAGAGAGAGTGGGCTGCTGGGCCCCACGTCTATAGGCACGTGCCTCTTGTGCTTGACAAGGCGTAGAGGCTTCACCTTGGCGTTTGGTGAGTTGGTCCTCAGAGGACCTAACTGAAGGAATCTCGCGTTTGGGTCGCCAAACGCGGACTTCGCGGGGCGCGAGCAAGGCGCCAGTTTGTATGCTGCGTCCAGCCTCAGTCAGACAACCAGAGGTTCTAACTTGCAGCTGACGCGCACGTCTCCTCTGTCGACGCTCAGCGTTCCGGTTGCGTTGCGAGGTGGAGAGAGACCAACAACATCCTGATGCTGAACATCAGAGATTTTAACCACGCGGGTCTCCTGAGAGACGCTGACGCGGGTGTTCTGTGCCACGCGTTGGTCACAAAGGCAGTTGTGCCTGGGACCACGCGGGCCTTCTGAGAGGCGTTGGCGCGTGTACCTTACTTGGCACAGTTGGCAGCAGTAGCGCCCGAGAGAGCCACAGATCGGGCCTCGGGGCCATTCCCCGTCGAGACCGGCGGCAGACGCGGGTCTTTGGGCTCTTGGAGCCGGAAGAGAGAAACTCTTCGTACTTCGCCTGGTCGAACTCGACAATGAGCGATTCGACCATCTTTCCTTACGGAGGACGTCATCCTGTGCCACGATTTGCTCATCATGACAAATGTACTCCCCAGCGGAGTCGCCATCTCTTGTACGCGTCGGAAAAAAAGAAAAGAGGTGCTGTAAATTTCCTTAAATCAGATGAAAAATTACAACAAAACTGTTTCCCTTCCAGTTATAAGGGAGGGAGGATGTTGAGTCTTGAATCCTCCCTTTTTTTAATGCTGGGTTCTTCGTGTGGCGGTGGAGAGTGAATCTTGTTCTCCGTTGACCGATGACCGTCGGGATCATCAGGGATCTTCTCTTTGGTTGGTAGAAGGAGTAACACAGCTCTTGTCTACCAAAACTCTCAAAGAGAAGGTAGGCAAAGGACAACTCGTACGCAGCGAGCTTGTTGAAGAGTTTAGCTCTCTTTCTCCTGTCTCTGTCTTGTTGTCGTCTAACTAAAGAAAATCCGACCCCTTCTTCAATAGCGACGGGCTATTTATAGGGGTTCCAGGGTGAACGTGTCCCCTAAAAACGATCCACAACGAGAGGCTGACCTCCCCGCTATGTGGGCGGCGACTGGCCCCATAACCAGGGCGGTTATAACCGAGACGCAATAGCGACGGGGCTATTTATAGGGGTTCCAGGTGAACGTGTCCCCTAAAAACGCTCCACAACGAGGGGCTGACCTCCCCGCTATGTGGGCGGCGACTGCCCCATACCCAGGCGGTTATAACTGAGACGCGTATCGAGCCCACGCGCCTTGATGTTGAGACGCGGGTGTCGAGCCCACGCGCCTTGATGTTGAGACGCGGGTGTCGAGCCCACGCGCCTTGATGTTGAGACGCGGGTGTCGAGCCCACGCGCCTTGATGTTGAGACGCGGGTGTCGAGCCCACGCGCCTTGATGTTGAACTTAAAACTCTGCTTTTTAATGGCTTGTCTTTTAGTAATTTTTAGACAGCCTACAATACCTAATTTTATTTTCTTCATAATAAGTGATAAAAGAATGGTTAATGAATTTACCACCTTTATCATTTCTAATGCACAAAATTAAAAAACTTTTTCTTTTTAACCCTTTTTCTAAAAACATGAAAATGTGAAAAGGCTTGATCTTTATGTTCCAAAAAGAAAACTCATGTAAAACGAGAAATATCATCACCAAAACAAAACAAACAACAGTTTCCATTTAAACTCTTGGTTTTACTTGGACCAAACAAATCTATGTGGATTAACTCTAATGGTCTAGATGTCATAATATCCTTGATTGGTTTGAAAGAGAACTTGGTTTGTTTCCCAAGTTGGCACGCATCACAAATGTGGTCCTTTTCAAACTTCAAATAAGGAATATCTTTCACCGATTCCTTAGAGTTAATTCTAAATAGATGGTTAAAAGAGACATGGCCTACTCTTCTATACCATAATCAAGAATTCAATTGAAAGCATTTAAATATGTAGCATTGCAATTTAAATTTAACATATCAATAATATATACATTATTTTCATGAAATTCAGAAAGAATACATGCTTTGGTTTTTCTATCTAAAATATTGCAAGACAAATCATCAAAATAACTTTAAAATCTCTATCACAAAGTTGGCTAATACTCAAGAGGTTATGCTTGAGACCATCAATTAAAACAACATTTCAATCAGTGGAGATGAGTCAATTTTAATGTTACATATATTGATAATGTTACCCTTTGAGTTATCTCCCAAGTGACGTTGCCATTTTCATGATACCCTGATAGGGTTGCAAAATTATTGATATTTCAAGTTATGTGTTTGAGCAACCGCTATCAAGATACCACCGCTCCCTACGTCTTGGAGTCTTGGTGTGTACCTACATTAAATAATGAAGTTATTGATTTTGGTACCATATTTTCTTGGGTCTTATGGTGTTAGTACTTCGAACCCAAATATGATTATTAGAAGCATTTATGATCAAAACAAAATTTACTTAAGTGACCGTTCCAGCCATAATAAGTGCATAAATAAACTCTACCATACATAAATGCATAATGTGTACGATAAGCATCATGCTTAGTGTGTGTAGCACGTTTATAAGTATGAATGTGTGTGTGATTTAGAAGTGTGAGCAAGTATATGTTTCTTTGAAGCATTTTTATTAGAAAACATTGCATCTAATTTTGCTTTATCAAACTCACATTTCTTTAAAACATTTTTCAAAGTGTTAATTTTAATTTTTAAAGTAATTTTTTGTTTTCATCAATCATGAGAAATTTTGCTTTGCATAAAATCTTGTATGCATCAAAAAAATTTTATGTAGATATGAGTGTGGAAGATAAAGAATCTTTTTCTTTAGAAAGAGCAATAATTTTATTTTAAAGAGTTTCATTTTTCTTTTTTGTTTTTAGGTCTTTTTTCTTTAGAAAATCATAATTATTTGAAAGTTCTTCAAATACCTCTCCTAATTCATCCATTGTTAATCACATTCATCAAGGGATGGTTCAGAGGTTACTTTAGGTGTGTAGTCATTTACCATGAAACACAATTTGTCATGTCCACTTCTTCTTCGGATTCACTTTCTGAATCTCATGTTACTTTTAGAGCTTTCATCTTATATGGCTTCCTTGAGGTCGATGGCTTGTTTAAGGTAGATGGTTTGTTTTTTATTTTCAGATATTCGACAATGATATGTTCGGGTTTCTGACAGATGAAAGAAATGATTTTCTTGTTCTCCTTCCCTTGCCATCGTCTTCTATTGTTGAACTTGGCCTTGTTGTACATCCTCCTTACATTTTTCATAAGGAGGGAAAGATCTTCATCTTCTTCTTCTTCTTCACCATTGTCAAAGATGGTGGGAGTAGACTTGAAGGCAATCATCTTTTTCTTTTTGCGGCGCCGTTTTTTTCTCTAGCCTTTCTCTACATCTCATGAATCTTAAGGTTTCCGATAAGACTTATGAGCTCCATTTCTTCTTTGTCATTAAGCTCTTTTAGAGTTGTAGCATTGGCTCCCATGATGGTGGTAGAGCACAATGACCTTCCTCACCTTTTGGTCATTGTCTATAGCGCCACCTAGAGAAGCAAGACCATTAGTAATTTTAGTAAATTTTGTAACCATATCATCCATAGAATCATATTCATACATAGTAAAATTCTCATATTGGGAACGCAAGAGGTCAATTTTAGCCCTCTTGACTTGTGATGTTCCCTCGTGAGTAGCCACTAAGTGTGACAAATCTCAAAAGCGGATTTGCAATGAATGCCCTAACTATATCAGTCATCGTTCAAGGCTTGAAGCAATGCATAGTGTGCCTTTGCATTGGCATCATATTTCTTTGTGGCAATGTCGGACCGACTGTCCTCATTACCAGCGGGTACACTAAAGGGTTTAGTCACCGCCTTTGCAACCCGGCTTCCTAGGAATTGTAAAAATACGATCATCTTAACTTTCAATATGAAAAATTTAAGATCATCAAACTTGGGAGAGGTCGGCTTCAGCTATTTTTACTATAGTGGATGAGAATGAAGGTTAGTGAAGTGATTAGCAAATAGAATCTCTCTAAGGTGGTTAAGCCAAACTCTAGAGACCAATACTCTGATACCAATTGAAAATACATCTAGAGGGGGATGAATAGGCGTAAAGCTAATCAAATGCAAATTCTAAACAATTTATAATATATGATGCACGATCACTCAAAATAAGAATAGAAGTCGGATTCCCTGTGAAAGGCTATGAACTTCTCCTCGTGATTCCTCTAGATAAGAGTTGAACTGCTCAATTGTTTTCTTGTTGAGATGAGTAATGATTGATAAAATGAAAAAAACAAAATAAATGCAATAGAAACAATAAGGAAATCACAAACAAGAAAGATTTGTTTCAAGATTCGAGCCACTGCTCTACGTCCCCGCCTTCACCACTGTGAAGAATTTCACTATCCACTAACAAATCTTCCACAAAGGGACTTTACAATAAGGAATTACAACACCTCGGAGTATCCAACTCCTCAACTCAATCTTTTACACCAGAGGTAGTACAAAGTCAATTGAGATTACACGCTCTTGATGATCAAGAGATCACACTCTCTTACTACTCTCTTACAAATCCCTATAGAGTAAAAATAGAATTGAAGCTCAAGAATGTGAGAGTAAGAATTAAAATAGAGAGAGAATATAAAAGCAGAAAACTCAATTAAAAACTTTTAAATTTAAAAGCACAAAAGAAAACTTTGAAAACTTTTTCACTTTGAAAGCAAAACTAGATTTTCAAGAGAATTTGTTGTGGTCTAAACTCAATCCCATGACCCTTTATATAGGCTATAGAAAAACACATTTAGAATAGTTTATCAGATCATAAAGGGAAGAATTTGACCCACAGAATTCAAAACCCACATTTTAAAAATATTTTAAAAGATAGATTTTGGAATCTGGCCATTACTGCTATTCTGGTAGTCTATCGGTCGACCGACCCTATTCAAAAATCTGACCGTTGGCTTTCAGTTGACCACTCAGTCGACCGATTTTAACCGAGGCCAAAGTGATGACAGTGGGTCGACACATTGATCGACCGCAGAAGAGAATGATCGACCGGTCGGTCAAACCGTGAACGTGCACCAACATGCACACCTCTCTGCCAGAAGTTTGGTCGATCATCCTGACCTGTAATAGGTACGGTCGATTGCCCGGTCGACCGACCTAGACCAAAACCAATACCAAGGTCAGTTTTGAAAATAAAGAAAATTTTAAAATAATTTTGTATGGGTTTTAAAGGGGAAAAGATATGTATAACAAGGAGATACAAGTTCTAAATAGAGGTATAAATTTTGAGAAAATGTGAAATCATGTATCAAAATCAAACATGTCAAAACACCAATACAAAATAAACTATACTTTCAAAAATGTGCATTTTTTGTGTGTATATCTTTTGAGCATCAAATCTATATTCTACTTTTTAACACACTAAGTTTTTACAAGGTTCTAAGTGACTACAAGAATCTTCAAGTGAGCTTCTCTGAAATGTTGAATGTTTTGAGCTTCAATCCCATATTTAAGTACCCTTGAGCCATCAACATCTTCCTTTAGAGGAAAAAAACCTGTTAGATCTTCTTGAACTTTGAAATACACTTAAAATACTTAAGCTTGATTAGTACTAAATAATTACATATGATTTGTTATTATCAAAACACAAAATCGGTGATTGTAACCTTCGGGCCAATATGATATGATATTCTTTTACTAGATATAAGTGTTGTTGATATGCGATGTGTGGAACTAAGTATCACGTGAATCTAAACTATCGGGGCCACCTCTAAAATCCAACATCTCTTGTTCCTCATTTCTCGTTATCTTATTTTATGATATTAATAAAGCTCATTTCCTATTATCATATTACACGTACCATACACTGTTCTTATTCTTGATACACTGTATAGTTTAAATATAATTAAATATATAACATAGGGATTGGAAGACTTGACGGTTGACTAGGTCTTGTTGGGTGGATACTTGGATCCATTATAGTCCCACTGCAGGGGACGGGGTAATGATGGCTACGTCTGTTATACTCATTGAGCTCTTATTTCCGTTACTTGTTCAGCCTTAGCGGGTTGGCCCTGGTCTCAGCAGTCAGGGATCTGTTTAAGGCCGTGATCCCGGGTATGCATGGGGTACACCCACCTGACTAGAGCTTCTTGACCATTGGGTTTCCAACTAAAATAATAAAACAGTATAAATAATAATGACACTGGAAACACTTCTTATTTGGTTACTCTCTCGTTCAAATAATGGTACTTGTATGCCATGTTCGGATGGGTTCAGTTGGAGTACGGGGTCCGGTATGAACTGTCAGTGATATGAGATACTGGAAGAGATTGATTAAAATACCAGGCAGTACTGGTTGTTATTATTGTATAAATCTCAGGCATGCTTGATACATGTATATTATTGTCCATTTATACTTGTTACATGTCTGATATCTTATCCATCACCATGTTACTTGTATACCTTGCACTTAATGTAGAGACATACTATTTATGTACACATATACACTGCATTCCATATATTCTCTATTTCACATATTCCCTTTAAGCACATTGTTGTTGTATAACCACAATACTATAATATGATTGTTCTACGCACTTTATGTATACATGTTCATATTAATCATTATACAGTCATGCTATTATTTCTATTACTATAAATAAATAAGAAATAATTAAGGCTTGATACATGTCAATTAAATAAATTGATATTGTTAGTGTATAACTAAATAATGAACCTTATTACTCATATTCATGATAATAACATGTTAATGGTATAATAACATAAAGTTAGTTGATATATATATATATATATATATATATATATATATATATATATATATATATATATATATATATATATATATATATATATATATATATATTTAACTCTTCCCAGTTGTCATTATTATAATTTATAATTATGAATATATAGTATTATAGAGGTAATACTGTTATAACATGTTAGGTATTAATGATGCTATACTACTGATAACATACTTGCAGTATTGATATACTGATTGTTTGAATATTTATATTGTATCATTGTTACCTTGATATGTATTATATATTATCGTGATTGTACTATTATATAATAAATTGCTGTTTCTTTCATTTTACCACTCACTAGATCACTTTCTAATTACCCTGGGTTTGTATGTCCAGGTTGGAACTCAGAGATTTCGTAGCACTTGATATTTCCCGAGATATTATCTTAAGACCGCCACCCTTTCTGATTCATAGGTATCTTTATTATTTGTTTATATTTTCTTATTTATTCCTTTTTCATATCTATTATGATCACTATCTGTTTTGCAGGTATTCTTATACATATTAATGCTGAAATAATTGTGTGTATTATATTTATTCACTGTATTAAGGCTTAGCATACATATATAAGGGTATTTTTGCCCTCCGTATGTATGTCGCCATAATATTCTCGCATTCGCGGGATTGGGGCCGTTATACATTGGTATCAGAGCCTAGATTCACACCTAATATGGGTAACCACTTATTCAAATAGCCGGGCTCCTACCAACAGTACAATCAGATTCAGATTAGAACTCATCTGTATCTGGATTTCGAGATTCCAGCTATGAGTACAAGAATATCTCATTCTGTTGAAAACCCATTTCTTAACTCCTAATATTCTCTAATTTTCATTATCATTCAGAATATTCTGATTTCTAACCAGTTCTTTTTCATCATCTTGATTTCTTTCCTATGATTTTAATATCTGATACTAGTTACCGGGTCCAAAGTTCGATAAAAATATCAGAGTGGCGTAGCAGGAGCATCGTAGGCCTATAACATCCTGGCCCAAGAATTGTAAATATTGTTTTCTCATCTGAATTGAAATTTCGAGGATGAAATTTCTTGTAAGTTGGGAAGAAGTTTAACCCCCACCCTAGTTGTTCGTGTCACATTATCAGTACTCGATATGATGTATAAATTTGATTTGACCTTCCTGTTAGTCAGATTGAACTGAGTTTAATTTCAGATATTATTTTTTTAATATTTATTATTTTTCAAAAATTTTAAAAATTTTCTAGATTATTTTAAAAATTTTCTGAATTTGGTGTCAATTAATACCGACAATCGGCTTCATGATTTTAATTTACAAACAGAGTTGAATTTGTATAATTTACTTTCAAATTATACTTTGAAATCATATTTTTTTAATTTATAATATTTTTGAGAATTTTTCTAAATTAATCAAAATCTGGCTGAACCGGTATCGCTAATATATTTCAGGATTTTTAATTTTTAAATCAGAAAAAATTCTTGAATCTGATTTCACATTGCTACTCTGAATAATATTTTTTATTTTACAAATTTTTTGGGAACCGTTCTGAAATAGTCAAATTTTGACTCACTAAAATAATATTAAATTTTCTATTTTTTTCTTCTCCTCTAATTTTCCTTTTTCTTCCCCCATAAGTAACCATCTCTTTCTCCCACTGTCTCATCTCTTTTAATCTTTTTCCTCTCTTTCTCTCTCATATTCTCATTCTCTCTTTGCATTTGTCTCATTGTCTCTCTTTCTCACCCTCTCTCCAACTCCCTCTCCCTATTTCTCTTTCTTCTTCTCCCCTCACCTACTTTCCTCACCGACTTTCCCAGCAGCAGTCCGCCGCCGGCAGGATGAGACGACCATGAACCACCTCCACCACCATCCTCTCTCCATTTATTCTCACTGTTTTCCCTCCATCTCCTTTCCTAACATTCCCTCTCTCTCTCACTATCTCCCTCACTCCCTCACTCATGCTCACTATCCGCATGCCCACTTAGCCACCAGTTAGGCTCAGTCGCTGCCGGCGAATGGCCAAACCAGGCCCTCCTCCTTCCCTCTTCTCTTCTCTCCCCGTTCCCTTCCTTTTTTTTTCCTCCTTTTTTCTCTCTCTCCCCCATTTCTCCTATATCCTAGTTTCTCTTCCCCAATGCACCGCCGGCCAGGGCTGTCGCGGTGGCGTCGGCGCTGTCCAGCCCCCTCGCTGCGTCCCTTGCACCCTTCTTTTCTCTCTCTCCTCTCCTCTCTCTCTTCTTCTCTCCTCTCTCTTCCCCTCTATTTGGATTCCAAACCCCATTAATCGAGACCCAAACCTGAAAACATTAACACCCATTTAGTTAAGTTAGTGGGTATGGGTTATTGGATTCGAACCCAACCCGTTAGCAACCCTTTCTAAACTAAAGAAAGATAATTTTTCATGAAACCCCCTTGACAATTTAGATATTTACATTTTAACCCTTTTTGTTTATTTTTAACCCATTTTAATAATTTTAGTGCTTGGGCTATATCTGCAGCATTCAAAGTCCGATTTGGACGATTTTTGAGCTGTTGCAACCGCAGAAAAGAGAACTACATCCATGTAATACCTAAGTGAGTGTTTTTTTTATAAATTATATTTAATCATGTGAAATTAAATTAAGTTATTGATTTGTTTTACAAATTATAATTATCGATCAATCAATAAATCATGTAAATGGTAAAGCATGATAATTAAAATATGTGTGCTTACTTTTTAAACATATTTAATAAGATAATATTCAATTTTAATTATTGATTTAATATAAAAAATAGATGCATTAGTTATATATTGGTACTAAGGATTATTGGATTATTGATAAAAACATTCTACAATAATAAATTATTAATTCTGAAATGGTTGTGAAGAGTCTAATATATATAATATATATATATATATATATATATATATATATATATATATATTATATATATATATATATATATATATATTTGTAGATAATTCCTTTATCGATAATATTAATATTAATAAAATCGTTATAACTACTACTGATATTTAGATATTTGGACACCTGTTCATGTTACGTATGTCACCCTGACACTGTCACTGTTACTAAATCACTGATATATTAGACACTACGAGCATGTGTTGTCATGATTGTGGACTCCGATATTACATGTACTTATTGCGTATGTTACCTTGACACTGTCACAGTTATTTTATATCACTGTTACATGGATTCACATGTATGCATGTTTTGATTATTCTTGTCTTCATGTGGTCTAAATCATTGTTCCTGTAACATAATTTACTGTTACATGTATATTCCTATATTCTTGTGATATGAATATTTAATACAGTACATGACAGTTTCTTGTATTCCTGATTTTGATATGATACTCTTGTTATTGGATATGAGTGTTGTTGATATGCGATGTGTGGAACTAAGTGCCACGTGAATCTAAACTACGGGGGCCACCTCTGAAATCTCACATCTCTTGTTTCTTGTTTTTCGTTATCTTGTTTCATAATATTAACAAAGCTCATATCCTATTATCATTTACATGTACCATGCATACACTATATAGTTTAAATATAATTAAATATATAACATAGAGATGGGGGAGACTTGACGATTGAGTAGGTCTTGACGGGTGGATGCTTGGATCCATTATAGTCCCACTGCAAGGGACGGGGTAGTGCTGGCTACCGTCTGTTATAGCTCATTGAACTCCTGTTTCCCGTTAGTTGTTTAATCTTAGCAGGCTGGCCCTACTTTCAGCAGCCAGGGGTCTGTTTAAAGCCGTGATCTTGGGTATGCACGGAGTATACCCACCTGATTAGAGCTCCTTAACCATTAGGTTCTCAATTGACATTATAAAATAATATAAACAATAATGACGTCAGGAACGCTTGTTATTTGGTTACTCTCTCGTTCGGATAATGGTGCACGTATGCCATGTTCAAATAGGTTTGGCTAGAGTATGAGCTCCGATATTAACTGTTAGCCATATGGGACGCTGAAAGAGATTGATTAAAATATTAGGTGGTACTGATTGTTATTATTGTATAATTCTCATGACATGCTCGATCCATGTATTTTATTGTTCATTTATACTTATTACACTACCTGATATCTTATCCATCACACTGTTATTTGTATACCTTGCATTTCATGCGAAGATATACTATTTATGTACACGTATACTCTGCATTTCATAGATTCTCTGTTCCATGTATTTCCTTTAGACACATTATTGCTGTATAACCACAATATTATAATATAATTGTTCTATGTACTCCATGTATACATGTTCATATTAATCATTATACTGTCATACTACTATTTCTATTAGTATAAATAAATAAGAAATAATTAAGACTTGGTACATGTCAATTCAATAAATTGATATTGTTAGTGTATAACTAAATAATGAATCTTATTACTCAAATTCATAATAATAACATATTAATTGTATAATAACATAAAGTTAGTTGATACATATAGTTAGTTGATACATACATACTTACATACATAACTCTTCCAATTGTCACTATTATGATTTATAATCATGAATTATATAGTATTATAGAGGTAACACTGTTATAACTGCTAGGTATTGATGATATAGTACTGATAACATTCTTGTAATATTGATATACCGATTATTAGAATATTTATATTGTATCATTATTATCTTGATATGTATTATATATTATGTAATTGTATTATTATAGTATATATTATTATTTTCTTCATTTTACTATTCACTAGGTCACTTTCTTACGACCCTGCGTTTGCGTGCCCAGGTTGAACCTCAGAGATTTCATAGCATCCTATATTTCCTGAGATATTATCTTAAAACTGTCACCCTTTCTGATTTATAGATATCTTTATTATTTATTTTTATTTTCTTATTTATCTTTGTTTTCATATCTACTGTGATCACTAACCCTTTTGTAGGTATTCTAGTACATATTTAATGCTGGAATAATTGTGTATATTATATTTATTTCAGTTCTGAGACTTAGCGTACGTATGTGAGATGTTTTTACCCTGCGTATGTACGTCACCGTAGCGTTCCCATATCCACAGGATCTACGTGATCGGGACGTTATATGGCTAGTAGTGGATATCTCGATATGTCAATCCCAACAACAAAGTACGACAATCAATAAATATGAAAAAAGATTTTAATCGTGGATCATGAATCACAGAGAAAGATCCGCATCATCAGTTACAATAAATAACTTACTTATAAACCAACACTCCTTCACAAGAAGGCAGAGGACGAAGAAAGAAAAGAAGACGAATACATGTAAAGAGAAAATCCGCTTGTAACGCAGAAAAAAGAATAGTGAATCATTTCTCTCTCCTCCTTGTGGTTTTTTCTATTCGAAGTTTCTACGTAAAAATCATTGTCTATGTCTATGTTAGTTTGCTGATTGAATCTTTACATTCAATATCATTTTAGGCAGTCTCTCATTTCTCGTGGTATGAGATCGTCTCAATCACATAACAAAATATCCACCTCAGAAGGTAATCTCAAACTCTGGTTAAAAGACCAAATGAGACAATTGTTATCCGGATGGGGGCTTGTCTCAACACCATCAGTTTGTGTGGAAGGGGTTTGTCATCAAAGGTTTTGTGTCCTCATCTCTCTCTCTCTCTCTACTCTATTAGAAATTTAGAACATACATGCTAGACCGGTTGCCTTAGCGCTCAAACCAACAACAAAGGCAATTATGGGGTTCTCCATGCCCAAGCTACACTTTCACAACTTTGCTCTTCAACCAACAACAATCGAGACCAACTCATTAGGAAGAACAGTACATACTCTCTTAACCACCTCTCGTGCAATCAGAGTGTCTAATTTTTGTTGTTCAACTCACTCACCAAAATTGATTTATTTTTATTTTTTTTGTTAACTTAATTAGTTTCAGTTGTCGCAGCTGAGGCAGATGCAAAATGCTAGGTGGAACACCAACAGGCCACCGGTAGAAAGACACATTTCACCTAATTTTAAGTTCGGCATGAACAAATTAGCTCCCTCTGTTTCATTCCAACCGCTGTTTTTCTGTTTTTTTTTTTTTTTTTTTTTTTTTTTTTTTTTTTTTTTTTTTGTGGGGGGATTGTGAAGACTGGGGAGAAGAAGAGCAGAAGAGCGTCTACATGTTCATGGGCTTTGCCGGATTGGCCTCTGATGGCTGTGATGATTGAGCATGTTGCGGGTCAGAGAGATTTTGTGGTTCACAAATCAGTGTGGCATCTCAGTGATGAGACCATGAAAAATGTTTGTGAGTGCTAGCTGCCATATGAAAGAATTTGCTCTTTCCAATTCCTTCCGTTCATTTGTGATTGTTTTCTTGTAAATCGGTAATGTAGATACCATGTACATCATGTTCACATGCTGGGGATGCTGTTTCTTTGGAGCCACAAAGGTAAATAGAATAGCTCTCACCAATTGTTTGCTGCTCTTCTCGTTGTCATTGTGTTTCTATGATGTGCAAAGTTCTGGTAGGTAATAAAAGTTGTGATTATCATTTGACCAATTAATGTAATGTCCTGTTTCTCCATGGATTAGGATCCATTCTATGATGGAGAGGATTACAGGAAAGATGGAGGAGATGGGACAGTGCACTGGTACTATGAGAAGGTATGCGGTTGTTGTGTGTGTGTGTGTGAGAGAGATGACGTACCAGCATGTTCAACATTAGCACAACTCCTATTATTCTTATTGGTTGATAATGTTCACATGCTAATGATCTAATACCAACATGCTAATGATCTAATACCAAAATGCCAATCCTTTGTGCACTGCATGGGACAATTGTCCGGTGCAGCTACTCGGTCTGTTTGTAGTGTTAGGATGGCAGTGCACTGTACACAAATCTCTAGTATATAACAGATTAGCCTTAAGAGAGTGATTATCATTTCATTTGCCACCGAAATATATCAAGAGAGATGCACTGTAGCTTGGATTGGTTTGCAATTAGGCCGGTACATAAGACAATGGTGATTCTTTTCATCTGCATCTGACCACTTTCAATAAATCAATCGTTAATTTGTTGAATGCAGCAAGAAGACATAGAAGCAGCTGCAAGGGCAGAGCTTTGGAGAGAGGAGCTGATTGAAGAAATCGAGCAGAAGGTTGGCGGTCTAAGAGAGCTGGAGGAAGCAGGCAAGGAAGAGGAACTTGTCAAGTAAATTGAACTCTTCCCACTTTGACATGGATTGCACGCACGTAGCTTGTGGAACTGCCTTAAAAACGGAATGATGTTAAGAGCGACATTTGTGTGTATATTTTATTATCAGTAATACTATCTACATTTTCAACAGAAATTGCTATACAGATTCTTCAACATTCTGAACTGAAATAATATATGGTGCACGAGCGCGCGTCCACGCAGAGTCTTGTACGATTCAAAATCGAATTCCGCTGAAATTAATCAAGTAACTAAAAATTAAAAATCATATATTTTGAATATTTTTTTGTTCATCTATCAAGTAAGCTGAAATAATTGTTGCGCGTCCCAGCAGCGACAACAACCCGATAGAGGATCCCTCCTTGAATCTCCCACGCACGAAGAACAATCACAACCAGCACAAAAACAATCACCGGAGAAAGAACACACGCAAACAACCAATTTAACGAGGTTCGGCCTCAACGCCTACGTCCTCGGGGCAATCAGAAGAGAGATTAATTTACTTGGAAGAAGATTATAATGACTAGCAGCCTCTTTGAATGCAAGAGAGCTCCAGCCTTTTCCTTCTCAAGGATCTTCTACAAGATACTAACCCTAGAAAACAGCCAACCCCTTAAATACAAACAGATTTTCAAATCTGCACTCGCAGCCCGCACCCGCTTGTCGGTCGACCGACCCTTCCACCGGTCGACCGGGCGGTCGATCGGGTGCCCAACAGAGAGTTGGGTACTTACAGTCGGTCGACCGACCAGTCGACCGAGCTCCAACTTGTGCACGACCGAGCTTCTGATACTACGGGCCAGTCGATCGGGCCGGTCGACCGGCCAACCTGCACCTACTGCTGTTGGCTTGTTTTCTGCTGCTGTTTCCCTTCATCTTCGTCGTCGACTTCCTCGGCGATCATTCGACGACCCTCGACGATCCTTATCAACTTCCCCATCAGTAAACTCTCTCTTTCCAAAAATTCTCCACCTCGGCGAAAAATTTTCCTAAAATCTGAGCCGATCTCCAACGAACCCCAGTCCATCACCTGGCGAAATCGACACACGATCTTGGCGAAATCGACACACGATCTCGGCTTGCGCGCACCGGACGAAATCGACACACGATCTCGGCGAAATCGACACACGATCTCTGCTTGGAATCTTTTGCTCAGCTATCCCTGGAAAACATCGCACATGCCTTCCCTGCACTTCACCTTAGGAGAATTTCCATCCATGCTGATCACCATACTGTGGCTTCTACTCCTCAACTGCACGACCTCACGAAGACTTCCTCACGAGCTAACACTGACTCTCCAACTGACTAGCTCTATCTAGTCTACTGTCTTCCACTGACGGTCCACCAAGTCTGTGTAGAGCACACCAAACATCACCGGCTTCAACTGGATGCACACCACTCCTTATGCAAGCTCAACATCTTCTCACCGTGAATGTTATTCAATTTTGCATCATTTTTCACATCCATATCATGCATTATGAAAATAAAAATAAGTTTTTTTTTATTCTTTTTCTCTCTAAATTTACAGGTCCACCATTAATGAAGAGGAAGGCCCATAATCTATGGAATTATCAAGGATTAAAGGGATTAATTAAAAGCCAAAAGAAAAGCCCAAAAGTCAAGCCCAGATCTGGAGTCGTCCACGCATATTCCCAGCCTTCTAGAAGATCCAACGTGGCCAACAGACTCCAACAGAACGGTAACAGAATTCGTTGGCGCAACGGCCAAGATTCTGCCGCGGAAATGCGGCTCTGGCAGCGGATCCGCGGCAGGAATCTGGCCGTTGAGCCAGTGATTTGATCCAACTGTCTAGATTTTGGAGCCTCATCCTCTGGTGCCTATAAATAGACCCCTAGGGCCTCTGCGAGAAAGGAGGAAAGACTTGGAGAGAATAGCTTGTATTTTGATAGAGTTGTAGGGATTTTCTCTAGTTTTTTTTAGTGTTCTTGTAATCTCCTTCCTCCTAGAAATTCTACAAAAGAGAGAAAGAGAGAGTGTGAGAGCTTGTAATCAAAGTGGTGACAACTTTAAAGTAAGGATTTATCCATCTTTCTTCTCATCTTTACAATTTCTAGTGCTTTACTTTCTTACTTTACTTTCTTCAAGCTTTACTTTCATTGCATTTTTATTCTACTATGAATTGTTGTTTTCTTTCCATTGCAATGTCTAGCTAACCTTCTAACATGACTAGCTAACCACTAACTTGCTAACTTCTAACTCTTGGGTGATTGCTAACTTTTAATCTTGCAATTTTGAGTCTCTTTCATCTCCCAATGAGGATGAGTTACTTTCATTCTTGACAAATACTTGTTGTAATTTCATATGATTCATGTGAGCCTCATTTAAAGCCTTGTCTTTAGAACAAGTGCCTTGATGGAACATGGAGATGGATCACCTAACTTTGCTATTGGTTTGTAGTACAATTTTCTTACTTCAATGCTAGCTTGAGTATGGCCTTGAATGACTAATGAATCTTGTATCTTCCTCCTTAGCATTCCCTTGAGTGGCACTCCTTGATTCCACCATTGAAATTCTATCTCGGGAGCCGATGAATCAATGAGGCTACAAGACAAGACCGAGAAGAACACTCATCTTCCAAGTGGGAAAGTATTAGACCAACAAGCAAGACAAACCCTTGCCGATGAATCAACATGAGGCATGCATCACCATAATGAGATTAGTAAGTTAGTAAATTAGAAAGGTTAGCTAGTCATGGTTTCTTTCATCTAAAAGTTTTTCAAAAGTTTTCCTTCGCAAGTTTTCTTTCAAAGCAAGTCAAATTTGCCAAGTTCTTTTCATTTTCTTTTACATAGCTTTTCTTTTCATGCAACCAATCCACAAAGAATTCTTCCTTTACTTTTCCATGTCGTTTTGTTTCTTTTAAACATAGAAGAACTTTCGTTTTCTCTCTTCACAATTCAACCGTTAAAGCTTTCATCGCGAGCTCTCCCTGAGGATCGACCCGTAATAGCTCATACTACTACGGTGATTCGGAAGGAGTAAAGTAACATTGTTAATACATTTTGGAGTTGTTGAGCATAACAAAAGAGTACCGAAGGTTGATTCTAAACCTTCTCTCTTTTGTTGAATATTAGTGCACTCCTTCCTTTCGAACAAATTTTTGGCGCCGTTGCCGGGAAAAGCAAACGGTTTTCATTTAATTGAAGAACTAAACAAGTTTTCTTCTCTGTTGCAGGTTACAAGTTAAAGAAACAGGAAACAAAGCACTGCAGTAACATATAAGTGGCCTTGGGCCTCTGTTCTAGAAAGTAGAGACCAAGTGCCCTCTGATTTGCCGCGTTTTCTCGGCCAAAGCCGCGGATCCGCGGCAATGAAGAGTTGACTACTAAACTATTTTTGTGCAGGGTTACTTGCTTTACAAAAATACAGTTGCTGCAAATCTAATTTCTTGTATGCCTTCACCAGGATCCTGCTAATAAAATCAACAATAAAACACTTGTTGTAAAGTTAAAAATTGATTAGACATTTGCATTTTAAGGCACATGTCTTTTCAATTCATTTACTTTACTGTTGAAGAGTGCTGGAGCAAGGTATGTTCGCATTGCATATCAATTAGGACTCACTTCTTGGTTGATTTACGTTGCTTTGAGTGAACCTTGTTTGCATATACTGTACACTTGCACAAAATTGATTTTAAGGGCATCACCCAATAAATAAGATAAGGTGGAGATTTTATCACCCTTTCCTTGTCCCAAAAATCACCTTCCAAGCACTCGCAATCCCAAGCTTTTAAAAAAATATGATAGACGTTGGCCCTAAGGACATCCGGACTCAGTAGGAGATCGGCTGAAGTTGAAAATTGTTATTGATTCATACTCCAGTCAAATCAGTGTCTAAGGCTGGGGATTAAGAGGTTAAGCCTCGAAGATACCGTGGTTTGGCGTAATTAAGGCCCGTTGCTTATGCACGGATATCTCCCACCGTATTTTGCCCCTACCTGGCTGATTAGCTGTGGTCTGATTCAAGCAACAACCTTCTTTGGTTCATCGAACAGTTAGGAGTCGTCTAGGTCCAGGTATCCTAGATAGCTTATGATCGATTTTTCTTTTCTTGTTTGTTATTTTAATTTTTTTTCGCTTGTGTGATCGGTGAACGTTGTTTGTGATTGTATATGCAAGAGTGGTACCGTGATCCAGATTCTGCAAGACTTGTTAGAATTTCTACACTTGCACAAACACCACCACTTGACACAATCCCAATAATGGCAAACAACACTTCGCTTCAAGATAAATTCTACCCGATTCGCACTTCACTTCCATCATGCATTCTTCTCCCAGTGACCAATGGAAATAATTTTGAGCTGAAGCCACAATTTATAAACACTCTTCCCCGATTTCATGGCTTAGAATCCGAGGATGCGTATTTCTTCATTCGAGAGTTTGAAGAAGTATGTGTAATGATGAGAATTTCCCAATTGACTGAGGACGCTGTTAGACTAAGGTTCATACCTTTCGCGCTAAAAGATATAGCTAAGAAATGGCTTTACAATCTTCCCGCCAGTTCGATTTCTTCATGGGATGATTTTGTAAGAGTCTTTCTTAAAAAGTTTTATCCCATTCACAAGACAGCCCTCATGAGAAAGAACATTATGCAATTCAAGCAAGAATCTAACGAACCATTCTGGAAATATTTTGAACGCTTCAAAAACTTACTAGCCCTATGTCCTCATCACGGCATAGAAAAATGGCGGCAATGCCAAATTATCTATGACGGACTTGATTACTAAACAAACTTCCAACCTCCATATCAACAACATCAACCCCAGAATCATTCAGATAAGAGAATATCAGAGTTGAAAAAAATGATAGAAACTCTATCAAAAACCCAGCATCAGGATATGAACAAAATACAGGTCCAGATAGGCAATTGGCTAATTCTTTAAATGAGAGACAAAAAGGTATGCTACCAAGCCAGCCAGTGCCCAATCCAAAAATCACTTCCCTCTGCATGAAGTTGAAGACATGGGCCCCAGTCAATGCAACACTATTCATATTCTGAGATCCGGGAAGCAGGTAGATAATAGGGTTTCTAATCAACCATTCAAATCAATGCCAAAACCAACACCTCCTGTTCCAGTGCAACCAACTCCAGACAATCCATCTTCCAGTTCTGAACCATCAACTTCCAAAGCCAAAGAGAAAGAAAAGGTATATGAGCAACCATATAAGCCTATTGCACCATTTCCAAATAGGCTAGCAAATCAAAAACTGAATGCTCATATGGAGAAGATCAGAGAAATGTTTAATCAAGTCCAAATCAATGTACCTCTTCTTGATGCAATACAACAAGTCCCTTCATATGCAAAATTTTTAAAGAAAATGTGCACCAAGAAGAGGAAAACACAAGTCCCTAAGAAAGTCTTCCTAGCTTCAAACATCAGCGAGTTGCTCACTGGGCCAATTCCTGTGAAATACAAGGACCCAGGGAGCCCAACCATCTCTTGTATTATAAAATAGACTACCAACAATAGGGCATTACTTGATTTGGGAGCCAGTATCAATCTCCTTCCCTTTTCCGTGGATCAACAATTAGGGTTAGGCGACCTCCGTCCGACCAAAGTTACGATACAATTGGCAGATCGTTCTGTGAAGATTCCCAAAGGGGAGATCAATGATGTCCTTGTCAGAGTTGGGGAGTTTATCTACCTTGTTGATTTCATAGTTCTTGAGACACAACCTGTGTCTAACACCAATCATAGGGCTCAAACTCCTGTTATCCTGGGACGATCATTCCTTACTACTGCAAATGCCATCATCAATTGCAGGAATGGATCCATGAGGTTAACTTTTAGCGACATGACTCGAGAAGTGAATGTCTTCAACATTGACAAACAACCTCGTAAGACAAGAGATCAAACATATGAGCTAAACTTTGTTGGAAACAATTGTGAGAAAGAGAGTGAAGAATCAGAAGATGAGTCGCTGTGTCTTAACGAATTATTTAAAAATGAATGCGATCATCTTGATGTGGAAGATCCTAATAATTAGAGTACCCTTTCAAAAGGGGAAAATTGATTTGGATATCTTCACTTTCAGTGAGCCAACCAAGAATGTATCCCATGAGGATATAATTCAAGAACCTCCGATTGACATACCTTTTGAAGACCTCTTCGCAGAAGAACTCATGTGTCTGGATGAGCCAACTCGGGATCTGTTAATTGATTGCACATCTCTAGGGGAAAGTGTTGATCTCAGCTTTGAGGAGCTGTATGGAGATGAGTTGGAATTTCTCAACATTAGGAATGAAAAAATTCAAAATGAGAAAAGTGGTGATGAAGAATTTTTTAAGGATTGTAATGATATGAGGAAGAAACAATTAAAAAAGGTGAAACTGGGGATGCCGAAGATTCAAATGACAATTCAATTGGCATCCCAATTGTGCCCGATTAAACGGACTCATTGGAACGATGGGAAACGGGCTAGAGGAATACGACCAAAAGAAGTCTTTGGTGGTGGAGATACTTTTTCCCTGTAAATAATTTTGTACATTTTCCCTGTAAATGATTTTGGGACCCTTTTTGTAAATAAAACAAAAATAAAAAAAATAAAAACTTCAAATATGTGGACTTTGGTGTTAAATAGCACCAAGAGTTCCACCTCCTCATGACTCCCATTTCAAATCCACCTCTAGGGTTGTAAATATCCAAATTCGCCTAGGGTCATATTGGGATTTCAACCTTTTCAACTCCCTATAAATTCTATCTACCCTGACTCTCTCTCCTCAAACCCCAAACGAATCTCAGATCTAAAACTATCCCTTCAAGCGCCGCCCTAAGAATTTTTCCCCTCCACAGACTCTGCCTGTCTGCCGCGTTTGCCAACCAGAACCGCGAATCCGCGGCTTTCTTGTCTCTGCTGGAGCGCCGCCAAGTTCTTTGGCCGTCGATTTTCTCTGCTGGTGGCCGATCTGGTGCCCGATCGTCCAAATTCCTGATCCTGTGCCCTCTGCAAACCCGATTTTGAATTCTCCCCACGAATTCTGGGGGCGGTTTGATTTTCAATCTCCCGATTTATTGTTTTAATTTACACAGTTAAGCATGACACCAAATTTGTTTGTTGAGAAGGATTTTGCTAAAAAATTTTGTGATCAAAATGGGTACGGGCACATTTTTATTGATAGGATTCGTGCATGGGATTGGTACTCACTTGTCTATGATAACTCTGATAATGATGCATTTTATTGTCCCGAGTTAGTAACATCATTTTATAATTCAATTGATCATGCATCAGTTAATTTTGAGACATACCAATTCACGGTCCACATGCCCTTAGGTGACATCTTCATCATGATTCCTCTCCTTGAGGAAATCACTCATGTGCCTAGTTACCCCCAACATAGCGACCCCCTTCCACTCATTGATTACATGACCATTATGGAGGCTCGTTGCACTGAACAAGACCGCGGGCTAAAGGCCAGTACCACTTTCCGCAATGTGCATTGCGTTAGATGATGGATCCAACGCAACATTCTAGGTCTGGACCATACCACATTTTTTAACCGCCCTGTGTTGCAGATTATTCACGACCTAATCACTAGGCAACACACGGTCTGTCTCAACAAAATCATCTTCCATGACATAATTACCAACTCCTCACGCACCCGAGGTGCTAAACACTCACATGCCATTCTGATTACGCGTCTGTGTAGGACTTTCCTACCGGACGCTATATTTGATGCTTATGACCGGGTATTTGTTACACATGAGAGACCCACTAGCGCTTACAACAGTTGCTTACATGCGGTCTGGACCCCTAATGTCCAACCCGAGGATGTGCCGGTGGAGTCCTCTTCTGAGGAGAGTTTAGAGGAGGAAGATGAGCCCGCATTCTGGCACCAGGACCCCCCTACGGACTCACGTGCATTCATGTCCACCATTTGGCGGGACATGAAGAAAATTTTTAGGGGACAGGTTCGGCTAAGGAAAAAAGTGGAGGAGCAATCCTCTAGATTGAACGGTATTGAGGCAGGACTTCGGCGTTCACAGTCGGCTGGACCCAGCACCACCGCTGGTCCAAAACGCCGACGGGGTGATTTTGTTCCTTTACCTATTTCATGCATATTTTATCTTGCATACATTCAGGACAATGCATGAGATAGGTATGGGGGTAGATACTAACTTAAGATTTTTATTTTCTTTTTAGTATTTTTATTTTCTTTTTAGGATTTTCATTTTCTTTTTTCATTTTCTTTAGATTTTACATTTTCTTTTTAGAAAAACCAAAAAAATAAAAAAACAAAAAAAACAAAAAAAAATTTTGATCCATTTTAAAGAATTAAACTTGATTTTAGGGATTAGGGAAACTCTTAACTATGATTTCTTAATATAAGTCGAAAAGAGAAGTTTTGTTAGATTTTTAGGTTAAGTAAAAAGGATAAGAAAGATAGCTAGATTTTAATTCTTACTTTAGCATATATACATTAAACATATTGAAGGATTAATCAAAGACTTAGTGATTCTATTTACATATATATATAATAAAAAGAAAAAAAAGGAAAAAAATAAGTATAAATAAATAAATAAATAATTACTTAGCCACTAATTAAGCTGGTTAGCTGTGCCTTAAGAAGCATGGCCAGTCACGCCTAAAGGTGATTAAGTCCTTAGTATTCGTGGCCTAGTTTACTCAAGTCCTCGAACCTTAGGGATATATCTTCATCTGGTGCCCTAAGACCGACTGGTTTGGGAGTCATCGGTAAGAGGCTCGTTACATGGGTAAATTAGAAAGCCTAAGGAAGCTAAGGATGTGTAAATAAATAAATAGTTAAATAAAAAAATAATAATAATAATATTGTATATATTAGTAAATAAATGATCTTTAGTCTAAGAAAAATCCTTCATATTTATACATGTATATATACTAGGTTAGATGCAAAATCTGGTCTTCGCTCTATTCCTTAGAAACTTAACCTAAGTTGAAGACAAAACTCTAAATAGACACTTATAAAAAGAATAACGAGTTTAGGTAACCTGAAACCTATAAATCAAGTGAAGTTCTTGAAAAATATGGATCAAAATTTCTCATTAACATTTTTCTTTTTTCTTTTTGGATTTTGTGGGTGCAATCCGCTGAAAACCCTCAGAAGACAACACTCCTCCTCTAGGGTAGCCTAGAGGTTTAACGGCTTGTTGCACGTGCTCAGTGCAATCGTGTCACCTACGAAAATGGTGCAATAATTTAGCTAGGATTTTTTCTTTTTTCTCTCTTTTGGTCGGGGACAAGCAAAAGCTAGATATGAGGGTATGATTGTTATTCATTTTTGCATCATTTTTCACATCCATATCATGCATTATGAAAATAAAAATAAGTTTTTTTATTCTTTTTCTCTCTAAATTTACAGGTCCACCATTAATGAAGAGGAAGGCCCATAATCTATGGAATTATCAAGGATTAAAGGGATTAATAAAAGCCAAAAGAAAAGCCCAAAAGTCAAGCCCAGATCTGGAGTCGTCCACGCATATTCCCAGCCTTCTAGAAGATCCAACGTGGCCAACAGACTCCAACAGAACGGTAACAGAATTCGTTGGCGCAACGGCCAAGATTCTGCCGCGGAAATGCTGCTCTGGCAGCGGATCCGCGGCAGGAATCTGGCCGTTGAGCCAGTGATTTGATCCAACTGTCTAGATTTTGGAGCCTCATCCTCTGGTGCCTATAAATAGACCCCTAGGGCCTCTGCGAGAAAGGAGGAAAGACTTGGAGAGAATAGCTTGTATTTTGATAGAGTTGTAGGGATTTTCTCTAGTTTTTTTTAGTGCTCTTGTAATCTCCTTCCTCCTAGAAATTCTACAAAAGAGAGAAAGAGAGAGTGTGAGAGCTTGTAATCAAAGTGGTGACAACTTTAAAGTAAGGATTTATCCATGTTTCTTCTCATCTTTACAATTTCTAGTGCTTTACTTTCTTACTTTACTTTCTTCAAGCTTTACTTTCATTGCATTTTTATTCTACTATGAATTGTTGTTTTCTTTCCATTGCAATGTCTAGCTAACCTTCTAATATGACTAGCTAACCACTAACTTTGCTAACTTCTAACTCTTGGGTGATTGTTAACTTTTAATCTTGCAATTTTGAGTCTCTTTCATCTCCCAATGAGGATGAGTTACTTTCATTCTTGACAAATACTTGTTGTAATTTCATATGATTCATGTGAGCCTCATTTAAAGCCTTGTCTTTAGAACAAGTGCCTTGATGGAACATGGAGATGGATCACCTAACTTTGCTATTGGTTTGTAGTACAATTTTCTTACTTCAATGCTAGCTTGAGTATGGCCTTGAATGACTAATGAATCTTGTATCTTCCTCCTTAGCATTCCCTTGAGTGGCACTCCTTGATTCCACCATTGAAATTCTATCTCGGGAGCCGATGAATCAATGAGGCTACAAGACAAGACCGAGAAGAACACTCATCTTCCAAGTGGGAAAGTATTAGACCAACAAGCAAGACAAACCCTTGCCGATGAATCAACATGAGGCATGCATCACCATAATGAGATTAGTAAGTTAGTAAATTAGAAAGGTTAGCTAGTCATGGTTTCTTTCATCTAAAAGTTTTTCAAAAGTTTTCCTTCGCAAGTTTTCTTTCAAAGAAAGTCAAATTTGCCAAGTTCTTTTCATTTTCTTTTACATAGCTTTTCTTTTCATGCAACCAATCCACAAAGAATTCTTCCTTACTTTTCCATGTCGTTTTGTTTCTTTTAAACATAGAAGAACTTTCGTTTTCTCTCTTCACAATTCAACCGTTAAAGCTTTCATCGCGAGCTCTCCCTGAGGATCGACCCGTAATAGCTCATACTACTACGGTGATTCGGAAGGAGTAAAGTAACATTGTTAATACATTTTGGAGTTGTTGAGCATAACAAAAGAGTACCGAAGGTTGATTCTAAACCTTCTCTCTTTTGTTGAATATTAGTGCACTCCTTCCTTTCGAACAAATTTTTGGCGCCGTTGCCGGGAAAAGCAAACGGTTTTCATTTAATTGAAGAACTAAACGAGTTTTCTTCTCTGTTGCAGGTTACAAGTTAAAGAAACAGGAAACAAAGCACTGCAGTAACATATAAGTGGCCTTGGGCCTCTGTTCTAGAAAGTAGAGACCAAGTGCCCTCTGATTTGCCGCGTTTTCTCGGCCAAAGCCGCGGATCCGCGGCAATGAAGAGTTGACTACTAAACTATTTTTGTGCAGGGTTGCTTGCTTTGCAAAAATACAGTTGCTGCAAATCTAATTTCTTGTATGCCTTCACCAGGATCCTGCTAATAAAATCAACAATAAAACACTTGTTGTAAAGTTAAAAATTGATTAGATATTTGCATTTTAAGGCATATGTCTTTTCAATTCATTTACTTTACTGTTGAAGAGTGCTGGAGCAAGGTATGTTCGCATTGCATATCAATTAGGACTCACTTCTTGGTTGATTTACGTTGCTTTGAGTGAACCTTGTTTGCATATACTGTACACTTGCACAAAATTGATTTTAAGGGCATCACCCAATAAATAAGATAAGGTGGAGATTTTATCACCCTTTCCTTGTCCCAAAAATCACCTTCCAAGCACTCGCAATCCCAAGCTTTTAAAAAATATGATAGACGTTGGCCCTAAGGACATCCGGACTCAGTAGGAGATCGGCTGAAGTTGAAAATTGTTATTGATTCATACTCCAGTCAAATCAGTGTCTAAGGCTGGGGATTAAGAGGTTAAGCCTCGAAGATACCGTGGTTTGGCGTAATTAAGGCCCGTTGCTTACGCACGGATATCTCCCACCGTATTTTGCCCCTACCTGGCTGATTAGCTGTGGTCTGATTCAAGCAACAACCTTCTTTGGTTCATCGAACAGTTAGGAGTCGTCTATGTCCAGGTATCCTAGATAGCTTGTGATCGATTTTTCTTTTCTTGTTTGTTATTTTAATTTTTTTTTCGCTTGTGTGATCGGTGAACGTTGTTTGTGATTGTATATGCAAGAGTGGTACCGTGATCCAGATTCTGCAAGACTTGTTAGAATTTCTACACTTGCACAAACACCACCACTTGACACAATCCCAATAATGGCAAACAACACTTCGCTTCAAGATAAATTCTACCCGATTCGCACTTCACTTCCATCATGCATTCTTCTCCCAGTGACCAATGAAATAATTTTGAGCTGAAGCCACAATTTATAAACACTCTTCCCCGATTTCATGGCTTAGAATCCGAGGATGCGTATTTCTTCATTCGAGAGTTTGAAGAAGTATGTGTAATGATGAGAATTTCCCAATTGACTGAGGACGCTGTTAGACTAAGGTTCATACCTTTCGCGCTAAAAGATATAGCTAAGAAATGGCTTTACAATCTTCCCGCCAGTTCGATTTCTTCATGGGATGATTTTGTAAGAGTCTTTCTTAAAAAGTTTTATCCCATTCACAAGACAGCCCTCATGAGAAAGAACATTATGCAATTCAAGTAAGAATCTAACGAACCATTCTGGAAATATTTTGAACGCTTCAAAAACTTACTAGCCCTATGTCCTCATCACGGCATAGAAAAATGGCGGCAATGCCAAATTATCTATGACGGACTTGATTACTAAACAAACTTCCAACCTCCATATCAACAACATCAACCCCAGAATCATTCAGATAAGAGAATATCAGAGTTGAAAAAAATGATAGAAACTCTATCAAAAACCCAGCATCAGGATATGAACAAAATACAGGTCCAGATAGGCAATTGGCTAATTCTTTAAATGAGAGACAAAAAGGTATGCTACCAAGCCAGCCAGTGCCCAATCCAAAAAATCACTTCCCTCTGCATAAAGTTGAAGACATGGGCCCCAGTCAATGCAACACTATTCATATTCTGAGATCCGGGAAGCAGGTAGATAATAGGGTTTCTAATCAACCATTCAAATCAATGCCAAAACCAACACCTCCTGTTCCAGTGCAACCAACTCCAGACAATCCATCTTCCAGTTCTGAACCATCAACTTCCAAAGCCAAAGAGAAAGAAAAGGTATATGAGCAACCATATAAGCCTATTGCACCATTTCCAAATAGGCTAGCAAATCAAAAACTGAATGCTCATATGGAGAAGATCAGAGAAATGTTTAATCAAGTCCAAATCAATGTACCTCTTCTTGATGCAATACAACAAGTCCCTTCATATGCAAAATTTTTAAAGAAAATGTGCACCAAGAAGAGGAAAACACAAGTCCCTAAGAAAGTCTTCCTAGCTTCAAACATCAGCGAGTTGCTCACTGGGCCAATTCCTGTGAAATACAAGGACCCAGGGAGCCCAACCATCTCTTGTATTATAAAATAGACTACCAACAATAGGGCATTACTTGATTTGGGAGCCAGTATCAATCTCCTTCCCTTTTCCGTGGATCAACAATTAGGGTTAGGCGACCTCCGTCCGACCAAAGTTACGATACAATTGGCAGATCGTTCTGTGAAGATTCCCAAAGGGGAGATCAATGATGTCCTTGTCAGAGTTGGGGAGTTTATCTACCTTGTTGATTTCATAGTTCTTGAGACACAACCTGTGTCTAACACCAATCATAGGGCTCAAACTCCTGTTATCCTGGGACGATCATTCCTTACTACTGCAAATGCCATCATCAATTGCAGGAATGGATCCATGAGGTTAACTTTTAGCGACATGACTCGAGAAGTGAATGTCTTCAACATTGACAAACAACCTCGTAAGACAAGAGATCAAACATATGAGCTAAACTTTGTTGGAAACAATTGTGAGAAAGAGAGTGAAGAATCAGAAGATGAGTCGCTGTGTCTTAACGAATTATTTAAAAATGAATGCGATCATCTTGATGTGGAAGATCCTAATAATTAGAGTACCCTTTCAAAAGGGAAAAATTGATTTGGATATCTTCACTTTCAGTGAGCCAACCAAGAATGTATCCCATGAGGATATAATTCAAGAACCTCCGATTGACATACCTTTTGAAGACCTCTTCGCAGAAGAACTCATGTGTCTGGATGAGCCAACTCGGGATCTGTTAATTGATTGCACATCTCTAGGGGAAAGTGTTGATCTCAGCTTTGAGGAGCTGTATGGAGATGAGTTGGAATTTCTCAACATTAGGAATGAAAAAATTCAAAATGAGAAAAGTGGTGATGAAGAATTTTTTAAGGATTGTAATGATATGAGGAAGAAACAATTAAAAAAGGTGAAACTGGGGATGCCGAAGATTCAAATGACAATTCAATTGGCATCCCAATTGTGCCCGATTAAACGGACTCATTGGAACGATGGGAAACGGGCTAGAGGAATACGACCAAAAGAAGTCTTTGGTGGTGGAGATACTTTTTCCCTGTAAATAATTTTGTACATTTTCCCTGTAAATGATTTTGGGACCCTTTTTGTAAATAAAACAAAAAATAAAAAAAATAAAAACTTCAAATATGTGGACTTTGGTGTTAAATAGCACCAAGAGTTCCACCTCCTCATGACTCCCATTTCAAATCCACCTCTAGGGATGTAAATATCCAAATTCACCTAGGGTCATATTGGGATTTCAACCTTTTCAACTCCCTATAAATTCTATCTACCCTGACTCTCTCTCCTCAAACCCCAAACGAATCTCAGATCTAAAACTATCCCTTCAAGCGCCGCCCTAAGAATTTTTCCCCTCCACAGACTCTGCCTGTCTGCCGCGTTTACGCAACCAGAACCGCGAATCCGCGGCTTTCTTGTCTCTGCTGGAGCGCCGCCAAGTTCTTTGGCCGTCGATTTTCTCTGCTGGTGGCCGATCTGGTGCCCGATCGTCCAAATTCCTGATCCTGTGCCCTCTGCAAACCCGATTTTGAATTCTCCCCACGAATTCTGGGGGCGGTTTGATTTTCAATCTCCCGATTTATTGTTTTAATTTACACAGTTAAGCATGACACCAAATTTGGTTGTTGAGAAGGATTTTGCTAAAAAATTTTGTGATCAAAATGGGTACGGGCACATTTTTATTGATAGGATTCGTGCATGGGATTGGTACTCACTTGTCTATGATAACTCTGATAATGATGCATTTTATTGTCCCGAGTTAGTAACATCATTTTATAATTCAATTGATCATGCATCAGTTAATTTTGAGACATACCAATTCACGGTCCACATGCCCTTAGGTGACATCTTCATCATGATTCCTCTCCTTGAGGAAATCACTCATGTGCCTAGTTACCCCCAACATAGCGACCCCCTTCCACTCATTGATTACATGACCATTATGGAGGCTCGTTGCACTGAACAAGACCGCGGGCTAAAGGCCAGTACCACTTTCCGCAATGTGCATTGCGTTAGATGATGGATCCAACGCAACATTCTAGGTCTGGACCATACCACATTTTTTAACCGCCCTGTGTTGCAGATTATTCACGACCTAATCACTAGGCAACACACGGTCTGTCTCAACAAAATCATCTTCCATGACATAATTACCAACTCCTCACGCACCCGAGGTGCTAAACACTCACATGCCATTCTGATTACGCGTCTGTGTAGGACTTTCCTACCGGACGCTATATTTGATGCTTATGACCGGGTATTTGTTACACATGAGAGACCCACTAGCGCTTACAACAGTTGCTTACATGCGGTCTGGACCCCTAGTGTCCAACCCGAGGATGTGCCGGTGGAGTCCTCTTCTGAGGAGAGTTTAGAGGAGGAAGATGAGCCCGCATTCTGGCACCAGGACCCCCCTACGGACTCACGTGCATTCATGTCCACCATTTGGCGGGACATGAAGAAAATTTTTAGGGGACAGGTTCGGCTAAGGAAAAAAGTGGAGGAGCAATCCTCTAGATTGAACGGTATTGAGGCAGGACTTCGGCGTTCACAGTCGGCTGGACCCAGCACCACCGCTGGTCCAAAACGCCGACGGGGTGATTTTGTTCCTTTACCTATTTCATGCATATTTTATCTTGCATACATTCAGGACAATGCATGAGATAGGTATGGGGGTAGATACTAACTTAAGATTTTTATTTTCTTTTTAGTATTTTTATTTTCTTTTTAGGATTTTCATTTTCTTTTTTCATTTTCTTTAGATTTTACATTTTCTTTTTAGAAAAACCCAAAAAATAAAAAACAAAAAAAACAAAAAAAAAATTTGATCCATTTTTAAAGAATTAAACTTGATTTTAGGGATTAGGGAAACTCTTAACTATGATTTCTTAATATAAGTCGAAAAGAGAAGTTTTGTTAGATTTTTAGGTTAAGTAAAAAAGGATAAGAAAGATAGCTAGATTTTAATTCTTACTTTAGCATATATACATTAAACATATTAAAGGATTAATCAAAGACTTAGTGATTCTATTTACATATATATATAATAAAAGAAAAAAAAGGAAAAAAATAAGTATAAATAAATAAATAAATAATTACTTAGCCACTAATTAAGCTGGTTAGCTGTGCCTTAAGAAGCATGGCCAGTCACGCCTAAAGGTGATTAAGTCCTTAGTATTCGTGGCCTAGTTTACTCAAGTCCTCGAACCTTAGGGATATATCTTCATCTGGTGCCCTAAGACCGACTGGTTTGGGAGTCATCGGTAAGAGGCTCGTTACATGGGTAAATTAGAAAGCCTAAGGAAGCTAAGGATGTGTAAATAAATAAATAGTTAAATAAAAAAAATAATAATAATAATATTGTATATATTAGTAAATAAATGATCTTTAGTCTAAGAAAAATCCTTCATATTTATACATGTATATATACTAGGTTAGATGCAAAATCTGGTCTTCGCTCTATTCCTTAGAAACTTAACCTAAGTTGAAGACAAAACTCTAAATAGACACTTATAAAAAGAATAACGAGTTTAGGTAACCTGAAACCTATAAATCAAGTGAAGTTCTTGAAAAATATGGATCAAAAATTTCTCACTAACATTTTTCTTTTTTCTTTTTGGATTTTGTGGGTGCAATCCGCTGAAAACCCTCAGGAGACAACACTCCTCCTCTAGGGTAGCCTAGAGGTTTAACGGCTTGTTGCACGTGCTCAGTGCAATCGTGTCACCTACGAAAATGGTGCAATAATTTAGCTAGGATTTTTTCTTTTTTCTCTCTTTTGGTCGGGGACAAGCAAAAGCTAGATATGGGGGTATGATTGTTATTCATTTTTGCATCATTTTTCACATCCATATCATGCATTATGAAAATAAAAATAAGTTTTTTTATTCTTTTTCTCTCTAAATTTACAGGTCCACCATTAATGAAGAGGAAGGCCCATAATCTATGGAATTATCAAGGATTAAAGGGATTAATTAAAAGCCAAAAGAAAAGCCCAAAAGTCAAGCCCAGATCTGGAGTCGTCCACGCATATTCCCAGCCTTCTAGAAGATCCAACGTGGCCAACAGACTCCAACAGAACGGCAACAGAATTCGTTGGCGTAACGGCCAAGATTCTGCCGCGGAAACGCGGCTCTAGCAGCGGATCTGCGGCAGGAATCTGGCCGTTGAGCCAGCGATTTGATCCAATAGTCTAGATTTTGGAGCCTCATCCTCTGGTGCCTATAAATAGACCCCTAGGGCCTCTGCGAGAAAGGAGGAGAAACTTGAAGAGAAGAGCTTGTATTTTGATAGAGTTGTAGGGATGTTCTCTAGTTTTTTTAGTGCTCTTGTAATCTCCTTCCTCCTAGAAATTCTAGGAAAGAGAGAAAGAGAGAGTGTGAGAGCTAGTAATTAAAGGGGTGACAACTTTAAAGCAAGGATTTATCCATCTTTCTTCTCATCTTTGCAATTTCTAGTGCTTTACTTTCTTGCTTTACTTTCTTCAAGCTTTACTTTCATTGCATTTTTATTCTACTATGAATTGTTGTTTTCTTTCCATTGCAATGTCTAGCTAACCTTCTAACATGACTAGCTAACCACTAACTTTACTAACTTCTAACTCTTGGGTGATTGGTATCTTGCAATTTTGAGTCTCTTTCATTCCCCAATGAAGTTGAGTTACTTTCATTCTTGGCTAATGCTTGTTGTAATTCCATATGATTCATGTGAGCCTCATTTAGAGGCTTGTCTTTAGAACAAGTGCCTTGATGGAACATGGAGATGGATCACCTAACTTTGCTATTGGTTTGTAGTACAATTTTCTTACTTCAATGCTAGCTTGAGTATGGCCTTGAATGACTAATGAATCTTGTATCTTCCTCCTTAGCATCCCCTTGAGTGACACTCCTTGATTCCACTATTGAAATTCTATCTCGGGAGCCGATGAATCAATGAGGCTACAAGCCAAGACCGAGAAGAACACTCATCTTCCAAGTGGGAAAGTATTAGACCAACAAGCAAGACAAACCCTTGCCGATGAATCAACATGAGGCATGCATCACCCTATGAGATTAGTAAGTTAGTAAATTAGAAAGGTTAGCTAGTCATAATTTCTTTCATTTAAAAGTTTTTCAAAAGTTTTCCTTCGCAAGTTTTCTTTCAAAGCAAGTCAAATTTGTCAAGTTCTTTTATTTTCTTTTACATCGCTTTTCTTTTCATGCAACCAATCCACAAAGAATTCTTCCTTTACTTTTCCATGTCGTTTTGTTTCTTTTAAACATAGAAGAACTCTCGTTTTCTCTCTTCAACACTTAACCGTTAAAGCTCCCATCGCGAGCTGTCCCTGAGGATCGACCCGTAATAGCCATACAACTACAGTGATTCGAAAGGAGAAAATAAACATTGTGCATACATTTTGGAGTTGTTGAGCACCAAATGTTGATTCTAAACTTTCTCTCTTTTGTTGAATATTAGTGTACTCCTTCCTTTCGAACAAAATTTTTGGCGCCGTTGCCTCCTTATGCAAGCTCAACATCTTCTCACCGGAAGATCACATGTTCATCGAGATCACAACACCTCATCACTACGTGAAGTCCAACTGACCACAACGCTTCACCTTTACATGAAGCCTCTCCACCTCTACGTGAAGCTCCAAACGGCCACAACTCTTCACCTCTACGTGAAGTTCAACTGGCCACAACACTTCACCTCTACGTGAAGTTCCATCGACCACAACTCTCCACCTCTACGTGAAGATCCAAACAACTTCTCGAGAACCCAAATAGCTTCATAAGAGTTGCATCACAAATGGCTGCGCCTTTAAGGCTGCCTACGTACCTTTGCCCAAAAGGATCAAGCCGACCGTAGTTCATTTAGATGAGCTTCATCAAGCTCAAGCACTGGTACCTCTATTTGCAGCAGTGAACCTGTCTGACCGAGTCATATGAACCTCTTCCCGACCATCATGGAGGACAACGGCCTTCAACTTCAGCTTGTCACGATTACAAGCTTGAGATTCATGCTTCTTTCCCCACAAGCGTGGTTTCACCTTGGTTCCAATACCTGCAAACAACTCGACATCCTCAACAATGTCTTCATCCTGTTCAGCATCAACTTTGGTTTTATGATCACCCGTTGTCACATCCGGTGAAATCTCCTCTAATGCCGAACCAACTGGAGATGATGGAGTAGCATCAACCTCCACCCGCTGCAATCCTTCCTTGGTCTCCGTCCTCTCCACCTGCTGAGAGACGGTAGACTTCAACACTAAAGTCTCTCCAAAAGTGACATGCCTGCTCATCACGATCTTCTTGTCTTCGGGGTCCTACAACCTGTAGCTGTTTCCTTTGACGCCCAAATAGACAAACCTCTTTGCTCGCGGATTCAACTTGCCATTCTTGGCACTGAAGTAGGCCGGACTTCCAAACTCCCGCAGCAAACAATGATCTTGAGTAGCTTCCCCAGACCAAATATTCAATGGAGCTTTACCTCTTATCGCAGTCGATCTGTTCATGAGATGGCTAGCATACTCAGTCGCCTCAGCCCAAAACGACCTGTCTAATCCTGCATTAGACAACAACCTCCGAACCTCCTCCAGTAAGGAACAGACTACATCTTTAGCCAACCCTTCTGTACCTGTTGTGAAGTGAGTTGCAATACCTGTGTTCTAGCCAAATCGTAGGAACTGGTACATGTCATTTCCAACATTACCAATATGAAGCTCCTTTACCTTCCTACCTATCTGCCTCTCCATTCTTCCTCTCCACTTCATCAACACATCTAGGGCTTCACCCCTTTGTCTCATGGGATATATCCAAACCTGCCTAGATGAACCATCAATAAATGAGAGAAAGTACCTGTGACCTCCAAGCGATGCCGTCTTAGCAGGTCCCCATATGCACACGTGAACACAATCAAGAAGACCTTCATTGTGCTGAGTACTGGTGCTGAATCTCGCCTTCTTTTTGTCCAGAACGCTATGTTCACTTTCCGACTTGCAGGTAGCAGCACCTTCCATTTCCTTCTTTGCAGGAGCTCGCAAAGATTTTTCTTCCTGTCCGACCTTCCCCTGCCAAACCTCCGGAACACCATCTTCTGAGGAACTCGAAGTCTCCACCTGATCTGTAATCGTACTACCCTTCAAGTAGTAGAGGTTTCCTCGGCGGACGCCCTTCATCATCACCATCGAGCCCTTGATCATCCTGAGATCGCCATCTCGAACAGATATCACTATGCCCGATGCAGATATCACTATGTCCGATGCTTCCAAAATTCCCACAGAGAGTAGATTTCTCCTCAACTGAGGTACATACCTCACTCCCTTCAGCTCCCTTTCCATTCCATCAAACATCCTGATTCGGATTGTACCTACACCCTCCACGCTATACGCTACATGGGTGATCGTCGTCCATAACGACCGAACACTCCTCCAGCTTCTCAAAGTTGGAAAACCAGCCCCGGTTAGGGCACGCATGGTATGTTGTACCTGTATCCAGAATCCACTCATCTTCCCATGAGTTACCAATGATGGGAGAACTGACTGAAAACGAGAAACCTGACGAATCCGAATCTGATCCATCTGCCTGTGAACTACTCCTCTGAGTATTCGTCACCTTTGATAGATTTGCTTCAGCCTTCGACTCCTTCTTCTTCCCCTTGAACTTCGGACAGTCCACTTTCCAGTGCCCTATCTCTCTACAGAAGGCACACTGATCCTCCCTCAGATCCTATAGCCCGACCTGGACTTTGATCTTCCTCTAACCTCCTTGCCCTTCCTCGATGAATTTCTGCCTCTTACTTCCAGTTTCCAATGCCTCCGCCGATGAGCTTGACTGAGAAGGATGTCTCTCCTTCTTCCTCGTCTCATAACTTGTCAGTGCAGACGACACCTCATGGTAGTCCAGAGTCTGTCTACCATTGATAAAAGTCAGAGTGAATGATACTCCTCCGCCGGGAGTGAGTTCAGGAGGATGATCGCCTTGTCTTCCTCTTCTATCACGACATCCACGTTTATCAAATCTGTAAGAAGCTTCGCGTATCGGTTGATGTGCTCATTCACTGTGCTCCCCTTCTTCATCCGAAACTGATACAGCTTACTCTTAAGCTGCAACCTGGACTCAACACTCTTAGTCAGGTATTTCTTTGCAAGGGTTTCCCATAGTTTCTTCGCCGACGTCTCATGTTGCACAAGATATTTTATGTCTTGCGACAAACATGAACGTGCCGACATGTTCATCTTTGCCCACTCTTCATCAGTGGTCGTGCTCTTCTTCTTCTCCAATAGGAGAGTATCTTCGAGTTTCGATGCATTCAGCGCATCCATAACCTCACATCTCCACATCCCGAAGTTATTTGTACCGTTGAACTTGATAACTTCAATCCTCGGGTGAGAATTCATTGTCTTAACCGAAGCAATTTCTTCTGCCATTGAGATTTATTGATCCTCTATCTATGCGGAAGAACAATCAACTGGAAATAGATCTCTACTCAGATAAAAATTAGATTTTTACCTTTCCCTTGAAACCCTAGATCGAGTTTCTCTCCGGATCTACTCCACCACAGATTCCACAAGCCCTCCTTGCGTCCTCCTGAGATCGACACACGATCCCACGAACACCAATACCTCTGATCTGAGTCGACACACGATCTCCACCGAATCAGATCTCGAGCCTTCGAATCTTCAGAAATCCCAAGCCAAACCTGGAAGCTCTGATACCACTTGTTGCGCGCCCCACAGCAGCGACAACAACCCGATAGAGGATCCCTCCTTGAATCTCTCACGCACGAAGAACAATCACAACCAGCACAAAAACAATCACCGGAGAAAGAACACACGCAAACAACCAATTTAACGAGGTTCGACCTCAACGCCAGAAGAGAGATTAATTTACTTGGAAGAAGATTACAATAGCTAGCAGCCTCTTTGAATGCAAGAGAGCTCCAACCTTTTCCTTCTCAAGGATCTTCTACAAGATACTAACCCTAAAAAACAGCAACCCTTTAAATACAAACAGATTTTCAAATCTGCACTCGCAGCCCGCACCCGCTTGTCGATCGACCGGGCGGTCGACCGGGTGCCCAACAGAGAGTTGGGTACTTACAGTCGGTCGACCGACCGGTCGACCGAGCTCCAACTTGTGCACGTTGTGCACGTCAGTCGACCGGGCCGATCAACCGAGCTTCTGATACTGCGGGCCAGTCGACCGAGCCAATCGACCAGCCAACCTGTTGCTGTTGGCTTGTTTTCTGTTGCTGTTTTCCTTCGTCTTCGTCGTCGACTTCCTCGGCGATCACTCGACGACCCCTCCACGATCCTTATCAACTTCCCCATCGATAAACTCTCTTTCCAACAATTCTGATACCAATTGAAGGACTCGGGCTCCATCCCAAAAGACTATTTCCAACAATTCTGATACCAATTGAAAGACTCGGGGCTCCATCTCAAAAGACTATTTCCAACAATTCTGATACCAATTGAAGGACTCGGGGCTCCATCCCAAAAGACTAGCCTTTTAGGTGAAGTTGCCCAAATCTGACTATTTATTCGACTCAAATCCCAATAATCCCCCCTCGAACAAAGAGTCTCCCTACAAGCTTAACTATCTTCACACCGGAAGATCAAATGCTCCATCGAGATCCAACTCTTCAGTGCGTGGGAGGAGAGCACGCATTATGTGAAGTACCAACTGCAGTCGGTCACTCCTCTACGAGAACCACTGTCAAATTTCTCGAGAGCTAAACATTAACTTCACAGGGGCCTATTGCGCCTTTTGCGTCAGTGGGGTGGGCAGGCCCATTGCGCCTTTGCGCCATTGAGGGATCTATACATCGTCGAACATCACCCACACACGACTAAGTTTGAGGCATGGCTCTGATACCAATTGAAAGACTCGGACTCCATCCCAAAAGACTAGCCTTTTAAATGAAGTTGTCCAAATCCTTATATTCCCAAGACCATCCCTACGTCCAGTCGATGTGGGACTATTTGTTCGACCCAAATCCCAACAATAATAAATTAATTAAATATTTGAAATCAAACAAAATTCAAATCAAGAATTTATATATCAAAAGATATAAACCTAAATAATATATTATTTTCAGTCACGCCTACTTAATAAATAAATAAAACAAATATGATTTAAAAACAAAAGATGTCGAATGACACAAATCGCTCACACACACACACTCTTTATATATATATATATATATATATATATATATATATATATATATATATATATATATATATATATATATATAGGGAGCTGATCCTTTAAGAACGGTTCTCACGGATTCCTGTGAGAACTTTCAGGTCGGTCGTCGGATCTGATAGATCAAATCAAATAAAACGATATCTCTATCAGATCCGACAACTCACGTGAAAGTTCTCAAAGGAATCCGTGAGAACCGTTCTTAGGAGATCAACTACTATATATATATATATATATATATATATATATATATATATATATATATATATATATATATATATATATATATAACAAAGAAAGTCGCAACTCAATGACTTTTTACATATTTATAATAATGGGGGCCAAGTCCAAAATTATCTTACATATTTTGTTTTGTTCATAAAATATCCAAGAGGTTCGAATTTGCCATAAAACATCACAGCAGCTATCCATGAAAAAAGAATCGAGTTTTTAACTCAAGACACAGTCCACTGCCATCAAGTCTGGGCATGTTATTTCCATTTGCTTAAAATGCAAATTATAAAAACAGCTGAATCTAAAAAATCGGCACCAATTACAGTAGAACAAAATTGGAACAATTCGAACAGAATACTGAAATAATATTTATTTCTACAACCTAACCAAGTGCAAAAGAAAAGGCCTAGAAGATTAATTAACAAAATAAAAAATAGCAGGAAAAAGAGTTAATATCAATCAAATTGCAAATCAAATAGTTACAAAAGTAGACAACAAACAACCCTGCAATCCTTCATATATCGTTGTGTAAGCTATCCACATTAGAATTCTCTGGAGCCCAAACGTAAACGCGTCAGGCTTCAACAGAGAATCCCATTCAGATCTCCGTTCTTATGATTAATCACTAGGATCGCAAATATTCTCACAAAGGCGAAGAAAGCTAATCTGACACAGCATTTTACAAACTAAAAAGTTAAATTCAACAAAGATTTCCTGTAAAAATTGATCGTTTGTCAGGCACCTTTGAAATGATGATTACAAAATCATTAGAATTCTACCCAAACATTTGAGAACTGCTTCCACTACCGTTCTAATACCAATGAACTCTCCGAGAGTAAATTGTAGAAATTTATCAAACATAGAATTAGTTGAATCATATTTCTTTAATATTATTACATTCTGCAAATTAATTAATATCCTAGTACAATTACAAACATTTTGAGACAATAATTTGAAAGACAAAAAAAGCAGCATCCTCAGTGGTAGTGACAATATACAGAAATCGTCATCATATATATATCCGATAATACGTGCATTTTGATGCATCATTGGATGCCGAGTCTCCGTCACGCTTGCAATATTAACAAAACAGAACAAAACAATACAAAAATTAGGAAAAATCGAAAATAGGGTTGAACAAACTCAGTAAACGAACGTGTATACAAGGAAAAATCATCAGTAATGTCACATGAAAAGTTGTGTTTGTATCAGAGAGATTCCCAACAAGACTTAGTCATCATTCTCATTAGATTATGAATCCAATGAGTTGCTGATGTCCCTGTCTATTTCCTCATCACTTGCAAACAAGCACACAAAATAGCAAGGGAAAAAAAACACTAGGAAAAATAACAATATAGATCTTTTTGGACAAAATAAAAGAAAAAGTTAAACTAAAAAAGACGACATGAAGGCCAAAAGAAAGAAAAGAATTGCCTCAGATTTTAACTACTTTTCACAGTTTATAGAAAAAATAAACTCAAAGTATATTTAAACCCATCATGGGCAATTTCGTTCCCTTCCTCTTGTTGTTTTGGGTGGAAAAAGAAACGAAATATTTCCAATCTAACGAGAACCTAGAAGAACAAATAAAAAGAAATATACATCAAAACAAACCAATCAATCCTAGAGATCAGGAAGGAGAAATTGGTAAAAAATAGAGGAGAGATCAGAAGGAAGGAGATGATGATAATAATAGGAGGAGGGGCGGCTGCGGCTGCGGCTGCGGCTAGGGTTTGGGTTTATGGGATTGAGTTTGAGGGATGGTCTTGGCTTCTCATCTCATTATATATATAGAGTCAGAGATCGGTTTCCCGAATGCGCTTGCCGCCTTATTGGGCCCAAGTTCTGCCGGGCCAGCCAAACCCCTATTCTCCATTCTTGTCCCTCCAGAATATTCCAATGCTGATAGTGGCCCAATGGGTTGTGCGCTTGTCCAGACAGATCAAACAAGACAACGGACGCTAATAAACTTAAAAGCGCCGGAGGGGACACGTTTGATTATCAAAATAATAATAATAATAATAAATTTACAGTGCCCTGTGGTTTTAAGTTACAATTTTGTACACAAAACTAAACTTATCGTATTTTGTAAACTTTTTGCAGACTATATATATTTCTTGAATTTCAGTCATCATCCAGAAATCTTCCCCATTATGTAGTACGAAAAGTGGGAGGTCTAAACGGCGGAGCTCAGCCATTGAGATCTGACTAAATAGTAAAAAGATCAAGTAAAGAAATGAGATGTCCCTAGGACCATCACCGGATGCAGATTATCCGTGAATATCCGCATCCGAATTTGCCTCCAATCCGGATACGGATATCTTTTTTTTCACATCCGTCAATATTCGTACCTGTATCCATATTCGAAAGGTAGGTGCGGATACAAATATGATAAAAGCAATATCTTATTCTGATCCGATATCCGAATGTCGGGTGTTTGATAATGATATCCGTATGGAGGAGACTATTCTTCAATGAAATAAGAAATTAGATTTTGATATTTTGAGTTTGGTAAAAAAGTAATAGTGGAAAGTATTCGATTCTTGCAAGAGTAGCAAGAGATATTTTAAGTGTTTCGTCATCAACCGTGGCATCTGAATCGGCATTTAGCACCGGAGGTCGTGTACTTCATTGTTATAGAAGTCAAATGACAATGAATACGGTAAAAGTATTGATATGTACACAATAATATCATATAGTATGTATCACATTTAATGTTGTTGTAGATGAGACAAAAGTAATATAAGTATATCCGTTTAATTTATCCTTAACCATATTCATTTTTTACATATCCGATTAGTATCTGCATCTGATCCGTTAATATCTGATTCATATCCGATATCCGATTTTGACAGATACGGATATTATTTTTTCACATCCGCCAATATCCATATCCGTATCTACACCCAACCTGTGGATACGGATATGGTAAAAACAATATCCGATCCGTATCCGATCCGATAGCACCCCTAGATGTCTCAGATGAGATTCAAGACTGGGATACCACTTTTGCTATAAAAAAAAATAAAAAAAAACGCACACAACGGAACTCTTCTTCTAATTAACATCATATTTTCAAAATTTCTTAAGTACTTTATATTTTCAAATTCCTTTAGCTTTAATTTATTAGGGAAACAAAACAGATCATGATAAAATTTATTATGATTCGTGACCAAATTAACATCCAAACGGTCAAACACCTAGGTCAAAAGATAAGATAATATTTGCAAGGGCATTTTCACTTAACCAAAAAATTCAAAGTGAGAAAAAGAGTAGAGATAAGCCAAAGGAATGTCTGGGTATGGGTTCAAGTCTTTAGTGACGGAGAGTCAGAAGGGAAGAGTAGAGATGCATGCGCAGCAGCAGCACAAGTGGCATGCTGTCATCCTTTAGAAAGAGGAAGAGTAAGATGCAAAACAACTTCTTGTGCTATTCCTGCATTTTACTCCCCTCCCCTCCAAACAAAAGGAAATGTATAACAAAAAACAAACTGAAAGCTAAGCTAATATTGCTTATGCTCATATCGCGACATGTCAATCTAGTCCTTCAACAACAACTCAACCAGCGTTGTCATTGTCCAGAAAAATCAGTGAATGTTGGCGACCCATCAAACTCTGATTGTTCATCTTAGTCCTTGCAACAGAAAGCCAAGGGTTTTTAAACATTCACCTTCCGAAAACAACCCAACTATCAACCAACTCATTCAGTGGTCTGCAGATCATGGAGACGGTACTGACATTCTTCATGAAACAATTGCTCTACATATGTATAACGTGAATTGTGCTGATCACTTCTGATACATGTACACTTGCAACACAGTACACTAGTTAAGTGAGAGCACTTTCTATTTTTTTTAAACATAATCACAATATACTAGTAAAGTAACAGAGTTAGTAGAAAGCAAATTTAAGTCCCTTCCCTACTGTCTTGGTGAAAGAAATGTACACCCTCCAGCACACAAATGACCAAGCAACTCCGCAGGGCCGCCGGGGGGGGGGGGGGGGGGGGGGGGGGGGGGGGGGGGTGGGGGCGGTGTTGGTGGGCAAAAAAAAAAGTACTCACCTGCGCACCAAGTGCATCCACACTCGCACATATCTGCAAATTGAACACACCACTTGACACTGAATCAAAGAGAACAGGAAAGGGAGTACATAGTTTAAAACCTTCTCATTTTATATCTGCAGACACAGCAAAATGACGCATCTCAAGATACAGCCACAGGATTCAATTTGGCCCCGCAGTAAGTTGGTTCCTCCAACATCTACGCCATGCAAGTTTTCTGCACCAAGACCCATACTAGTGTCTCCTTTAGTCAGATTTCCTGGAAACACATAGAACAAGTTCACTCACCTTCAACTCCACAAATCATGTAAGTATAACCAGAAACTGATGGGAAACAATCTGTATGTACTCATACTAATTGTTGTGATTTCAGAGGAGGATGCCCCCACGATCGGATCGACTGGGCGGCGCAGCGGATACAAACCACAGGATCTACTAAGGCAACCTGAAGAAGAGAAAAGAAGATATTTCAAAATAGATAGAAAGCCAACACACAATATAATGTAGTGACACCGATCAAACAGATCGTGTGTGCGTCCACGGAAGAAAGGGGAGAAACTTTATTAAAACTTTAGGGCAGTACAATAAAAATTACTTACACCTCACGCTGAGAAGTTACAAGCTCTTGATGGCCGCCAAGAACAGCGAACCCTTCTGGCTAAGTTTCTCTCACGAATTTCTCACCTAGATGAATTATACCCTTAAGAATTACAAATTTATGGGATTCTCTTGGAATACATTAAAAGTCACCTTTATTTATAGACCATAGAGCTCTCCTAATTCTAAACAAACTCCTTCAATCAGAATAAAGAAAACTTGAATCCAACTCGGACTCAAAACAGATCCAGAAAAGAAAACTACTAAATCCGACATGAATCAACCTTCATGACGTATTCACGTCATAATCATAACAATCTCCCCCTTAACTTGAATACGTTCAAGTCTGAGAATAACCACCATGTTTCATGTGCTCGCATTCACGCACAATTGAACAAACTTAACTTCATCTCCATCTCACTCCCTCTTCTCCATAACCCCCTCACGGGGTTCACATCTTGATTAGGTATAAGTTCAGACCCAACCTGAACTTTATTACCCAATGATCTCCTTGATTTACACAAAATCTATGAGAATTTGTTCCACCATAGGAGTAACGACCTGGACTACCTTATTGCGCGCCTAATCTCAATCTTCCTTCGGGGTACAATTGAACATCCGAGCTCGTATTGATCGTAGTCTCCGATTGTTCCACAACCATCGCTTTTGAAGCCAAGGATAACTGCAATCCACCAACTGTAGCCTCTGAATTCCGCAACATATACACATTGCCAACACGTTTGGCTTGAAACATCACATGGGTCTCTTTGGAAACTTTCATAAAATCACCTTTAGAACTGAAACAGAACCCTTCTCTATGTAGGGCTACAAGAGAGCTGAGATTGTAACTTGATTCGGGAACATGATGAACGCCTTGAAAAGTAGTGATGCATCCATCATGAAACTGAAACTGAACTGTTCCTTCGCCAATCACCTTACTTGTAGCAGAATTCCACATGAAGACTTCTCCCCCTTGAACTAAAGTGTATGAAGAGAACATTTGTTGACCTAAAGGCCCATCACTCTAGTTTTGATGATGATTAATTCATGTAGTTATAATACTAATGATCTTATACTTATTTAGTTTCAGATATTTGATCAAGATCTTAGTTAGTGTGTAACTTCAACAAAAGATTTGAAGTCAAGTTTTGAAGCTAGCATGTGTTGATTCAAGAGCTCGCGCATCAAGATCGCATCAAGTACTCAAGAAGTCTAACTCATGGATCAAGTTTGTACCAAGTCAAGATGGAGAAGAAGATTTTCAAAAGAAGATTTTCAAGGAGACTTGTGTCATGTTTGTAAGTGTTAATATTTTGTATTTTAGATAAAATGTAAAGGAAAGATTAGTTGTGAATTGCTCAAGCTCATATACACACACAAAAAATTTATGTGTTTTCATAAAATAGTTTCAGTTTTAAAAAATACCATTTTGATTTTGAGTTTCAAAGTATACATCCTTATGTTTCATAAGTATAGTTCATCAAAACAAGTTTATATGGTTTATATGTGTTTTGGGTTTCATCCATGCACATTGTTGGTTCAAATGTTTAGAAAAACTTATTTGATGTTTCTAATGTGTTTGAGTTTTGTATTTATCAAAACTTATTTTAGAGCTTATTGTTAAAACATAGATATTTCATCTTATATGTATATTGAATCATGTCCATACACACTAAGCTTCAAAAATATTTAAAATATCTTGTTTTTGTATTTGATGTAGTTTTGAAAAAAATCATTTTCAAATTGAAGATTGATTTTGAAAAATACGGATTTTTGTTTAAGGCTAAATTTCTATATAACAAAAATGGTTCAAAAAGTTTGTAATAGGTGTTGATTTTTTATCACACATATTTGTACTTCAAAGTATTTCAATAAACTTATTTTTGTAGATTTTATGTGATTTCATGGGGGATTTTATAAGAGTTTATAAGACCATAATTTAATCCCTAAAATTCCTGACATGGCCTTTTGGCAGTCGACCGACCGGTCGACCAAGCCAGAAGTGGGTCGACCGGACGGTCGACCGATGTGCACAGATACGTGCACGAGCCTTGGCTTGCTCTCTGGATCTTGCCTCGGCCGACCGACCAGTCGACCAACAAGTCATGACCAGGGTGCGGTCGACCGGGCGGTCGACCGGCAGCCCCAACGGTCATAAATATGACCGTTGGCCGGTCGACCGGCTGGTCGACCGACAGGTCATCTGGCCTGCAGATTTGACCCCCAATGGCTATATTTCTGAACTCTATATAAAGGGGCTGTTTTGGCTAGTTTTACACAAGATTTAATGAGGGTTTTTGAGCTAGTTTTTCCTACCTTTCTTAAAGTTTTCCAACAAGTTTTAGAGCTTAAATTCTATATCAAAAATAGTATTACAAGAGTGATTCTCTTGTGTTTTTCAAAAGGATTCCTTGAGTTTTTCCTCCACAAACCTATCCTAGTTTTTCTCACAAAAACTTGAGCTTTCCATTACTATATCCATCCTCTAGGGATCTTTGTTGTGAGAGTGTTTTTGGTGATCAAAGTGTAGAGATCACCAAGTGTTCATCTTTGTATTTGAGAATGCGAACTTACGGGTTCGTGTTGTAACGAGTTCTTGTGGGAGCTCGGTGTAGAGGTGCGGCCTCGGCAAGCTAGTGTGCTTGCATGTGTTGTTCTTGCGGGAACAACAGAGGGACTTGTGAGTCCAAGAGTTCTAGTGTAAACTTGTTGTAGGTGTTGCGACACCGAGTGATCTTGCGGGATCGTTATAGTGAAAATCCTTCATAGTGTTGAAGGCGAGGACGTAGAGCAAGGGTGCTCGAACCTCGAAACAATTCTCCCGTGTTTGCGATTGCTCACTTTTCTCTCTCACTTGTGTTTATATATCTTGCATGCTTATATTATTTATCTCTTGATATGCTTGATATACTTGTGTTTAATTGATATATGCTTGGATTGTTTGCTCACACTTGTATTCAACCAAGAGAGCCATAGTGGCACCTCAACTCTTAATCTAGAGGAATCTAGAGGAGATATTCTAAAGCCCTTCACCGAAAATTCGGCTACACTCTTGTGTTATACTTTGTGTGTTAGCTTAATAGCTTTAGTTTGCATTAGTAGTTTTTAATTCCGCACCATTTGCATTAGATTAGCTTGTACACCTATTCACCCCTCTAGATGTATTTCAACATCTTCCTATTGGAACTGATATGCTGTGAACATCCATAATCTATGACCCATCTATCTTTGTTACCAACTGGTCTATCTGTAAAAGATAGCACGTCGCACTGCTCTTCATCTTCTTCAACCAATTCAGTAATATTAGCATATGGTTGTTTCTTCTTTCGAAGCCAATACTCAGATCTAATGTATCACTTCTTGTGACAATAGTTGCACATCAAATTCTTATGTTTTGAGTTACCCATAAAACTTTCATTATTACTCTCTTGGATAATGAACTTGCTCTGAATCATCATGATGAGACTCACCCTCAACTGGGTGTCAATTTTATCCTTATTAAGCAGATGCTTCTTGACCTCCTAGACCTTGATTGTTGACTTGTCTACATAGATGATAGCTTCCCTAAAGCTCTTATATGAAGAAGGTAAAGAACATAGTAATAGAAGTACTTGATCCTCATCTTCTATCTTAACCTCTATCTTATCTATATCATTGATAATAGAGAAAAATTCTTCAATGTGAGACTTCATAGGTGTACCTTCATGCATGCGGAGAAGAAATAAACGCTGCTTCAGAATCAACCGATTCGCCAATACCTTCTTCAGATAGTGGTCCTGAAGTCGCTCCCACAACGAAGACGTTGTTTTCTCCATAGAGAACTCATCCAACACTTCGTCCGTCAAGAAAAACTGAATAGCTGTCAAGGCTTTCTCATTAACTCCTACCAAGTTTCTTCCTTCATGTCTTGAAGCTTTTTCTCCCTCCAGAGTAGTGCTTTCTTCAATCCGCTCTAGGTAAGGATGACGTTCATCCTAATCTGCCACCTGCTGAAATTAATGACGTCATCGAACTTCTGAATATTGAACTTGATCGCAGACATCTTCACGTTAACCGTGCTCTGATACCAATTTTTGGGAAACAATCTGTATGCACTGATACTAATTGTTGTGATTGCAGGGGAAGACGCCCCTACGACCGGATCGACCGGGGCGGCGCAGCGGATACGAACCACAGGATCTACTAAGACAACTTAAAGAAGAGAAGAAAAAGATATTCCAAAGTAGATAGAAAGGACACACAATATAACGTGGTTCCACCGATCAAACAGATTGTGTGTACGTCCACGGGAGAAGGGAGAGAAATTTTATTAAAACTTTGGAGGAGTACAATAAGAATTACTCCACCTCACGCTGAGAAGTTACAAGCCCTTGATGGCCAGCGAGCTAAGCTTCTGTTATGAATTTCTCACCTAGATGAATTACACCCTTATTTTGGAATATATTGAAAGCCACCCCTAAGGGGTTATTTATAAACCATAGAACTCTCCTAGTTCTAAACAAACTCTTTCAGTTAGAACAAAGAAAACTTGAATCCAACTCGGACTCAAAACACCTTCAATCAGAATTAAAAAAAACTTGAATCCAACTCGGACTCAAAACAGATTCAGAAAAGGAAACTGTCAAATCTGACATTAATCAACCTTCATGACGTATTCACGTCATAATCCTAACAATCTCCCTCTTGACTTAAATACGTTCAAATCCGAGAATAGCCACTATGTTCCATGTGCTCGCATTCACGCACAATTGAACAAACTTGACTTCATCTCCATCTCACTCCCTCTTCTCCATAACCCCCTCACGGAGTTCACATCTTGATTAGGTCTAAGTTCAGGCCCAACCTGAACTTTATTACCCAATGATCTCCTTGATCTACAAAAGATCTATGAGAATTTGCTTCATCATAGGAGTAACGATCTGGACTACCTTGTTGCGCGCCTAGTCTCAATCTTCCTACGGAGTACAATTGAACATCCGAACTCGAGTCCATCGTAGTCTCCGATTGTTCCACAATCACCGCTTTTGAAGCCAAGGATAACTGCAATCCACCAACTGTAACCTCCGAATTCCGCAACATATACATATTACCAACACGTTCGGCTTGAAACATCACATGGATCTCTTTAGAAACTTCCTTAAGATCACCTTTCAAACTGAAACAGAATCCTTCTCTGTGTAGGGTTTCAAGAGAGCTGAGATTGTACCTTTATTCGGGAACATGATGAACGCCCTGAAGAGTAGTGATGCATCCATCATGAAACCGAAACTAGATTGTTCCTTAGCCAAGTACCTTGCTTGTAGCAGAATTCCACATGAAGACTTCTCTCCCTTGAACTAAAGTGTAGAAGAGAACATCTTCCTATTGGAACTAATATGTTGTGAACATCCAGAATCTATAACCCATCTATCTTATTACCAACTGGTCTGTCTGTAACAGATAGCACGTTGCACTGTCCTTCATCTCCTTCAACCAGTTCAGTGATATTAGCATATAGTTGTTTCTTCTTTTGAAGCCAACACTCAGATCTAATGTGCCCCTTCTTGTGACAATAGTTGCACATCAAATTCTTGTGTTTTGAGTTACCCGTGGAACTTTCATTATTACTCTTCTCCCTTGAATAATGAACTTGCCCGGAATCATCATGATGAGACTCACACGTCAACTGGGTGTCAATTTTGTCCTTGTTAAGCATATGCTCCTTGACCTCCTTGACCCTGATTGTTGGCTTGTCTACATAGATGATAGCTTCCCTAAATCTCTTATATGAAGAAGGTAAAGAACATAGTAATAGAAGTACTTGATCCGCATCTTCTATCTTAACCTCTATCTTATCTAGATCATTGATAATAGAGAAAAATTTTGTAATATGAGACTTGATAGGTGTACCGTCATGCATGCGAAGAAGAAATAGACGCTGCTTCAGAATCAACCGATTCGCCAACGACTTCTTCAGATAGTGGTCCTGAAGTCGCTCCTACATCGAGGACGCTGCTTTCTCCATAGAAAACCCATCCAGCACTTCGTCCGCCAAGCAAAGCTGAATAGTTGTCAAGGCTTTCTCATCCAACTCCTACCAAGTTTCTTCCTTCATGTCTTAAAGCTTTTTCTCCCTCCCGAGTAGTGCTTTCTTTAATCCGCCCTGGGTATGGATGTCGTTCATCCTAATCTGCCACCTGCTGAAATTGATAACGCCATCGAACTTCTGAAAATCGAACTTGATCGCAGACATCTTCACGTTGACCTTGCTCTAATACTAATTGTTGGGAAACAATCTGTATGCAATATACTAATTGTTGTGATATCATGGGAGGACGCCCTCACGACTGGATCGACTGGGGCAGCGCAGCAGACACGAACCACAAGATCTACTAAGGCAACTTGAAGAAGAAGAAGATATCCAAAGTAGATAGAAAGCCAACACACAATATAACGTGGTTCCACCGATCAAACAGATCGTGTGTACGTCCACGAGAGAAATGGAAGAAACTTTATTAAAACTTTAGGGAAGTACATTAAGAATTACTCACACCTCACGCTGAGAAGTTATAAGCCCTTGATGGCCGTCAAGAACATCGAACCCTTGTGGCTAAGTTTCTCTCACGAATTTCTCATCTAGATGAATTACACTTTTATGAATTACAAATTCATAGGATTCTCTTATAATACATTGAAGGCCACCCTTAAAGGGTTATTTATAACCATAAAACTCTCATAGTCTTAAACAAACTCTTTTAATCTGAATAAAGGAAACTTGAATCTAACTCAGACTCAAAACACCTTCAATTAGAATAAAGGAAACTTGAATCCAACTCGGGCTCAAAACAGATCCAGAAAAGGAAACTGTCAAATCCGACATTAATCAACTTTCATGACGCATTCACGTCATAATCCTAACAGAAACTGGGTAATTTCTAGTTTGCACCTGTTGATAATGGGGAGAACTGAAGGAAGATAGGGCAAATGCTTTACGATCACGATGCATATAGGCCAGTAACTAAACATCCTTCCACATTAGACAAGACTAGGGAGTGGTGCAAAGAAAATTGCATGATTTAAGAGATGTAGAAGCATCTAAAAAAGAAAGAACTAGCTGTCACCTTTTAGGCAAGTGTAAAAGGTCAATTACATTCTGAGTTACACAACTCTAAATTGCCCATTGAAACAAGTCTATCAACCTGCTGTTTGTGAAGCTCAGAGTGCAAAAATATGGCATTAATACAAGTACTGACAGAAAATAAAATATAAAAATTTCAAGTATTAATGTAGCATAGTGGTAAGGTAAAGCCTCTTTGCAGTGGCGAAGAGGCAAGAGGTCTAGGGTTCAATTCCCGCTTGCACCAGATAGGGATGATAATTGGTTGAGGCAGGCCCGCGGGGCCCCCAACCCGGTATGAAAAATGCCCAACCCCAACCCGGTCAAAGGGCCGGGGCGGGACTTGTTTTCGGCCCGACCTTGCCCTTAAACACTCTCTCTCTCTCTCTCTCTCTCTCTCTCTCTCGCGTCATCACGCATACGAGAGATTTTCTCGCTCTCACCTCGCCTCTCTCTCATCGCCTGCTTTCCTCTCCTCTCTCACTCTCGCTCTCTCATCGCTTGGTCTCCTTGCCTCTCTCATCGCCTGCTCTCCTTGCCCCCCTCTCTTCGTCTGCCTCTCTCTCTTTTTTTTTTTGCTAACTGAGAAGATTACAACATACACTAACTCCTGAAATAAACAACACAAGCATTAAGTTGTGCTTTCTGTACAAGCTCACTAGGAAAATTTGCCAACTGGACTTTTCTCCTCACAGACGCAATACGCCCATAGCCAGCAACCCAATTTGCACACTAGTTTGCCTCGCGCCAAACATGAGTAATCTTTGACCAAGCAAATGACTTAGGGCATCATCAATGCAGCCTACTATTTTTAGAGGGTTGCTTGGCAATATACCCAAATATTCCCTGAATATATAGAGAGCTGCTCCAATGCAACCCTCTATTTTAACCCATTTTTTAAATATTAGTTTAGATGTTAATAAATCATTTAAGAGTAAATTATTATTTAACAAAAATTATATCGTTAGAACCGACTAGCAGAGGCCTTTTAAATGCGACTAATATTAAATATTTTTGTAGTTACTTTTAAATTAGTTTATTTTTTAATATAATATAATAATATTAAAATTTATTAAGCAAATAATGGGGATCTATTAACCCCCCCCCCCCCCCCACCCAAAGAAACTACAATCAGAAACATAGAAATTACATTATATGAGAAAAATATGATAACATTAAGCTAAAAACCCGGTAGGTCATTTTAGTAGCCACTGATACTGTACTGATATCATAACGGAGCTCCGTATCTAACACCTCATTGAAAATCACTTTGAACAGAGTCATTTCCAATCAAACACTTATGGCAAAGGCACGGCAACGAAAGAATGTAATTTTTTTCAAGTTCGGTGTTTTTCAATTTCAATGTATTTTCAACGTTTGATAATGAAAAATTAAAATTAATATTAAATATATTTAATATTGGTATCATTATGAAGGTGTCAGCGAGACATTTCCAATGGTATAATTTTTATTTAAAATAGGTAAGTAAATTTAAAGTTATATTGATTTTAAATAATTAGTTTAACTATATTAAAGGATACATTTGATATTCTTAAAAAGTTAAATGAGATTTTAAGGGCAAATTTGGGATCTGAAATTGTGAATAGTGATAGAGAGGGAGCCCTCTATTTCTCCGTCATCCCTCTGAATTTAAAGAAAGAGAAGAGCTTCCTCTATATTTAGAGGGGTATATAGAGGGTGGTTGGAGTGTATCCTCCCTCTAAATATAGAGATGTAGAGGGGGTTTGAAATGGTCTTAACCATCAGAAATGCATCATCGAATACTGTAGAAAAAGAATCACTTCCTTGATTATTCTGTAAAGCAGAGATGAGCATCTTAGAGTCCCCTTCAATTTCTATTCTGTTGATGGCAAATAATCCCTGGATACAGCATAGCCCTGCCCAGAGCCCTCTCAACTCTGAATTCCCCAATTGAGCCATTATCAAAGGAAGAGTAATCCAGAGCAAGTACTCGACAAAGAAAAATCACACACAATAAATCCACCAGCACAACACCCTGGTCACAAGATCCATCAAAATTGAGCTTGATATTACCTCGTTGGAGAGAAACCCAATTTACAGCTCTTGGCAAAGAGGAAAGGTTGATAAACTGTCTCAATTTGTATGTTCTAAAGCCACTTATAAAAGTTCTAAAATCGGTTGATAAAGAGTCTCTCTCTCTCTCTCTCTCTCTCTCTCTCTCTCTCTCTCTAAAACCAGTCATTGAAATGAAAAAAAAAGAGAAAAGTCAGATTAGGGCAGGCACGAAGGCCTGCGAGCCGGGTTAGGGCTGGCTTCATAAAGCCCGAGGGGCAGGGTTGGAGCCTAAACTAAAGCCCTAAAACTTTTCAAGCCGGGGACCAGGCCGACCTAGGGCCCGGTCCAACCCTGGCCCATTATCATCCCTAGCATCAGACAAGTTATGGCCTATTCTACAAAAACATAAAAAGATGTACACACAAATTGGCTATTTAAAAATTGACAAGTCTTCAAGCACGCTATTAATAGTTGTATGTTATTACAAATCATGTTGTGCAAAAGGAGATTTCAAGTAGGGATTTGAAAATGAAAAAACAGCTTTTTCAACAAATGGGTAAATCTATTTAAAATTTTAATGTGTGCTGATTAGGGATGCATTCGGACCGGATATGAAATGGATAGGGTGTTATCATATCCATATTAGTATTTGCTTTCTTTTAGTGGATGTGGATTCAAAAAATACACATATTGAACTCTATAACCGTATTAGCTGATGACGAATTCAATTCAGATTGGATGCTGACACTAGTCACGCATTAAGGAATAGGACTAGAAGGATGAGTTATGTCCTCAATTTTAAAATTCCTTAATGTAAAAATGTAATGTAATATATATATATATATATATATATATATATATATATATATATATATATATATATATATATATATATATATATATATATATATATAAGACACATGAGTTTGAATTTGTTTTAACCAGAATATCATGATTATAAATCAGTTGATGTGTTTAAAATAATATGTGTTTGAACATATTCAACGGATTTGGATACGTATTCAGCTATTTAGGATAATTTTATGATTACCATACATGCATCCGTGTTTTAAGCAGATACACATATGCACACAAAAAAGTAATACAAAATGGGACGTGGAGCGGATTATCCATATCCAATTGCACCTCCAATGTGGATCATCTTGAATGAAGCTATCTAATTTTGTTTAGAGGTTAGGGAATCAAAAAGGTCGGCTCAAGACTTTGCAGATATTAGCTGTCTTCATATGTAGCAAAGACCACAAATGCGAGAAGCCAAGAACGAAGGCAAATTAGATCTAACATTCAATCTACTCGCAAGGACACTACTTTCTTGATCCCTGCCACAAATCTAACTTAGGAAAAGGAAGTAGTCAAAACAGCTGGACTAACTAGTTCCCATAAATAGGAAAATTACAAACTGAATAGAAATATGGCAATGGATGTTGGACACTCCAATTATCTAACAGTTTGACTCAATGTTTCTGCAAAACAAGGGCTAATGAGAAAGTATGAACCATGCACAGGCTACCAGAATGTGTAGCAGACAGTAGCCAACGGTCATGTTTTATACCAATGTCAAAACTGATTTTCTACTTCAACAGCTAACTTGTGGATTCAAAACTTCAGGTCCACCTTTTCTTCCAAGCATATCAACTGGAGTACCCAGAACAGCAGATTCCTACTATAGCAAATAAAATTAACTTGAACAAACCAAGGTAAAAGATATAACTCAAGAAAATATATTATGCTGAGCACAGGTTTTTGATCAAAACACAAATTGTCTTTACCATGAGAGTGCATCTTGTGGATTTTCATAACCTTGTTGCATAAAAATGGGATGCAGATTTGAAATAAATGTTTGAATTATTGTGTAAAAAAACAGAGAACAAGGCACTTACACACTGTTGCCGCCATGACTACGGTAAAGACTGCCACCACCCTAAAGTTAAATTACACATGAGAAATTAGTAAATTTAAGCAGTTAAGGAGATCTGTATAGTGCTGCAATTGAAAACTTACTAATAAAACGGAAATTTCAGACAATATAAAAAGAAAGTCATTGTATAAAATGTTTAACAGCACATACAGAGGTGCCACCAAATGCCTCCCACCATTAACTAACAAAAGCAAACCTGATAACGATCATATTCAAAGTTTTCAGACAAAGCACTCTCCTGCCCAAATACATTTGCTTTCAATCATGTCGATATTTGTAGCAAAGCATTTCTGGCAGCTTCAATCTCTCCACTGATCTGAAATTGAATTAATGAATACAATCAGATTCCTACTATAGCAAATAAAATTAACTTGAACAAACCAAGGTAAAAGATATAACTCAAGAAAATATATTATGCTGAGCGCAGGTTTTTTGATCAAAACACAAATTGTCTTTTACCATGAGAGTACATCTTGTGGATTTTCATAACCTTGTTGCATAAAAATGGGATGCAGATTTGAAATAAATGTTTGAATTATTGTGTAAAAAAACAGAGAACAACAAGGCACTTACACACTGTTGCCGCCATGACTACGGTAAGGACTGCCACCACCCTAAAGATAAATTACACATGGGAAATTAGTAAATTTGAGCAGTTAAGAAGATCTGTATAGTGCTGCAATTGAAAACTTACTAATTTGAAGATAAAACGGAAATTTCAGACAATATAAAAAGAAAGTCATTGTATAAGATGTTTAACAGCACATACAGAGGTGCCACCAAATGCCTCCCACCATTAACTAACAAAAAGCTAACCTGATAACGATCATATTCAAAGTTTTCAGACAAAGCACTCTCTCCTGCCCAAATACATTTGCTTTCAATCGTGTCGATATTTGTAGCAAAGCATTTCTGGCAGCTTCAATCTCTCCACTGATCTGAAATTGATTTAATGAATACAATCATGATATGTTACATATCACGAATCAAGAGCAGTATATCTGCATACCGAAGAAAGTATACAAATACAGACAAATACAGAGCAACAAGTTACCTGAACAAGAACATCATCCTGAGAAGCAACTCTGGCATGATTTTCTTTGGACATTACAAGGATATTTGCTTTTGTAGCTCTTCACATCGCAGTGATGATAGATCCGCCTTTCCCAATTAGACAACCAATTTGAGATGTGGGTACAAGCAGTCGGGTTATGTATGATGGTTTGCCGTGTCCCCTCTCAGTCATCTCACTGCATCTAGGCTGCAATCAGGCTGCAGCATCTATGGTTGAAGAATCCGGATCTCCAAAGAACTGAATCGAAATGAACAAAATTTTCATATATAAAGACAATCTCTGTGAAGGTTAGGAAAATACAATCCAGAAAAATTAATAAATGCTGCATGCCTCTTTTCGTGAAATTGATATTATGCAATCATCTTCAATAGTGGAACTATCTACTTTGATAGATGCTCCTGACTGCTGCCTGATCTTATTTACACTGCTACCATCCTTTCCGATCACTCTTGCAATGTTAGCGGCTGGACATAGTAAGCTCTGGACAAACACCTTTGAAGAACTTTCGTCCCATTCAGTGTGAAATGAGGAGCACTCTCCGGAAGCATTACCTGTGTAGATATATAAAGATCAATTAAGTGGATCCATGGTGATTGCACGTCCTCTAAAATTGGGACCCTAAATACGGACCATGCTGCAGGTGCCTGTGAGAATATTTGAAGGCAAGAAGGCATTGTGAGTGTAATGCCCTGTCACAAAGGCAAGATGATACTTGAACCAAAGCCTTCATTACATTTGGGGCTAGCCCGGTGATCTGACAGCAAATATAATAGATATGATGAGATTTAGAAATATTAAATGTTACATGAGAGAAAAAAAAGAAAAGCTAATAAATTGCAATAGAAATAGGGTCATGCAATTGTCACGAACCGCTCCATCTTGGTGCACTTGGACTCATTTGGGCTCATTTGGGCTCAGCCCATGTGGTAGAGTGTGCTAGGACAATATTGTAAATACCATGTAAAGAGGGATATTCCCTAGAAGATTCCCCTAGAGGGATATTCATAGAAGATTCCTATAGAGATACTCTCTAAAGGGATATTCCATAGAAGATTCCTAGAGGATTCTAGAATAAGATATTTAGGGATGAATATAGGGGATTATAGAGAATTCTTGTACAATCCTTTGCCTATAAATAGGGGCCAAGGGTGCTCATTTGTAATCATCAAGAAAAGCAAGAATAAGCAACACAAGCTTCCACTTCTTCTCCAAGTGCTCTCTCTCTCTCTCTCTCTCTCTCTCTCTCTCTCTCGAGTGAGTGTAAGGGTTAGGCTGACTTAGCTTCTCCTCTAAGGAGAAAGCGAGTTAAGTGCCGCGCGGGTTTGAGTGGTTCGAAGTCAAAAGAATCCGCCCGTGACAGTTGGTATCAGAGCCTAGATTCGGGAGTGATAATGTCGAACCCCAATCTTTGTTCCGAGATAGTTGGAGTTGTGGATCTAAAGGATGCCCCCAAGCCTCGTAGGGAGAAATCCCGCGATGTCATGGTGACGTTGGAGGCACGGTTAACTAAGATGGAGCTTACCGTTGCGTATAAGCTGGAGGCTTACGACGAGCGCATCGAGAAGCTAGAGTCTGCGGGAGACGAGCTTAAGGAGAAGATGCAGTCGGCTTGAATTCTGCCGTCGACATGTTGCAGCAAGGGAACACTTCCTTGAGGGAGGAGAACGCGGTTCTGCAGAACCACGTGGAGGTACTCTTGAAGGAGTTGGCCAAGCTTAAGGAGAGGATCGACCAACACGATGTCGCATTGACAACTCGAGGTATGGTGTCACATCCTTTTATGGCTAAAGATGTGCCCAAACCGAAGCCTTATAAGGGGTCTTAAAATGCTCAGGAGATTGATAACTTCCTTTGGAGCATGAAAGTCTACATCAATGCTGCCAGATTTCGAGACGATGCATCCAAGATTCAAGCTGCGCCTCTTTACCTTAAAGACATCGCTACGTTGTGGTGGCGTAGGCGATGTGAAGATATGAAGAAGGGCACATGTTCCATCAACACATGGGAAGAGTTCAAGGTGGATCTTAAGCGGCAATTCTATCCGGAGAATGCCGAGGACGAGGCCTGAGGTAAACTTCGACGCCTTACTCAAAAAGATTCCATTCGTGATTATGTCAAAGAATTTTCAGAATTGCTGCTGGAGATCCCCGATATGGGCGAGAAGGACTCCCTATTCTCGTTCATGGATGACCTCCCTGGGTGGGCCAAGATGGAACTACAAAAGCGAGGGGTCCAAACCCTTGCCTAAGCCATGCAAGTGGCCGAGTCTCTTATCTAGTTCAAGAGGATAGGAGATTCATCCAGACCAAAATACAAGAGGGGCAAGTCAGCTAAAGGTGGGGAAGAAAATCAGAAACCAGCTAAAGCATTCCTACCTAAGCCGGCATTTGAGAAGGAAAAGTTCTGTAGCAACACTAATGGAGGAGGCGATCGTCCGAAGAAGTTAGCATGCTACTTTTGCGGAGATCCCCATAAAACCATGGACTGTCCCAAGAGGGTTAATCTCGCTGCTCTTGTCCAAAGGGAAGAAGAGAAGCAACCGGAGGAGACTAGGCTTCACTCACTTCATCTCCTCAATGCGATCAAGGCAAAGGTAGATGAAAGGCCTCAAGGGGCAATGTTCGTCGAGACAACCATCTCCGGTAAGACCTTCAAGGCCCTTTTAGATACTGGTGCTTCTCATCTTCTTGTTTAAACAAGAGCAGCGAGATTAGCCCTCTTGGAACAGTCCATGACTTTATGGGGATCTCCGCAAAAGTAGCATGCTAACTTCTTTGGACGATCACCTCCTCCATTGGCGTTGCCACGGAACTTTCCCTTCTCAAATGCCGGCTTAGATAGGAATTCTTTAGCTGGTTTCTCCTTTTCTTCCCCACCTTTAGCTGGCTTGCCCCTCTTGTCTTTTGGTCTGGATGATCTTCTATCCTCTTGAACTCAATAAGAGACTCTGCCACTTGCATGACTTAGGCAAGGGTTTGGACCCCTCGCCTTTGTAGTTCCATCTTGGCCCATCCAGCGAGGCCATCCATGAACGAGAATAGGGAGTCCTCGCCCATATCGGGGATCTCCAGCAGCAATTCGCATGCAGTTCGGCAAGGAAGCAGAGGAGATCATAGCGGATAGGACGGTTCGTGAAGCAAACAACCACCCGAGATTAGAATACTTTGTGAAGTGGAAGGGATTGCCAGATAGCGAGAGCAGTTGGGAACCGGCACGAGCTCTTTGACAGTTCAAGGACTTGATCGAGAAGTTCTATCGGGAGAAAACTCAGTGATGAGGGCATCCCTCGGATAGGTAGGAGAGAGTGTCACGAACCGCTCCATCTTAGTGCACTTGGACTCATTTTGGCTCATTTGGGCTCACTCCATGTGGTAGAGTGGACTAGGACAATATTGTAAATACCATGTAAAGAGGGAATTCCCTAGAAGATTCTCCTAGAGGGATATTCCATAGAAGATTCCTAGAGGGATACTCCCTAAAGGGATATTTCATAGAAGATTCCTAGAGGATTCTAGAATAAGATATTTAGAGATGAATATAGGGGATTTTAGAGAATTCTTGTATAAGCCATTGCCTATAAATAGGGACTAAGGGTGCTCATTTGTAATCATCAAGGAAAGTAAGAGTAAGCAATACAAGCTTCTACTTCTTCTCCAAGTGTTCTCTCTCTTGAGTGAGTGTGAGGGTTAGGCTGACTTAGCTTCGCCTCTAAGGAGAAAGAACGAGTTAATTGTCGTGCAGGTTTGAGTGGTTCGAAGTCAAAAGAATCCGCCCGCGACAATGCAGTCCCAACACTGAAACCAGAGGAAGCATGTATCCTAGTAACCAACACCAATGCAAAACGTAAAATATATCAACATTTACTCATGACAGTATTACTACCAATCTCTCCCTAAAAGGGACAAGATGAAAATACAGTACAATCTAAAGCTCCATGAGAGGGGGGGTGGTGATGATGACATTTACTCATGACAGCAATACTACCATTCTATCCCTAAAGGAAACCACATGAAAATATATTAAGATCTAAAGGTTCATAAATGACACACACACACACACACACACACACACAAAGGTGAGATGTTGACATTTACTCATAACAGTAATACTACCATTCTATCCCTAAAGAAAACCACATGAAAATAGATTTAAGATCTAAAGGTTCATAATGAGAGAGAGAAAGAAATACAAAGGTGAACATCAGCACAAGTTTAAAAGAAGTTTGACAACAAAATCAGTCTTTAGGGGAGAAAAAAGAAAAGAAGAAAAGAGTGGGGGGCAAACAAGGACCAAGTGATGAATTGTATATGGAGATTTATAGAAGACTCACCTACAACGATGTTTCTAGAAAAAACAATTGAAATCAGTCGGCACTATGATACCTGGAGAAGTTCATCACTACTATTGGCACATGGAGGAAGATATCCATCCTTCAAAATATGAATGTTATCCCCAGTACTGCTTCGGATTTCTTGAATTATATGTCCACCTTTCCCTATTATATGTCCAACCTGATCAGATGGTATAAGTAGACCAACAGAAGCATGTGATGGAATTGTATCTACATCTTCATCATCTGGAGGGTCATTTCTGACAAGTCTCTCGTGCAACCTGAAGAGAGCATCTTGTGCAGCACAAACATAATCATTGCTATCCCCAAAGATTTTACTTTTTTCGCTAGAGCTAGAGATTGTCTCAACTCGCTCCTTACAACCTGGTATTCTTTCACCAATCGTAATTTTGGCTTGGCTATCAGCCCTCAGCTTCTTTACAATCTCACCACCTTTACCGATGATACTTCCAATGCTTCTTTCCACACATAAGTAACGGTAGACAATCTCGTCTGGGTCAGAAGAAAAGGGGGCAGAATGAGTATCTGCCATATGACTGAGTTGGCAAGTGCAGATATGAATTATATATAATATTTGTTAGTTTGATAAATCAATCAATCAATATATTAAAAGTTGATTTTGGAATTTTTATTTTTATTTTATTTTTTATTTTATTTTATTTTATTTTATTTTTGGGGGGGGGACACAGAACTAAGCAAGAAGATCTTTCAATACTAGAAACACAAACGTCCAAGAAAATAGCAGCAAACCAGACATACAGATTGGAACAGGGGCTGTTTGGTTAGGGGTGGAAGTGAGGAAGTAGTAATAGTTCCCTTTGAAACTTGAGAATTAGTTAGTGAGTTTTCCAGTGTTTGGATGTTGTTGGAAAGTGTGGTTTAGAAAATGTTATGTCTTTTCCGGTGTTTGGATGGTAATATGAAAGTGAAAGTAGAAAAGTTGACCACAAAGTTGACTACAAAACAATATTAAAATAAAAATTAATTAAGAAAAATAAAAATTAGATTGTAATTAGAATGCAAGTAAGATTTACATGACCACAAAATTAAATGTTTTGAGCTACAACTTATTACAAATGAGATTTACATGACCACAAAATTAATTGTAACACCCTGCAAGTAAGAAAGTAATTATGTAAAAGCGAAAAGGAAAAGGGCTTTCTTATTTTGTTCCGGTGTTTGGATAGATAGGGAATTGAGCAATTATACTTCCCCATTTTCTTACTTCCGCCCACTTCCTTGCAACCAAACACGCCCATAGTGAAATACCATAAGTAGGCAAACCTCCACTATGCTTGGTTGTAGACTTGCAACGGAAGTAGGAAAGGGCAAAAATATGAGTCTAAAATTTATGAATGTGATGCAGTATATCATCACTAGTCTATGCGTAACGACTCTAAGCAACTAAATCCTATCAATTGGATCCTAGTCAATATATATATATATATATATATATATATATATATATATATAGAGAGAGAGAGAGAGAGACTTATTTTTTTCGTTGTAGTGAAAATAGCATATTACTTAGATCTACATCTTTAGAAATAAATATTCTCGATCCAACCATTTCATCATAATCTGCACACTTAAAAACCCTCATACGTCAATTTTTATTAGATTTCAAATATTCTACACCGTTAAACTAACCAACTCACTATTTCGGTCGTCCAGTTTGCGCCTACTTGATGGATGGGCAAAAAGTATTCAAAATGAATGATTTTTATTTTAGTTACTTGAAATAATATGAATCAACTTCAACAGAGTGGATCTTGCATTCGAATATCATAAAGTTGTATTTGAGTAGGAAGGATTCGGCCTCGAATCCTTCCAGAATGACACAACCCTCTCCCCCCCATATATATATAGCTTCAAAGAAAACCCTAGGCTATCCAATAACTAATTCCGTGTAAATATAGACAGAACCGTGATTTCAGTTACACATGCTAATCTTTATAACCATCCCCAATGTTAACACCAGAGCTTGCCCTAAAACTACACATCAAGGTTTGAGAACTAGGCTTCAGTTTCAGACCTTGAGAAAAAAATCAGTTTCGATAGGTTTTCAAATATTTGTAGATTCTGATTTAAGTTTCGGTCTCGGTCCCCGTGAAAGAGCATATGTGATGTGAGATCAAAAACTAAAAACTTGATTTGAGGATATGAATATGGATCGCAACCCAGCTGCAAGCTTCACCTCATATTGATTCGATCAATTAGATCAAATCAATTTCAAAACACAATTTTTTTGCTAAATCTTCATTCCTATATTTGTTGAGTTGGGCCCCTTAAATAGGCTTCACTTGACTACAAGTTTAAACCCACTTTCGATATCAGTCTAAACAAAAAGCAATAAATTAAATAAAATGAAGAAAATAAACATGACCAACTAGACTCAATCTCAACCCTAAATACTGACTCAAACGAAGTCCAAATGGACTCAAACGAAAACAAACACAACGACGACACATGGACTAAACAGTTGTCCAGTAAAATCAAAATAAACAATGTTAATGGCGCTGATAGCTGCGAAGAGAAATCGGTATGATGTCCACATCAACTCTCCCGGGTAGGAAAAACTTGACAATGTCGAGTAAGGTTCCTGATCGCTCTCGTAGTATTCCAATAGATTCAGAAGCAATCGCTGCAAATTCTCTTGAGTAATCCATGCATCAGCAGATTCAGGACGACTTTTTCAATCACTAAATATCGTCTGCAACTACCATCTCGAGCGGAGATGATTTGACCATCTTGAATGCTATTAATTTGTTCTGCTGCAAATGAGACAGGTGTAGTAAGTAGTGGTGACAAATGGGGTCCCTCAAAGAAAAGCTCGAAATAGACTCATCAAGATCCACAAGTGATTATAGGAATTAAAAGGAGAACCTTTATAAGCTACTAAGTCTGAAATATTAAATGTCGAACTAATCTCAAAATCTGAAGGTAATTCAATTACATAGACATTTGCATTAATTTTCTTGAGAATTTTAAAAAAACTTACCCTACGAGCATGCAATTTCTTAATAGTTTCTGACAGAAACGGATCATTACGTAATCACTCGGTGCAAGTCAGTATGAAATTTATAGTGTGCATTATTTTCTTGAATTTTTTTTGTTGAATTCTTTATGCAAATCATGAACATGTAATGCAAATACAGATGCAGACTCGGACACTCTAAAATGATGTGTCAAAGGGATGAGATCTATAAGCTCCCTAGGCTTGAAATCATGTAGAACTTCAAATGGACTCATACATGTTAACCTATTCACCGAACTATAGCATGCAAACTCTGCAGTGGATAAAATAAGATCCAAATTCCTCAAATTTGCACCCAACTAAGTATCGTGAAAGGTTTCCTAGACTCTCCTTGTCGAGACTTCAGACTGATCAAATTTAATGTGTTGCTTGATGCATCAGGCCATTCAGAGTCACGTGGAGGGACAAGTCGCATTGGGGCTAGTTTGACCTTTCCATAATGGACAGACAAACAAAAACCCGAACGCCTATAAATAGTGACACCTAGGTCACATAGCCATGGTCTGCCCAAAATAATATGGCCAACATCCATACTGACACATCACACCAAATTTTATCCAAATAAGTGGCAAATTGGATGGGAATAAGATATCTTTCTTTAACATTAATAGACACAAAATTCACTCTGGCGTAGGTCTAGTGTGTTCCACACTTAAATTACACATGAGGAAAAAATTATAAACTGATAATAGATGCAGATAGTTGTGTGAATATCATTGCCAAGACAGCTCTTAAGAAGATAGGTCTCAGATTGAACCATATCCCCACCCATACAATATGAATTGGATTGATAAGACTTGCTCAATCTATTACCCAGTGTTGTCAGGTCTTTATCCACATGTCTAACTACACGCATCGTGTTTGGTATGATGTCCTAGACATAGATGATGCACACATTTTGTTGGGTAGACCTTGGTTGTATGACTTGAATATGACCAATCTGGGTAGGTTTAACACCTATGAATTTAAATTCAAAATAAAGAAGATAGTGTTGAAACCTGCTAACATAAGTCTAATGTGAAAAATAACAAAGAGGAAAAATCACCGAGAAGAACAGCAAAACACCATGTTACTTAGTGACTAGATCCCACTTTTCGCCTGAGTCTCCTATTGATGAATCTACTCTCAGATCTAAGAATTTCGTCGGCTTCTCCCTCGTCCCCTAGGTATTCCACCCATTGTCACAGTTGAGCCGCATCCACCATATTTGCATGAGTTGCATGACATAATACAAGATTCAACAATTATAACTATCAGTATACTGCAGAGTCTCATAAACGGTTGTAAGAACTCGCAATAGGTGATGAGGCACTGATTAGAGTGCACCCAGAGAGGCTCCCACTGGACTTTGAAAAACTCTATATTTGACGCGGGAGTCTATACAAGGTTTTGAGGAGGTTTAGTTCTAACACCTACGAGCTCGATATTCTCCGTGATCTTGGGACCAGTCCAGTGTTCAACGTCGAGGACCTAACTCGTTATCGCACTTCCACAGGGCCTGAGTTGTTTCCAGTTCGTCCATTGCAGCCTCCAGTGAAGAGTTATGCGGTCTTTCCCTGTTTGATTTCATCATCCACGCTGTCGCCTTTCGCCAGTGGTGAATTTTAAAAGCTGAAGAGAATTGAGGGAATCACTAGGCTCTTTTATTTGTTTAAGCTATTTTCCTCTTTATTTCTAGATTATATCGGGTATGACGAAAGACTTCTAGTTGTATGGCCCCATAAAAAGGCCAGGTGTTAGTAGTTATTTGGTAGTTCAGCTGTTTTGAGAATTTAAATTTTGCATTGCAAAATATTTGCTTTGTGTTGAATCTTTGCATGCTTATGTGCAGAATGGGAGAGAGACCTCCCTAGTACAGAAGCCTGAATTCCATCTTTATCTCCTTAAAATCCTAAATTTCTTTCCCTCTTTCTTATTCTCCCTTCTCGTTCTACATCAGGTTTATTGCTGGCGGTGAGTGGCGACGAGATCTTGCTGGCGACGAGATTGTTGGCGGCTTGACAGCGGAGCGGGTGGTCTGCTGCAGTTCACAATGGCATCAGCAGCGAGGTTGGTGGGATGGTGCGGCGGCAAAATCGGGGGAGAAGGTGGCGACGACGGGAACTTAAGGTTTTGGGTTGTGGGGGAAGAGAGGAAGATGAAGGGGGAACAATGGAGTTTGGGATTTTTTTTGGATTTTCGACTAAGTTTTTTAGCCGAATTTGAACATTAATTTTTTATTTGATCTAGGGTTTTAGATCTTTTTTTGTTTTCGGAATAGATCTAGGAAAAGTGAAGATTGAGAAACATCTAAGGTTTTGAAAAGAGGGAAAGAGCTAGGGTTTTTGGAAGTTTTTTATCTGATATCAAAATTAATGTGGGATCAAAGACTAAAAACTTGGATTGGTGATCTGAACATGGATCACAACCTGACTCTAAGCTTCACCACTTGTTGATTCAATCAATTACATCAAACTAATTTCAAAACACTAATTTTTTTTTTTACTAAATCTTCATTACTTTATTCAATGAGTTGGACCCTTTAAACAGGCTTCATTTGATTACGAGTTTCAACCCACTTCAATTGTAAGACTAAACAAAAAGCAAAAAATTAAATAAAATGTTGAAAATAAACATGACTAGTCAGACTCAATCTCAACTCAACCCTAGAAATTGACCCAAACGAAGTCCAAGTAGGCTCAAACGAAAATCAAACGCAACTACGACACGTAAACTAAACAGATGTCCAGTAAAATTGAAAGAAACAATGTCAATGATGCTGATAGGTGCGAAGAGAAGACAATATGATGTCCCATCAATATGCCTATATATGGTTATATTGATTTTTTATATTAGGTTTTAATTAAAGTTTAACTTAATTGGAGTGGAATAACATGCAAAGTTTATAAGTTTTCAAAAGTAAATTGTAATTTTAATAGAAGACTATGGTTGGTAGTGACAATTTGATTAACTGTTTGTTATTATTGATTTCTGAATTTGTCTTTAGATGAGCACGAGACTTTCACATGGCCCCTTCAGAGGAACATGTCAGCCTCTAATGGCTTAGTAGGCATGTGGTTGTCACTTATATAGGCTCTAATGTCAATAGAATTGACCAGCTGCCCAGCTCTTCAAACCCAAACCACAGTTCAGTTCAGATGGAAGCTATCAAATGTTGTTGACAATAGCATCTCCAAACCATCGAAAGGGCAACAAATCGGATGTGATGAAAGAGGAACCAACCAGGTCAGATTCTCTCTCTCTCTAGAGGAGTCAACCAGGTCAGATTCTCCCCCCCCCCCCCCCCCCCCCTCTCTCTCTCACACACACACAGATTCTCTCTCACGCACAGCAACACATCAAATCCTGTCACTTGTATCATCCTCCGTGTTTTTTATTTTCTTTGCAGTAGCAGTAAGTATCAGCCAAAACATGCACAAAATACCCTAAAAGGAGCCTAAACATGACCGAAACATGTCTGATACAAACTGATAATGTTCTGTACTGGCCGAAACTCATCGAATTTAAGATTTTTCCCTTTCCGGATCAGAACTCATCGAAACCAATATGTTTCGCCCGAACCACTGAAACTGAAACGTTTCGGCCAAAACTTCATATCTTGCTATAACTACAGGAAGAAGTGTAACAACCAGAAAATAATAACAATAATAATAATATTATGACAATACATGTTGTAGTGTAATTATGCAAAGCAAGGTCTAAAGTGGAAAATTTAACCCAATTTATAGCCTTGAATCTAGTAGATAAATTTCACATTTCTAGGGGTTCAGATTGCAAATTATTTTGGAATTAAAAAGAAAAAAGAAAATTGAAACGCTTAGGGACACGCATCCCTAACGAGCAGCGCTTCTTAAGAAGGAAAATAAAAGGAGAGAGAAAGAGACTGAAAGCGACTGAGAGAGAGAGAGAGAGAGAGAGAGAGAGAGAGAGAGAGGAGGGAGAAAAGGGATCAAACCTAAGAAGGAAAAAATGAAAAGAAAAGAAGAAAATAATAGATCTCATCCATCTCAAACCCTAAAATATGCAAGTGATCAATCTCTTAAACCCTAATAAGTACCTAGTTCTTCTTCACCCTTCATTTGTTTCCCTAATTTGTATGATAATTAATCAAATTATGGTTCTCTCTCATATTTCTATATCCTATTCTCAAAGATTCTTTTCCTTGAAATTTTCATTTAACCTTAACAACAATCTTTTTTCTCTAAATTTATATAGTAGGTATAATTATATATATAAAGTCAAAATATAAAATATAAATGATAATAGTAGTTTCATTAAGAGATCTAATTTAGTTTGAGTTATCCTGATTACTGTTAGAGGTTTCACAAGGAGGTTGAGAGAATATTTCTTGGAGCGACACTTAAAAATGGGCAAGGACCTCGAGATAAGTGGAAAGTATATACCTTGAGGTTTGTAAATTTTAAAACATTTAGCATGTAAAAATATTTTATATGGAATTACATATATATTGTGTACTTCACCCCTTTTATAAATAAAAGAACTTAATGTAAATTGATTAACATCATAATATTGTTAATTATTCAATTCAGAAAAGATATTGTATATATGACGGATGAAGATAAGTTACATCTTCACATAAACTCGGAAATGTAATGCAAATACATGGCGCTAAAGTTGCTAAGCTTCTGAATCTTATTATGACATTTCATATCGTTTTTAGTTGGAATTGGTGCCTTGAAAATAAATTATGCAATTAGTCCATGTATTACGCACATCACTTATTAAAATATTGGTATAACGGAATATTAAGTAAGCCATGGAGATTCCCAATGTGCCTTTCTATAATTTATATCTACTGGCCTATAGTTAAGTAGCCCAACCACAATTGACTTAAATAGTGGTGAGACCCAAGTCAACCGTAGCGTGAAGTGTTGAGCGCATTGGGATATCACATACTTAATTTCTAATTTCATGAAAATCATTTTATTCATTGCATTTACTTATACATTGTCTCATACATACATGTAGTGTTAATTTATTTTGTGATATATCTCACCTATTGAGCATGTAATCTCACTCTATATGTATTTCATATTTTTAATGTAGTGTGGGCCAAGAATTACTCAAGGGGCATAGGGAAGGATGGAGAATTCGTAGGAGCTCATTTTGAGGTTGTCAGAAACTTGTTTAGAAACTTTTGATTGTATATATGATGTTATGACTTACTTGAGAAGAGTTACGATGTATATCATTACCAATTATGGTTTGGTAACCAAGCAAGGGAATAGAGGATCAATAGAGAATTTTGGATTGTATATCTGTGGTTATAAGTGAAGGATACTTGTAATTAACTATAGTTATTAGTTCTAATTATGGACAGTGGTGGACGGAGGATGTTTTTTCAGTGTGAGTGTAAATGTAATAAGAATTCAATCTGGGCGTAAATGTAATATGACAAGAAAGGAAAAAAAAAGTAAAAAATAATGTTACACCCATCAAGACTTGAATTTGTGACCTCCAATAACTTGGATTTATAAGTTACCACTTAAGTTAGATCTCAAAAGTGTCTTTATACTAGAAAAAATAATCTAAAATGAAAAAATTATACACAAAAAAGTTACAAACGGTATGTACTATTCCATTATTTTATAAAATCCAATGTAGGCGTCCGCCAACGCTGGACTATATGTGGGTCTGCCCTTGGTTGTGAATATAGTTTTTATATGTAAATATTGATGGTTTGAGAGTATATTATTAGTTGTGATTTTCTTTAATAGTTTTTTGTGTGCGTGTTCTTGAAAAGATTTGAAGATATGAGTTGGTGTAATTGTTAGAATGGTGATATATATATATATATATGTACTTTGTGTGAGGCTTTACAACTCCTTGCGTAGCGGGGATTATGACCGATTGTCACCCCATTTTAATGTCTTGGATTTGGGCATGACAAATAAAAGAAATGCAGATAAAGTTGAACTGCTTTACAGATTAATAATTCTCGCCGTGCATCATCTCTCAAATTAATGTATACTAGATTTCTAGACACGTGCAAATGCACATGAAATCTCTAACACTATAAAAGCACAAATAACATAATGGTTTGTCTTAGCCCTGATTGGGGAAAAAATCACATCCATCGATCAGAAATTTAATTTTTAACAAGATACCAATTGGGCGAAATTCTAATTCCAAACAAACCAATCTATTTAGAAACCACTCCTTTCTCTGGCTTCCCAACCAAATTGGTTTCCTTCTTGAATCTTTTAAGATTCTTCTGGTCACAAATCAAATAAAATCATTTAACTAAAAGCATAGTAATTAAATTTACCAATTATTTCATTACTTTGATATTTTTAATGTGCTTTTAATGGTTTTGGCAATTTCACTAAGAAATCATATTTTGGATAGTATTTTTCTTTAAAATTATAGGTATTGATTTGTTTCATTGTAATCAAGGTTAAGATATAATCCTTGGCACAATACATAGGAGATACCTACATAATTTGCAAAGAATTTCTGTTGAAAAGATATGTTTCCTAAACTAGATTAATTCAATGTTAGAACAATTGCATAAATAACAAAGGTAACTTATCAGTTTTAATTTTTTATCCTTTATAAACACATTTTTCCTTGTATTCTATATAAAAATTAATTTACCAAGAATTTTTATTTTTTTATTTTATTAATACCATGCTTTATAGTGGTTGTACCTAAAAATATATAGAATTTGTTCCTCTAAAATTATGAATACTTATTTGAGTTGTTACTAATGACTTTGGTAAGTTCTTGGTTATATTAGATATAAGACACTATCATGGTTTTAACATACTCTATTAAAAACTTTTATAGTTAAGTTCCCAATCCAGATTAATTAATTGTTGTAAAAATTATATAAATTAATAAAAGAAATTTTATTTCTATTTAAAGAGTGGATGAAATAAAATTTTGAAGAATTTAAGAAAAATCTATAAAAAGATCTATAAAAGGTTATATTATATAAGATATATCAGATTCAATTAAAAAAAATGTGCAAAAACTTGATGGCATTTCCATCACATGCCCTTGGTGCCTCTAATACTTAAAATATAATGTTAAAAATAGGTATCGCAAATTATTCAAAAGAAATTAGATGGTACTATTAAAAAAAATTATAAATAAAAAATCCTAATTTATGCCCCCAATTAGCGTACACTTGGTTCACGGAAATTTTAACTATTTAAAGTAAAAAATTACATAAAATAGTGTACTTCCCAGTGTTCTAAATGGCGGCCACAGCGGCTACATCGGCCGGAAAAATTTATCGGAGATGGGGATATATCGGGATATATCCGGGTATTTTCAAAAATCAGATGTCAAAATCGGACTGTAAATATACACATCTTCTTGTCTTAAATCACATCTCAAGACAATATATGCATAAATTATATAAATCTACATAAACATCATACTTATATGTTTAAGATATACTTAACTCGATAACTTGCATTAAGCCTATGAATCCATAATCACTATCTAAGTGTAGAATCTTCAAAAATGTCACATTACCACATCACTCGAATTACTCAAATACCTAACCTAGAAATTGGGTGTAAAACGCTATATCGGGCCCAAAATCGCCGAAATTGCGGCTGATATATCGGGTCCATGCCTATTTATCGACGATTTTGGATGGAAAAACGCTATATAGGTTAGGATGTGCCAAATCATTGCGGTTAGGTGCCGTAAACACAATATCGGCGCTATATCGGGGATATTTAGAACACCGGTACTTCCGATGTAATTTTGTGTTAATTAAAAAAGATGATAGGGTCCATCATTTTTTAATTATTTAATTAAATTGTTGATAGCATGTCCTGACTAATCCTATTTAATAACTTTTCCCAATCCCCATCAGTTCGAAAATCCCTTCACAAGTGCGCAATACATGTAAAAATGACATCCAACACGCGCCATCTCCCATAGTATAGATAGAGAATTAGATATCCATTATCATCTGATATTTTTCTTGATAAAAACATGATCCATTTTTTGAAAAATATGTTTTTTGCAAAAGGAAGCCAGGATTGTACTTTAGAGGGGCAGAAGGTATTGATCTAAAAAAAATGCCCAACTAAAAACATGGAATTGTCCTTTCAAATATAGTAGTTACTAATACAATATTAATTTGGTATCTGAAAGATTAGTAGCCTAATACAGTGGTGGTGTATAATGGAAGGGTGAGAATAGGCGATTATCAGGGTTTAAAATATCGGAATCGGTATCGGTATCGGCCAATGGTTTTTTATGTAAATATCGTCCGATATGAACGTCAATATCGGCAATATCAGCCCCAATATCAGCCAATATTTTTGAGTTAATATCATATCGAGTACCTCAAAATCCGATACGATATCGCCGATACGAATCGGAATCGTCCGATATTTAAAACCATCGCGATAATTTTCTTTATTGAAAGGCCATTTGCAAATAGTGGTCTAGGAAGCATGGTTACAGACTCAGACACATATACAACAAGAGACAGACACAATAATAAAGTAATTCTAAAAGAGCAGGAAACAGATACATGATAACATGCCACATATGTGGGTATGCCTATATATGAAGAACATCAAAATCCCTTGGCAATTAGAATATGATTTACTAAAATTAAAAAGATGAAACCTTTATGATTTAAATCAGCAGCTTTTAATTAAGTGAGACCAAAACAGGGATCTTAAATTCCAATCCGATACCTAACTGACGAGTACGATGCCCCTCATGGTTACGAGATGTCTAGATCAAGACTCTAATAAAATAGTATCCCACTTATAGTAAGGAGCTTCTGGTTATGCATGTTTAGGCAACAAATGGCTTCAAGGTATCACACACAACCGTTGGATATCCTTTTTTTAGTCCGACACACAACCAATACATAATAAAGTTTTTTAACTAAATGCGACTCTATCCAATATGCGTCGGACAAGTCTCAGTAAATGGCCCGTGTCAGACATGGACACAAGAGCCACTATGAAGTGTCCAGCTCGGTGTGGCCAATACGTGTCGGACAAGTCTCGATGAATGGCCCGTGTCAGACATGGGCACAAGAGCCACTATGAAGTATCCATGCTTTCTAGGTAGCTGTTAGTCTGTTATAACTATCAAACTCCGACCTTCAGGTTAAATTTCTCGGCAAACATATAACTCCAACCTTCCTACCAAGATTGGACCTAAGAAACATCATTCAAGTAAATCTAGAGAAGTATTAAAATAATATTGTAGCAATTGTGCCGAGCAAGAATAAATGAAACATCGAGCATCAAGCATTGTACCCTGCAGGTTCTGTATGTGAGATGAATTCTCATAGAGGCGAAAAGAAACTTGAAGCAGAGCCTTCTTTACAGCTGGTGCATCCCCTGTAATCTGATAAGGAATCCACTATAAGCAGTTACCAATAGTAAGAGATGATAAATGAGAGAATACAATGAAAACCATAAAGGATAAGTTATGCAGAATAGCTCATCCACGCAGTCCTTATAGAGGGAAAACATAAGTTAATAATTCAACATGGATGCAAAGGAATATGCTCCCATAGACTAATGCCAGTTTGCACTATTGTTTTCTTATATATAAAGTATAAGTTGTCTAAAAGCTAAATTGAAATAAGGATAGCCATTGGTAGGTTGAAATCAATAAATGATAGTGCAAAAGAATGAAGAGTGTCATATAAAGTATAAACAATGTGCAAATTATACTGTGCTACGAATCACAGGATAAAGTCAGAAACACATTGTTGGCGCAAAAACGCATCACTCTAGTTTTGATGATGACTAACACATGTAGTTACAGTGCTAATGATCTTGTTGTGTTTAAGTTTCAGATATTGATCAAGATCTTAGTGGATGTTTAGCTTCTTTGAAACTAACACATGGTGATTCAAGAGTTCAAACTTATAGGACATATCTAATACTCAAGATGGAGTCTAACTCAGAGAATCAAGTTTGAATCAAGTCCACTTTGAGAAGAAGATCTACGAGAAGACTTGTCTATAGTTTGTAAGTTTAGATCTCTTGTAAAGAATAGATTAGTTTTGATTGCTCAAGCTTACACACACACAAAAGTTTTCATATCTAGTTTTCCGGTTTTGATATTTTTACAAGAATTGATTTTTGATACATGTCCAATATTTTTCAAATTTTTATATCATGTTTTAAATATATATCTCACAGCCTATGTATTGCAAAACATTTTTTAAACCAATACAAAATATTAAAATATAAGTTTGATTTCAAAAATTATCTGAAAACAGTGTTTTAGGCCAGGTCGGTCGACCGGACCTCAGGGCTGACTTTGGGTGACTGTCTGTGCATGATGCATGGTTCACAGTCGCGGTCTCGGCCGCCGACTCGACGGGCACTGAGACGGATCGGTCTCTGTGATTCGGATCGGTATCGGGCGATACGCGCAAAACGCTACATAGAAAGCTCAAAAAATTTTGAAAAAATCACGACAAACCTTAAAAAAATGTAGACATCTACATTCATGTATCATATGTCCAAAATATATCACCTAGCACACTAAATATAAAGCGTAAGAATAAATACACGCATCGTCGGTATAAGCATATCAAAATACATGCACAATATAGTAAATTGCACAAACTACATTCATAAATACATGCTAATGTAGTTATTTTTACATTGAATTGTGATGAGGCACAAAATCAGCATCATAATGCCGAGTCAACCGAGTCAACTCCGATTCTCGGCCGAGTCAGTCTCCTCTGAGCTGAGTCGACCGACTCGTGACTCGGACTCGTCTCGGAGCGGGCCGAGACGGATACAACTCGGCCAACTCGTCTCCGACTCGGCCGAGTCTTTGAACCGTGGCATGATGTCGACCGACCGGTCAACCGGCAAACCGGGTGATCGACCGACTATCACACCCAAATCTCGGTTTGGCTCGGTCGACCGTTCTGCTGATTTGCTCAAATACCCTTTTCAGTAATTTGATCATAACTTTTTATTCTGACATTCAATCAATATGAATTAAATTGCATTTCAAACATAACTTTCAGGGCTACATTTCTTATTCAATGATCGTTTTCTAATTCAAATTTTAAAGATATCAAATAATGGTTTGAAGTCAGTCCATGTTCTGAAAATAGTTTACACTTTTTGATTTGACACATTTTAGTTGTTTGCTCATATCTTTTATCTTTGATATCAGATTCATTTGATTTAAGTATCATTAAAAAGAAAACGTAAAGATATACAAATTCTTTCTATATGTTTATTTTCAAATTCAAACGTTTTAGATCTCAAAATTGTGCTCAAAGTTAACCATTGCAGAAACTGGTCTCAGGTCGGTCGACCACGGTCAGAAATTTGACCGTTGGACGGTCGACCGACAGGCCATTTCTGACACTTTTTTGACCCTAATGGCTAGTTTTTCTTTGGCCTATAAATATGGGGTTTTTGATAGTTTTAAAGACGATTTTTAAGAGCTATTTTTCCTACATTCAACTGAGTTTTCAAACAAGTTTTTGGGCTTCAAAATCTACATCTTCTCATTTGCTTCAAAGTTTTTGAAAAATCAAAAAAACAAGTTTTGAAAATTCAAGTTTCAATTTTTCAATTTCTACATCATTCAAGAAGTTTTCCAAGTGTTCTCTTTTATGCTTCTTTTTCAAAAATTTTATTTTCTCACAAGTTTGAGTTATTCATTGCAAAATCTATCCTCTAAGATCTTGTATTGTGAGAGTTGTTGTTTGTGATCTTTGTGATCACCAAGTATAGTAATCACTATATTGCTTTGTGATTTGGCTTTGTGCCTTCCCTCTTTGTGTAGAAGTGATTGCTTTGTGTCTTGGCTTTGTGTCTCCTCTTGTGTAGAGAATTGGGTTTGTATTCTTTGTGGAGTCCTTAGTAGAGAGAGTTGAATCATTCTAGGTGAAGGCGGGGACGTAGAGCTTGGGCTCGAACCTTGAAATATATTCTTGTATTTGTATTTGGCTCTCTCTAAACTTCTCTCTCTTTATATCTTACATTGGTACTATTGTTCATTTACACATACTTGATATTGTTCGTGTGCCCATACTTGTTATAATCCAAGAGAGCTATTGAAGCACCTCAACTCTTATAAAAAGAGGAATCTTGAAAAGAAGTTTTAGAGCCCTTCACCGGGAATTCAGCTTCACTCTTTGAATATCTATTGTGGCAGTGCAAAAGCTTTTAATTCCGCATTATTGACCATTAGATTAGCACTGCACATTTCAACCCCTCTAGGTGTACCCTGAATTGGTATCAGAGCTAGTGCTCCTGATATTCGGTTTAACAGCCTAGGAGTGATCCTATATTTACTATCACATATTTGCTTTACACATTCATATTTGCTTTACACACTCATGAATTATTTTATTCCACCTATGTTTGATGTTTCTAATATTGACATGTGAAAATTTAAAATGAGTTCATATATTAAAGCCTGAGGATTACATATTTATCTTACCACCACTAAGAAATTATATATCAAAAATGACAAATATATTAAAGCTAATGCACATGACTTGATTGCACTAAAGAAAACTCTAAATAATGATTACCTTTCAAGAGTTGCTAATTGTAATTCCGCTTTTGAAGTGTGGAACACATTGATCTCTCTTAAAGAACAAGCTTCAAATGATGTGGACAAAGAGTCTAGTAGAGATGGTTCCGACCAAGCTTGCTTCATGATCCAAGGGAATGAGTCCCTTGAGGTAATCTCGGAATCCAATCTTGATGATTGTGCTAGTACATTCAATGATAATGATAGTATGAATGCACGTATGTCGAATGAAGAGTTTTTCATGTTTTGTGAAAACTTATTAGAAAAAAATAAATTGTTCAGAAATATGAGTTTATTAATGAAAAAAGAAAATGAGTTTTTGTCTTCAAGGTTAAATTGTGTTTTGAAAGAAAAAAAGAGATTTCAAATGAAAATGATTCTTTATCTTCAAAAATTGATCTTTCTTTAAAAGAGAAGGATATTGTTTTAGAGGAAAATAATGTTTTATTCTTAAAACTTGAATTTATTTTGAAAGAAAATGATTCTTTGAAAAATCAAGTTGTTTTGATTTCTAATGAAAGAGATCTTGTTTTAAAAGAAAACATTTCTTTGAAAAATGCATTAATTGAAAAAGAAAAGATTTTTATTCCTATTTTCAAAGTGAAAAAGAATTTTGTTTCTCATGCTTATGCTATTTCTTCTTCCATTATTGATAACGATATTTGTGTTTTGAAAAAAATATTGATTATTTGAACTTCACATTGAACCAATGTGCCATTGACCACAAGAGATTGGAGTCCACGTTTCAAAAGAAATAAACTCTACATATGCATGCACACCCTTCATGGCATACACATGCACACCATATTCACGCACATGCCACCATAAATACTAGAGTGTACACATGTACACATTGCGAGCGCAAAGGCCACCTTGCAAAATTTTGTTATGATAGATTAAATGTTTCTAATTTTGTAAGTAAAAATGTTTGGGTTAGAAAAGGTACCAACCCCCAAGGACTCGATAAAGTTTGGGTACCAAGATGCACTTCTATTGTATTTGACATAGGTGTGAGCTCTCACAAGACGTGAGAGGATTGGTGCCTTGGTGGTGGATGCAATCGAAACTAGATGGATAAATCAATAGATGCATCACTATAGTATCAAGGAGTTTAGGTGGGAGGATCACCTTGTTTTTAGAGAAATAGAGATTGGCTCTATCGGTTTGATAACTATCTCTATCCTCCTTAATATATTTTATATGCTTTAAATTGAATATTTTTTTAGCATATCATTGTTCACATGTTTTGACCATATTTACATGATTTGATTATGTGTTTAAATACAAATTTAGTTAAAACTTGTAATATACTTGTATACTCTTGAGATACACTTATGATTTTGTGCAAAATTGATTCATATCTTTCGTGTACTTAATTATTATTTAGCTATGTGTGTATATCTTCATTTTGATGACTCTTGCATTTACACTAATGATTAAGTTTATTTCTTGACCATGTTTTAGTGTTCTTATGTAAATCTTGTTTTAATTACCTGTCTAGATGCAATTTTTGTTAAAACTTGTGATTATACATGTACAATTTGTAAGTTACACTTGATTCTTATGCTTTACATGTTATATTGCCTTCGTGTACTCATTGTTGTTTGTTGTACTTGTATACCTAGTTTTGCTAATTCTTGCATCTATACATGTACTCTTTTATTGTTTTGATATCGCACTTGTACATGTCTTGATTCTTTATGAGAATGTTTTTTCTCATATGTGTAAATTTTGTTAAAACTACATGCTATACATGTTATATCTTTGAGTCACTTAAATTATATGCCATATATTCTGTGTACTCATTTCATGTTTGGATATATATATGTACGCTTTAGTTTTACAAAACTTACATATATTTTGAATTTAATTTTTTACATCCTCAATGTGTTTGTTGAATAGTTTTTAATGAAAACAAAATCTTTCATGAGTTGTGTTTTCATGTTTATGAAAAAGTTCATATGGGTTTTGATGAAATTGGGTTTCATTGTTTTATCTTCATGAAAATGCTATTCACATGAATTTTGTGCACACACATTTTTTGTTTTCTCATGACTTCATATTCATAACTCATATGTGCTTTATAGACTTTTGAGTGTCAATTTTTGTGTAATTAGCATGTTTTCATGAGATATACATGATTTGATTTATATTTGAAGAATCTTAAACAAGTTTTCAAAATTATTTTAAATTAGTTCTTTTATTCTTCAACCGATGGTATTTACCTACTGAACTATTTTTAAAATATTATTTTTGAAAACTTCTACTTTTAGAGGGTGGCTGGTTAGGCGATCATACCTTGTATGCTCTCAATGACTATTTTTTTTTGACATGTACATGTTAAGGAGGTATATCAATGAGCTATACACATGTTCATCATGAAATTGGCTTTTGTATACTCATTCTTATTTACTTATATATGTGTGCATTCATATTTCAAATGGTATTTCTATTGACATACATACATATATGTGATTCTTTGTGCTTGTTTAACAATGTTCATACATGTTTTTAATAGCACAAATTGATTTATGCTAAGCTTGATTTAGTACTAAATGTTAATTTGTATCTTTTACAATCTTATGCATTAGTTTTGTTGGTATTTCAAAAAGAAATAGAAATTTCTTGAGTTTACTATCAATTGGTATCAATTATTACAATTGGTATCTATCTTTCAAATTTGTTTTAGAATTTCAAAGTTGATATCATGAGCTTTCACTTTCTATTTGATTGGTATCATGTTTAAACCTTCATTTGATATCAATATTATTTTACAAATTGGTATTTATGCTTATTCTTCCAATTGGTATTCCTAATTTTTCAATTGGCTTCATGTTTTGTGTTAAAATTGGTATCTTAAAAAATCATAGTTTCATTTTGTTTTCTAAACTCTGAAATTTTTTTATGCTTATTGCCTATATGCAAGAGAAGTTAACGTCTTTTTTATATGTGAATTTGTGATGGGCGTGTTATATAAAGAAGAACTTGATCTCTCTTCTCTTTATATCGTATACATGTATAGAAGGAGCTTAACATCTCTATCCATATATTTTATATTATGCTTATGTGGGTTAGAGTTTAGTCATCCATTTTTCATGTAATGCACGTATACAGGGAGAGTTAACTTAATGTCTCCTCTTTATAGATTTATATCGCATATACAAGTACTTTGTTTTGTGTATCCTTTTTGATGAATTGATAAAAAAGGGGAAAGGATTTCAAAGTTTATATATGCATGCTTGTATTCTATGTTTGCATATATGCGTTTAAATTCATGTTTCGTGTTCATGATTTATTTGGTATCTATGAACTTAACATTGAATATCTATATGTTTTATGCTATGCATGGTGTAAGGGAGAGTTTTTACAAAGCCTTTCTCTATTCATGCATATATAACTTCATGAGTTTTATCGTCATCAAAAGGGGGAGATTGTTGGCCCAAAAGCCCATCACTTTAGTTTTGATGATGACTAACTCATGTTGTTATAGTACTAATAATCTTGTTGTGTTTAAGTTTCAGATATTGATCAAGATTTTAGTTGATGTTTAGCTCTTTTGATGCTAACACATAGTGATTCAAGAGCGCAAGCTTATAGAACATATCTAGTACTCAAGATGGAGTCTAGCTCGAAGAATCAAGTTTGGATCAAGTCTACTTGGAGAAGAAGATTTACAAGAAGACTTGTCTAGAGCTTGTAAGTTTAAATCTCTTGTAAAGAATATATTAGTTTTGATTGCTCAAGCTTTCACACACAAAAGTTTTCATATCTAGTTTTTTCAGTTTTGGTATTTTTACAAGGATTGGTTTTTGATACATGTCCAATATATTTCAAATTTTTATATCATGTTTCAAACATGTATCTCATAGCCTATGTATTGCAAAACACTTTTTAAACCAATACAAAATATTTAAATATGAGTTTGATTTAAAAATTATCTGAAAACAGTGTTTTAATCCAGGTCGGTCGACCGGACCTCAGGGCTGACTTTGGGTGACTATTTGTGCATGTTGTGCACGTCTGTCAGGCAACCAACCGGGCGGTCGACCGACTGTCACACCTAAGTCTCGTTTGGCTCGGTCAACCGGCCGGTAGACCATTCTGTTGATTTGCTCAAATACCCTTTTCGATAATTTAGCTATAACTTTTTATTCTGACATTCAATCAATATGAATTAAATTGCATTTAAAAGATAATTTTCAGCGCTACATTTCTAATTCAATGATCGTTTTCTGATTCAAATGTTAAAAATATCAAATATTGGTTTGAAGTCAGTTCATGTTCTGAAAACAGTTTACAGTTTTGATTTGACACATTTTAGTATTTTGCTCATATCTTTTAATTCTGATATCATATTGATTTGAGTTTCATTAGAAAGAAGACTTAAAGATCTACAAATTCTTCCTATATGTTTATTTTCAAATTCGAATGTTTTAGACCTCAAAACTATGCTCAAAGTTAACTTATTCACCCCCGTCTAGGTGTACTTTCACACATCCCGGCATAGTGAAACCATAAAAAGCCATGACAGAAAATGATATTTAAATTAATTAAAAATATATAATTGACTCCAATACACAACCAACATTACAATAAAATTAGTTAAAAGAACTAAACTGTAAATATTTGGATGATGATACCTGGATAAGTTCATCGTAGCTATTGGCACAAAGGGGAAGATGTTCATTCTTCAAATGCGGACGTGAGCCTCACTATCATTCCGTATGCTGTGAATAGTTTGGCCACCTTTCCCGATTATGTGTCCAATTTGATCAGATGGTACAAGTAACCGAACAGAAACCTCTGGTGAACCAGCATCGAAGTCTTCATCACCTGGTGTCTCACTTCCAACAATCCTCTCATGCACCCTGAAGAGGGCTTCTTGCGCTGAGCAAACATAAACACCCAAATCATTATCTTCAGAAGCATTTGGCGATGAGCTACAAATTGTCACGAGTCGCTCTTCACAACTTGCTATGCTTTCACCAATTATAATCCTGGCTTCACTAGCAACCATCAACTGCCTCACAATTTCACCACCTCTTCCTATAATTCTTCCTACTTTTCTTCCAGCACACAAGTAACGGTAGACAATATCTTTTGTCCCAAGTGCATAGGGAGATCTCTGATCACCAGATTTTCTTCTCTTGCTTCTCTCGTCAGCCACATAGTCTTCAACGGAATGAAGTCGTGAAACATGGTTGCTGGTCTGCCCAACCATGGCATCCAAACTGTCTTGCAACTAGTTTCAACTATTACCCTCTGCTGTATAAACCAGTTGACATAGATATTAGACCCACAATTCATGAAGCAAGCAAAACATGCTGTATGTAGTGAATGTACATGTTTTCCTTTTTGTTTCTTTGCTGAAGAGGTGAAGAAAGCAAGAAGAAAATTGTGCCAGGGGATCAGTCAAATCGAAGGGGGAGAAAAAAGGCAAACAAGTGAAAGTTTTAACATTGATATGTGCAGTAACAAAAAAATTGTAATTTGAAGGGGACAAAAAGAAAAGGAAAGAAAAGAAAACGCAGTTGCAATGCTTTAAGACATATGAAAACATATAAATATAATCTCATATTTAGAATACTCACTCTACCATGGCAATGTAATAGATTTTGCAAATCAACTTTTCGTGTATGACAGACAATGGGATTTTGGTGATAACAACTGGGTAGCAAAAATAACTGCAGTCTCAAGCTGTTCTTTTTTCATATCATATGGATGAGGGAAGCAATTATAGTTTCAAAATAAGAAATAAAATCAAATTTCTGAACATCACCCAGCATAGAAGGACACATATTTGAAAGGACCAAAATTCAGTGCAACAGAAAAAACTAGGGTTTCGGCCCATCGTATCCTAAAGTTCCACCATCATACATCATAAGCCAACATCTACCCTAAAAAGACAAGAAAAGAAAAGTCTTATTTTTTTTCGTGTTAATGAATAATTCCTACAACAGCGGCAAGCACATGAGACATAAATGAAAGAAAACTCTTTTTTACCGAAAAGAGTGCTCAAAATGGAAAGAACCTCTTTGAAATGGAAGTGAAAGAGGCAAGGCAATGTAGCATTAATGAATCGACAAAATTTAACTACGATGAAATTTGGAAAAGAAAACAGTATTAACCGTAGGAGTTCTTTGACTCCACTACAGCAACAGCTAGATCCAGTTGTGGTTACAGGAAACAGCAGCAGCCATAAAATAAAAAAAATACAAATGTAGTTAGAAATCAATGTATTATCTTTCTCCCAAAAAAAAAAAATTTAATGTATGGCATTGGGCTAACTGCCTGCACTGCATTCTAATTCTATTTAGAGAGGAGAAAAGCAAGACGAAATGAAACGAATCAAAACAGGCCAACAACCACTGCAAAATTATTCTAAGAACGGACACAGAAAAAGATCGGATCGTACAATCTTTCTTGAGATTTATTCGTCGAAGAAGAGTAAAGCAAGGTACCTCGGATGATCTTTCTTGGCATTTAACCATTTCGCTCTCTTCTCCGTTTTTTCCCTCTTTCTCCTTGGTTCTTCCCCTTTCTTTTTTTTTTTTTTTTTTTTTTTTTTTTTCGTTTTTTGCTTGATGCTCACGAGGAATGGAATCAGTAGGGCCAGCCCACGGCTCAATCGGGCTAGCCCGAAATATTCAGGCTGGAATCATGCTCAAATGACCCAAATATTCGATTATACATGTCTATTTGACTCGAAATAATTTCGGATCAAATGTGAGGGCTGCCCATTTAGCCCGAAACCCGCCCATTCAGCTCGACCCAATTTTATGTCGGACAAAAGTTTCTCTCGCTCTCTCGTCTTCCTCAGATCGATGACACTCGCTCTTGTCTTCTCCAAATCAAATCGAGTCCCCAAGATCGAGGACACTCCCGCGTCCGCAAATCTTACATCGCCCTCGAATCTTATCAGATAGGCATCTTTTCTCTTAGATCTATAAGAAATTGCTTTCATTTTCTCTCTGATGGTTGTTGATCTTGATAGTTTGTGTTGAATCAGTTGGTGATCAGCGAAATCGATGCGTCGGCACCAACGGCACTGAGGCGGTGAAACATTTTTATCAGGGTATAAATCCCCAAAGAGAGAAAGAGACTATTTCCCAATCCGATCTTCTGCCCTAGCTAACGCCAACTCTGACACCAATCGTCTCTCGGACGCCTGCGAACGACTCTGGTGAATGGCAGAAGACCTAAAGAAGTTTATATCAAGATAAAAGTTTTGTTAGAATTTAAATTTCAGTTTTTTACAACTTTGCAACTTCTCCTCTTTCTCTTCTCTCTCTTCTTCTTCCCTGTGATGGTTTTGGTTCTGAGACGCTTCCTTTCTCAAAACGATAAGATTCTCACAACCCATCATTACTCTGCTTCGATTGATCATTTCGCAAATTGGTTATGCTTCCATTTTTCTCAAATTTTGCATACATGCTGTGTATGATGATTTGCTTACAAAGCCTAAGCTTTGCTTTATTTTGTTTGTAATGATTCACTTAATGTTAAGCCATAGATTTAACATCCCATTTGGTAATATGAGCTGAAAGCAAAATCTAATTGTCAATAATTGAACTCTTTCATTATCGGTAGGGGTGGCAATTGGGTCGGGTACTTGAAGGACTCGGGGCACCATCCCAAAAGACTAGTCTGTTTATGTGGAGTTGCCTAAATCCTTATAACCCAAGACCATCCCCAAAAGACTAGTCTAACTAGTCTGGAGTTGCTCAAATCCTTATAAACCCAAGACCATCCCCACGTCTAGCCGATGTGTGACTAAAGACTAGTCTGTTTAGGTGGAGTTGCCTAAATCCTTATAAACCCAAGACCATCCCCAAAAGACTAGTCTAACTAGTCTGGAGTTGCTCAAATCCTTATAAACCCAAGACCATCCCCACGTCTAGCCGATGTGTGACTATTTGTTCGACCCAATCCTAACAATCCCCCTTCGAATAAAGAGTCTCCCTGCAAGCTCAACTATCTTCACACCGGAAGATCAAATGCTCCATCGAGATCCAAGATCTGCGTGAGAAGACGGCACGCCTTATGTGAAGTACCAACTGCAGTCGGTCACTCTTCTACACCGCGTGGGAGGCAGCACGCCTAACATTAGCTTTACAGGGGCCTATGCGCCTTTTTGCGCCAGTGGGGTGGGCAGGCCCATTGCGCCTTTGCGCCATTGGGGGATCTATATCTTCGAATATCACCCACACACACGACTAAGTTCGGGGTATGGCTCTGATACCACTTGAAGGACTCGGGGCACCATCCCAAAAGACTAGTCCGTTTAGATGTAGTTGCCCAAATCCTTATAAACCCAAGACCATCCCGGCATCTAGCCGATGTGGGACTATTTGTTCGACCCAAATCCCAACAATGGGTCGACCCGATTACTGCTCGACCCATATAATAATCGGGTCGGGTCGACCCGACCCGATTATTATACGGGTCAAAATTCAGACCCAGACCCGACCCATTCTTAGTCGGGTCGACCCGACCCGACCCATTTGACCCGATTATTAAATTTTAAATACAATTTCTTTACACTTTATTACCAAATTGTTGGGTGGTATAGTTAATCATCACACTAAACTCTACACACTAGAGGCCACGGGTTCAAAATTGGTCTTACGCATATTTTTTGACAATTTGATTTAGGCGAAGGGGAGCAGACGGGGGCGACAGAGGAGGAGAGAGAATAATCGGGTCTGGCGGGTCAAGCGGGTCTGGCGGGTTCGGGTCGACCCGACCCATTTAATAATCGGGTCAGATAGGTCGACCCGAATACGACCCAAACCCGATTAGCCCAAACTCAGACCCGCTAACTTCGGGTCGGGTCGGGTCGGGTCTGACGGGTCTGGCGGGTCGCGACCCGTCTGCCACCCCTAATTATCGGTACTTAGATCTTAGTTGGTTTGTGGATGCTTGCCTACATCTGGTGTAGATCCAATTTTATTGTACTCATAAAAGTCATTGAGAAATTGGAGAGAATTTGAAAGAAAAGCTAAAATTATTATTGATCAAAATTAGAATTTGAAACTTATGTAATCATGCCTCACAGTACCTGGTCGAATTGGGGGATTGTTGCGGCTCAATCAATTGGGGAATCAGGATCTCAAAACTGTTTTTCATTCTCATTTTATGCTAATATTACATGGCTTTGTGACTTCATAATGAAATAAAATACGTCAAATGTAACTTGATCATAGAGACATCCTCTCGTACTTTCATCTCTTACTTCCAAGTGTTTTAACTACATGTGGACCTAATAAGCTTCTAACAACATCATGTTTAAAATAATTGGCATTTGTCCGATTAGTTTCTTATCTTGATGATTAATTATTCACTCTTCTTAGGATCAAGGCTCCTTCCCTCTCCTCTCTCCATGGCAAAAGTTTCTTCATTGTCCAATACTTGCGTTGGGTTGGGTTGGTATATGAATACTTAGCTGAAGGAATTTCGGGAAAATTTGATAATGTAATTTATATTTTTCTTGTCATTCTCTTTAACTAATTAGAATTTTTCTATCTCTATTACTATTGAATAGTTTGCATATGATTTTCTGATATGCATAATGCTTCGTTTCCATCAGTGTGAAATTATTTAGGTGGTTGTGGGAAACACTAATTGGACGGGAGCATCTACTGTTTTTTGATCGATCTTCAAGGTGCTGCATTTATGCTGGTAATGCATTCCAAGTCCCACCCCCCCCCCCCCCCCTCCCCCCAATTTGAGGCTTATTAGTTAGTAGCCAGGAAAAGCACTTCATGCTCTCAATTTACGATCCACAACATTCTCTTAGACAACCTAAGTGAATAGGGACATTATAAGTTTTGTTGTGGAGAGTTACATTAATGTTTGGAAATGCCATGCCCAATCTCGAGAAAAGAGAATATAAGCGGAAAGCTCAACGTCAGGGCTCAATGTTTGAAGACTTTTAGTGAACAGCAAAGGGTAGGAACTAGGAAATAAGTAGCATGTCCAATGTTGTGGAAAGAAGAAAGCTTTGGGGGCTTGTTACTATTGTTATTTTTCTAACAGCAAAAAACATCTTGTTATATGTAAACAATATAAAAATTGAAGCATTAAGTTAATTTTCAAGCTAACACTAAAATCCAAAATAAGACAGTAATATCAAAAGTGTGAGTCTTAAGACGGGGCTAAAGTATCCTAGAATTTGGATAAAGTTAAAGCAAGCTTTGAAACAGAGTTTTAGCATAATATGCAAAGTCTTAAGCTGAGGCTAAATTGTCCTAGAACCATTGTTTTAAATATCGGCCAATATACCGGTATATCGGCCGAGATACCGGCATTTTATCCAAAATGATACGATAAGTGCAAAAATTTACTGGATATCATTTTGAACCGATATGGGCCAATCTACCGATATATCGGCCGATATCCGAGATGAATTATCTGATATACTGGCCGATATAGTTATTTATTTGGATAATTATTATTATTTTTTACTTGAGAGATCGTTTTATTTTACTCTATCTTCATTATGGTATTTCAATGATTTTTTTTATGATGTTTGGATAGTAACTTATTGCTTTTAATAATGTCTTATATATATTGACTATTGATATATCAACCGGTATTTAGTAACATATCGCGATATATCACCAGGTATTAGGTATCCGGTATATAATTTTGCCGACCGGTATATCGCCGGTACCCGATATTTAAAACACTGCCTAGAACTGGTTAAAGGATAGCTTTATCATGCTGAAATTAGCATTTTGTTTCTAACTGCATGCTTTGTAACAACTGCACTTGAAACTGCAATTCATCGTTTATATGGATAGTAGATCCAATAGACATTTCATAAAATAAGTGTTTGTTTGCTTGCATTTTCAACTACGTGCATTTCTTGTGCTGGAGTTAGAGCTATGCTTGTATATGGATGTGGTTTAAACCATAATTTTTGTAACCTATTTTGCTGTTGGAATACAAGTTAGGCATCCAAATTAAGGTAACTTGTTGTGGAAGGAAATTCTCGGGGAATTTCTCCACACCACGAGTTGTAAGTGAGTTTCTAAGTGAATGGACAGATATAAGTAATCATAGACAACATGAAATTACATGAAAAATTTGAAAGACAAACCACGTAGAGAGAGAATTCACTATAGGTCTGAGGATTACAATGAATTCAATAGGTGATAATGCGACTACAAGTTCTAAGATTTTCAGATAAACAACCGCGAACCTCTAAAGTTTTGGGGGAACCAGTTGTGAACCAATCTCCTTTCTTGATGGAGAATGAGAAGTATTTTACCTGCCTGAGCTATCTTCGTGGGTGCGGATATTTCAGAACCCCATAACTACATGATTCACACGTTATGATTTCCTTGTAACTGCCCAAAATCACTCCACTTGATTGTAGGATCGCCATGCAGAGATATACATCACTATTCATAACTGCCCGCATTGATATAGGAGCGTTACAATGTTTAGAATGTGAGGATGATCTGGTGGCGTAGTCGGATCCGTGAATCACGAGGAACATGCCATCCAGCTATAAGTAGCGCGACAGTAGCAAGATCGTGTCAGAGCCTTGGGTGGCTCCGTGAAGGATTTCTATACTGATAGAAAAGAATCTTGTATTGGTTGTTGGCATGTCAGAAGGTTGTGTAGCTCTGGTTGAGTGATGTCTGATCGGATGTGGACTCGGGGTGAGGCCTGAAGTTTTCTTCATAGGCCCATGTCAAGCTTGTAAGTGAGTTGGGCCTGTCGGCAGAGAAGTGGAGCCTCCAAGTGTATAAAAACGTGTTATGATATTGACGAAGGTTAAATCTGGTCATTACAAATGCCCCCTCCTCCTTCTCGGAGTCTTCGAGCGAGATGGAGGGGAGCGGACTAATCTCTTCTTCTAACATGATTTTGTGTTGAGTAGTCAGAGTAAATCTCTTATGCTTTATAGAAGACAGCTAGAGAATGATAGAGAACAGTTTGGAGCGCCTCTTCATATTCTTGCATTTAATGCTTTCGTCTGTAAAGGCTGGTAAAAGTTGCGCCACATGTCCAATCTACGCGTTCTCTGAGCAGATATTCGCTGCTTGGAAGCCATCAAGCGAGTTGGGATCTGCGAAGCGGTTAGGATTTAGAGACAGCTGGTGTGTGAAAAGACATTTTAGCCCTAAGACATTATTGCGGTGATGTCAGCATCTGCCTTTAAATTGGGAAACTTGAACGCTTAGGCTTTTCACAAACCCTAGATTTCTCTGAACTTTCTGCTTTCTTGTTCCCCTTTTGTTTTTGATCTCTGAATCTTTGAATCTGTCATTTTCATCTTGCATATGTCTAGAGGAGAAAAGTATGTGAGTACTGGTTGCGAGACGAGCAGCAGGAAGGTTGTTGCGGTGGAAAAGAGGAAGAGGGCTGCTCTCAGAATGAGTGAAGCCATGGATTTTGACCCCAAGTTGTGTTCTGCGTGGCCAGAAGGAGGTGGATGAGTATCTGGCATCAACGGTGTCTGTATGCCTTCCAAAATCGAGGTGGAATGGTGTTCTCCAAAGACCAATATCACAGTCTCGCCTCCTGCCGATGGCGTGTACTTACATCCTCAAATCCTAGCTCTGGGAGTGAAGCTCCCCATGACTCCTTTGTCAGGGATGTCTTGGCTCACTTCAAGGTCCCTCCCTCGCAGCTGACACCGGGTGCATGGCAGACTGTTCTGGGATTCGAAGCCCTTTGCGCTATTTATGGCCTTGTTTCATACAGGGTGGAGGAATTCCGTGCTATTTATGTGATGAGGAAGTCTCATCAGGATGCTCACTCCCTCGTTCCGCGGAGTGGGTGTGATACGTTAATTGTCAACCTAGTGGACAGCGATCACGGGTGGCGTGACACAGTCGTTCGTGTCTCCGGACCTTGGAAGGCTGCCTCAATCAAGGAACGAGGGCGTGTTCCGATCGCGTGGAATAGGGTTTTGCTCCCAAACGGGGGTGTGGGAATCCCCAAAGGGACGCAGGAGAGGGTTCAGATATTGTACCGATACCCCTATATGACTATCAAAACTGGAGCCGTTTGCTGGACCCGCAGAGGCCCTTCGAGCCCTCGATCGTTTCGAGACCCACGACATCGGGCGGAGTTGAGGAGGTGCAGGCTCCAACCACCGGGAAGGAGGGCGCCTCGATGAGAGAGGCAGAATCCCGATCGAAAGGGTGCGGTTCCGGAGCCCGAGGTACGACCCAGGGAGCGCTCAGCACGAGCGGAGCAACCGAGGAGCAGGGAATCGCAGGAGAGTCTTCTCCTCGACCTCAGATCTCCGGAAGGGAAAGTATTAATTTGGCTCCAGATCCTTCCACGTTATGCTTTTATGGTTCTGACACTTGTGTTTTTCAAAAGAGAAATTGGGTGATCGAGTATGACTCTGATGCCGAGGAGTTGGAGAGGGTGATGGCAATTGTGGGCAGATTCTTCAGTCTTGAAGAGGGGGCGTAGGCGGGCAGGAAACCCCCCTAGTGTAATAGGGCAGCCGAAGTCCCTTGACCAAACCTCAGAGATCGAAGTCCTCGGGGAGGTGATGCGTCCGGAGGATACCTCCGAGGTCGAAGTTCTCGGAGAGGTGATGCTTCTAGTGGATACCTTTGGGTCTGTTCTTCTGACTGAGGAGCATGTACTCGGAGTGGTAAGAGTTGGCGAGGTCGGTGATGCTGTTGGACCCTTGGAGTTAGCCTCCCCTCCCTGATGATGGCTCCAGAGCCTCAAGGGGCAAAATTTGGCTGAGCTTGCTTCTGCGGAGGGTAGACAACAAGGTGACCCTTAGACATGGTGACTTCCTCCAAGGATTGGAGGAGTTTAAGGTGCTTCCATCGAGAAACAATGAAGAATGCTGGAGAACGGGATTTTTCGGGTAAGCTTTAACTGTGTTTTGTCTTCAGGTATTCATGCAGCTTAATCTGGATCTTTTTTCTTGCAAAAAGTCGCACTCATTGTCGAGATCTTGGGCGATCAGCAGATCGCTCTGAAGGAGGAGAATGCCAATAAAGGTAAGAGTCTTCATGATGTAGTTTATGATTTTAGACTTAGACATCCCATTTATTTTATCTCTATAGTTGATCAGTATAGAGTTTGTATCATCACAAAAATCTCCCGAGTCTGCATTATCATTTGCATCATCATTTGTATCACTCCACGTACACAAATTACACGATGAGATCAATAATGAGATGGCTCAAATAACGCCAGCGACAAGTTATGAATTGACGTTAGGATAAAACTTTTAATGATGGTGATGATTTACATTCTTGTAGTGTTGGTCCATTTCAAATCGTGAAAAAATTAAACGATAATATTTATGTTATAGATCTTCCTGAATCTTTTAGTATCAGTTCTACTTTTAATATCGAAAACTTAGTGAATTATAAGGGTCTTGATTTTAACCCTAGCAACTCACTAGTTGATGAGTCATCCGATGAGCCTATTTTTTAGAGACTCCCTTCCACCACTTTTAAATATTTTACCTAATACAGCAGATCAAGTTGATAACATCTCAGATAGATGAAATTATCACCACCAAATATGGTGAGATTCGTAGATATTTGGTTCGATGGAAAGAAAAACCACCAACTGATGACACGTGGATAGACCGAATGAACTACAACAGATTGATCCCGATGTCTTGGAGCAGTATGAGAGCTCTTCTACTTTTAACTCAACGGCATTGAGTTCTCTCCAATCTGGAGAGAATGATGCGGATATCAAGACGAAGACATGGCATGTGTACCAACAAAGAGGAAGACACGCCACTTCTATTTGACCCGAGTAGTTTTGAATATTATTATGTATTTTTATTGTATTTTTAGCTTTTTATTTAGTGCCACATCAGATGAAATATGAGAATACAATTTTGTATTGCTTATAAAAGAGGCTCCTATGTACTATTATTAATGAATGAACTAATGAAAACTTATTAAAATTCTTTAAATTTGAGAGTGATATAGATTTCTCAAATCTAAAATCTTTTAGGAATGTGAAACCCTAGAGCTTTTAAGAGTGTGAAACACCCAAAGAAATCAATTAGAAGTATGAAATCCTAGTTGCCTATTTATCCACAAATTTTACCAAGCCCTAACTTAATTACAGTCCCTCATCTCTCTCTGTCTATCTCTCCCTTTTCCTGTTGACAGCAGCAATATCATCACCCTTACACCATCCCCATCAAGCCCTCGTCTCGACCTCCTTGTGCTCCACCATTCGCACGTGTATGTCTACCACCGGCCGAGCACCGTGTCCGAGCACTCATACCCGCAACGACCTTCTGCCTGTGCGCTAATTGCCAAAAATAATACAAAGAATATGAAAAGTATTTGTTTGATTGGTTTTGACCCTGAATCTTAGCAATTTAACCGTGTAGCGAGGGCTATACGAGTCGAACCTCAAGGAGAGATGTGATGTAAGCGTTTTGATATTATTGTTTCCTTACACTTTCTTCTTTTGTTTGTAGAACTTAAAGAAAGAAATTGGTTAAAAAAGTTTGGTTTTTATGAATGTAGAGAAAGATCACAACCTGCTAATAATCTACCACCATAAACAAATAATACCAACTAGAGATTACTTTCACGCTAAACCCTAAAAATGATAAATTACCCTAGGATTCAAGTAAAACGCATAAGACTAACAAGATTCTAATTGAAAATAGCACTAATTAAAATTTAACATTAAAATATCAAGACAATGGTCAAGCATAGATTAAAAAAATATTGATGAGAACTTGTATTTTTACTTTTATGTTTTTTTTATTCTATTTCAATTTTATGTAGTGGTGATAATGGTTAGTTATGAAACCATCATGTGTGGTAGTGGGTAGTTATAAATCTAACTTATATGTAGGTAATTGTATCTTGTTTGAAGGATAATGAATGTTGAATGCAAAGAATACCTCTTCTGCATCTCCTCTCTTCCTCCTCTATCTAATATATGATGATGAAATGTGAAAAAAAACACTCTTTTGCCTGCTTCTCCTCCCTCTGTCTTCTGCTCTCTTTTGTTTCTTTCCTTTCCTCTTCTCTGTCTTCCTCTCTTCTTCTACTCAAATCAATTCCTATAAGTTTCATTTGATTCTCTCCCCTTTTTCTTCCCTTGTGCGAGCCAGTCAGCCAAGCAGCAGTAGCAACAAAAAGCAGATCTCAGCAGTAGCAAATACAGCGGCAGCGGCAGCAAAATCCAGCAACAACAGCGACAACAAAGCAGAATCCAGCAACAGTAGCAGTAGAATCCAATAGTAATAACAATAGTCCCTCCTCGTTCAACCACAAGTCCATCGACCACCACTTCACTGCACCAAACAACGACCTCTCATGCCTGCCTCGAGTTATTTACATCCTTATTGGAGTACGACAGTGAGTTCTTTGTCTATGAGTTTATTTCAACGCAATCTAATAATGAGTTGAACTACACATCAGTAAATTCATCTCTAAGATATTATTTTTATCTCATGTTGTCCACTATATCTCGAGATGTGTGAATCTGCAACTTGTGATTGCTTAGCTCTGACATTGACTTTAGAACTTATCCTGTATAATATAAGTATTGTTGTTAATTTCATTAAGATTAGAAATATGCAACATTACGCTTACAATCTTATTTAAATCTATTTGCAACATTATTAGTTTTTAATTGCTTTCATGCTGAATATCATTTTATTTGGTGAAACGTAGTGACTTCAAGTATATCACTGGTTCTCTATATTGCTTTCATGCTGAATATCATTTTATTTGGTGAAACGTAGTGACTTCAAGTATATCACTGGTTCTCTATATGGCACGCACACACCGTTTCACATCAGTTTGGTATCAGAGCCAGGTTTAGGAAGAAACATTGTGCATTAGGTTAAAAAAAATCTTTTCTTTAGGCATTTTTCTTAAAAAATATTGTAGTTTTTTTTCTTTCTTTACATAAAATATATAAAAAGAATAAAAAATGGCTAGTGAATCTCAAACTGCTAATATGGACACCAACTCCAAAATTCTCCAAAAGCTAGATGAAATTTTGAGTTGCATAACTAGGTTGGATCAGGCATTCAATTCCACCTCTTATCATCCTGCAATCCAGGGTAACAAGTGTCAGGGTCATGAGCACGTTGTAGCCAACTGTTCAAGGCCAGTCATAGTAACTAAAGCTAAGGAATCATCTGTTACAAATTCATAGTCCCTTCATCCTTTATTGCGGAACCCTACTGACGTTGTCTGTTCTGGTCGTCAATCCCTCCCTCCTCTACTGCCGACACCAATCCCTGTTAGAGTTACCATTGACAAACTGTCTGTAATAAAATGGAGTCCAACTCTGAAGAGCTCATTTACCAAGCGAAATATTTAGAAAACTCTAACTTTGACAGAGAATTCACATGTGATAACTTTGAGGAGTTCAATATTTCAAGTTGTAAAGGTCATTCCAGTGGTTGCGGAGTTTATTGATGTCTCCCATAAAGACACTCTGACTCTTCCGAAGTCACCATTATGATTACAGAGGATGATGATGTCTTTTTTGAAGACCTCACGGGCACGTTACCACCAACGCCTGTATCCAACACGCCAATGATTCAACCCTAGGAACTAGTCTTCTCGACTTGCCACACCATAGGAAGGATCGTCCCGTGTATACTGAACTCAAAGGGCAAGTTGGTGATTTGTCACTAGATGTCAAGCAACAGTGCTTTGTCCTAATAAACATTCATTTCTATGAGGACAAGTTCTGAAGTTATATTGTGAAAAAGGGTGTAGGTCAGACTAAGGAATTTGACATATATGATCAATCTATATCCAAAAATTTTGAGGATGCAGTCATGCGAGAACACGATGCCATACAGACTATCAACTTCTCTTCCATTACTGTTAACTTAAGGGTGCATCTCCTCTGCCTTTACCTGTTTGCATATCTTTCATCTTCATTGCTAAAACAGGTAAACTGTCGCATACCTTTAGGATCATACCTCTGATAACCCCTTTTGATCGAGGTAGTGTATATTGTTTATCCGATAATTCAAGTGCCTAAAACTTTTAATATCCAATAAGACGTCAAAGTTCATTAGCTTTTTTTTAGATGACCCTTTGACAATGATAGGCACTAAGTTAAGTTCTCTACTGCATTTCATTTTAGAGTTTTTGAGTCTGCATTTTAGGTCTAAACATCTGAGTTTGCATCATATTTTGTCACACACATGCAAGTTCTACACATGAAAAATCAATGATATATTTGAACAAGCAACGCTTAATATAATTTATGATCTAACATTCAGAAAGAATTTAAAACTATTAGCGTTGACAATTTTGTAATGCTTTGGATTCGTCCAAAATGGTTTCCCTACGAAACTGTTAAAGATTTGCATGCCTGTAGTGCTAGACTTTTCAAAATCTTAAAAAGAATTTAATTACAATACTTATGTTACAGATTTGGCATCAGTTTTAGTTTCAATATTGAAGATTAAGTGGTTTACAAGGTCTTGATTATCCACAAATAATCCACTGATTGATGAGCCTTACCCTGAGCCAATTTTTTTAGAGTTCTTTACTTTCCCACTTCCCGATATTCATCCATACAGCAAAGAAAATTGATAACATTTTAGATGATAAATTTATGATGCAGCTTGACTAGTGATCTAAGATGTAAGAAACAAACTTACAGAAGTAAGAGAGCAGTTCTGCAATTGACTCGACGGGGTCGAGTTCTTTCCCATCTGGGGAGAATTGATGAGAACTTGTATTTTTATTTTTATGTTTTTAAATTCTATTTCAGTTTTATGTAGTGGTGATAGTGAGTAGTTATGAAACATCATGTGTGGTAGTGGATAGTTATGAAACCATCATGTGTGGTAGTGGGTAGTTGTAAATCTGCCTATATGTAGGCAATTGTTTCTTATTTGAAAGATAATGAATGTTGAATGCAAAGAATACCTCTCGTCTGCATCTCCTCTCTTCTTTCTCTATCTTTATCTAATCTATGATGATGAAATGTGAAAAAAAGAAAACACTCTTTTGCCTATTTCTCCTCCCTCTGTCTTCTTCTCTCTTTTGTTTCTTTCCTTTCCTCTTCTCTGTCTTCCTCTCTTCTTCTACTCAAATCAATTCCCACAAGTTTCATCTGATTCCCTCCCCTCTTCCTTCTCTTGTGCGAGCCAGTCAACCAAGCAGCAGCAGCAACAACAGCAGGAAATCTCAACAGCAACAGCAGCAACAGCTTGCAAAAGCAGCAGCATAATCCAGCAGCACCAGCAGAGTCCAGCAGTAGTAGCAGCAGAATTCAGCAACAATAACTACAATCCCTCCTCTTTCAACCGCAAGTCCATCAACCACCACTTCACTGCTCCAAACAACGACCTCTCATGTCCGCTGTCTAGTTATTTACATCTTTCTTGGACTCCGACAACGAGTTATTTGTCAGTGAGTTTATTTCAACGCAATCTAATAATTAGTTAAACTACACATCACTGAATTCATCTCTAAGATATTATCTCTATCTCATGTTGTCCACTATATCTTGAGATGTGTGAATTTGCAACTTGTGAATGCTTAGATCTGATATTGACTTTAGAACTTATCCTGCATAATATAAGTATTGTTGTTAATTTCATTAAGATTAAAAATATGCAACACTACGCTTACAATCTTATTTAAATCCATTTGTAACATTATTAGTTTTTAATTGCTTTGCTGCTGAAGATCTTTTATTTGGTGAAACGTAATGACTTCAAGTCTATAACTGGTTCTCTACATGGCATGCACACATCATTTCACATCAAATAGTTAAAGAGTACTAGCAAGTAATTGACCTAATTATCATCATCATGTGCCTTCAAGATAAACCTAGGATTTAAGCATGCATGGAATTTAATTGGGTACTTTATTCAATACTATAGGTCCATGGTGGTGATATTAGCAAATCATGAAAAAGAGAATTTAGTTTCTCATGGTAGAAGAGAAACAAAGTATGATTTTTGAATAAGAAGATTGCATGAAATAAAAAAGCTAATAAAGAGCAAAAGCAAGTAAATAATAAAAGAGATATGTAAAGAACAAAAACATCTTGTATTATTCTGTCACCTCGAATTACAATGGGTTTTCTTTCTTACAAATCTTCTTCAAAGTGAAAAAAAACTTGAAAATACAATGAAAACTCGAAAAGAAAATCGATTTAAAGAAAATCGTAAGTTTAAGCTTCTGATATGCCTCTCCTCTGTTGCTCAGGGGTATTTATAGGGATTCCAGTAGTAAAATCCCAGTAGAATACTGCCCCAAACCTCCACGTACGTGGCCACAGAAATACGGCGTTTTCGCGGTAAAAAGGGGGAGGCGTGACACTTTTGAAGGGTCAGGGCACGTGTTGTGGCACGTGGCTTCTTTTTGTCCATTCATTTAGGGATCTATTCTTAAAATCCTCATTTGAATTCTGAAATTTAAAATAATCTTGTTTCCTAGATACCTTAGAAAATAAGTAATCTATAAATTCGAATTTTAAACTTGAATCTCTCCTTTATCTTTGACTTTGGAATCAAGCAACTTAATTTAAATTGACTTTCTCTTTTATCTCTGATTTAGGATAGGATAATTTTTGAATTAACTTGGGCTTAATGGGCTTCTGGGCTTCTCTTTAACTTGTGGATTTTTTTGGACTCTTTTTTTTCTCTTTTTAATTATCGAGGCTAGAACATTACTAAACAATAAAACGATTAAATAATAATGCTTTATAAAAGCTAAACGTGAAAATGTGACTAAAAATATACACTTTTCATGAACAATCACACCCCCACACCTATCTTTTACTCGTCTTCGAGTGAAACAAAAAAGAAAAATCTAAACTAATCTAATCTAAACTAACTCTTTCATAGGAATCAGGTTGCACTTAGCACGTGTAACAAGCTGTTAAATCTCTAGGTTACCCCTAGAGGACGAGTGTTGTCTCGTGAGGGTTTTCAGTGAATTACACCCACAAAATTTATAAATAAAAAAAATTAAGTGTTAGCGTTGTTGAAAATTTATTTTGAAAGAGAAAAATATTTGAGAGATTTTTTGCAAAAACCAAGTAATATAATAGTCTTAGGATCACTTAATTATTTTTTCTATACTTATTCTCGATGCAAATATTTATTATCAATTTAGGTTAGGATTAAAACTGAATTTCTCACTTAGTCAATTATTTTACCTTAAGTCATATGCGTCTTTGTGACCATGAGTTTTTGACTCAGGATTCTTTAACTTTAACTCTTATGTCTTATATATTAATATATATATATATATAACTCTTTTTTTAAAGAAGTTCGAAATATTACCGCTTCGTTGCCCTTTAAACACTTCTTTTTTTCTAATATGTATAACTCATCTAATTTTCTTTCGTGTAAGTATTAAGGATTCTTGAGGCCCTCATACCTAGCTAATTGATTATTATATGTGTTAATACATATATTATATTTATATATTTCTTTTTTTTTCAAACTTACCTAATTACCTTTCGCGTAAATACCAAGGCTTCCTAGGCCAAAGTACCTAGCTAATCAATAATTAGATTTGTTTTATTTTTTCTTTCCTTTATATATATATATAATATATATATATATATATATATATATATATATATATATATATATATATATATATATTCTAAGGTACAAGAGTCTTTGTTTTGAATCCTAAGTGTGTAAGTGTATAAAGTATGCATATTTCATCAAGGTAAAAATCATGACTAAATTATTTTTTTCAATTTTTCCTCTAAACCTAAAAATCAAACAAATTATTTTATTTTACTGAGCATTAAGAAATCCTAATTATAAGTTTCCTATTCCTTAAAATTAACTTAATTACTTACAAGAATAAATCAAAATATCATTTTTTTCAAAAAGTTTTTTTTAAAAAAATTGTTTGTAAATCTGCCTATTTAATATGTTAGTAAACCCTCCCCCACACTTATCTCATGCATTGTCCTCAATGTTTGAATGAATGCATATATGCATGAAGAAGAAGAAACGGAAGGCAAAATGTTACCTCAAGGTGGTGGTTCCTTCCCTCGAGCTCGTTTTTCATCATTCCATTGTGTCATTTTTAGTGGTGAAATTGGAAAGGTCAATCTTTTTGTCATTTTATCTCTCATCCGCTCCAATTTGTCTTTTATTTTTCTCAACCTCCTCCTTATCGCCTTCCCATTTTAACTCCTCACAAATTAATCATCGTTACATATCTCAATATGAATGTCAATATGATCGAATTCATCAAGCAATATAGATTCATCCATAAAGGGATCCTCGCAATTTTTAGCACTTATCTTGGCACAAAATTTTTGAAATTCATCCTCAAATTTCGCTTGAAACTCGATTTTCTCATCATCTTCAAATTGTTCCATATGATGGTATGTGTAATTATATCTTCCTGACTTATGTTTTCGCATGATTGATCATTGATTGGCTCATCGAAAGTGAAGATACTCAAATCAAGTTTTCTTTTCTCAAAAGGGACTCTAGACTTAAAATTCTCAACACGTGTCTTCTCACCACTATGATCGCCCTCATCCTTCCAACAATTCGTCAAGAAATAGAGGCTCATTAACTATGCATACATCCTCATAAAAATAATTCAACTTTCTCCTCGGAAGGTGTATATGTAACCAAATCATCTCTAAACAAGTAATCCAAACAAAGAATCGTCATCAAATTGTATAACTTCCTCAATAGGTTTATCATCATTATAGTCATCTTTGCAATATGATTCAACTTGCTCCCTACAAGATCTATGTGTAGCCAAATAATCTTTGATCACTTTATCTAGAAACCCATGATAGTCATCCAATGTGTACACTTCCTCAATAGGTTTTTCAACATTATTGAATTTTTGCTTCGTCAAGACGAATGTGATTTAGAATTGACATTTTTCACCTAGGAGCAAGTTGAGTAGAAAAGGAATCTTCCTTTTGCTTACTAACTCACTAGCTTGTCTATTGAGCTGGTTGTCAAGCACTTGTGTACTTGTTTTAAAATTTTTCTCATATGTTGGTTGTGTGTCCTCCACCTCAACTTGTAAAAGTTGATGGGTCTCTTGATCTTGATCAAGATTTTGGATTGAAATGGGTTGATTTAGAAGAGTTTATATTCTCTTGAGAGACTTTTTCAAGGTCCTCTGATGGAATTCTAATTCGTCTTTTCGTTTGTCTAATCATCTGCACATTTCCTCTTGCTCATAATCAAGTCCCCAAGGAGGTGTTGGTTTAGTGTAGGACCAGTTGGACTAAATGTTTGTTTAGGATTAGTCCCATGCAGAGTCAGAATAATTCCAATCCTCTGACTTAAAATTTGAAGGATAAGGTTCGCTCGTAGGTCCTTGAAATGTATGGAATTGATTTTGGCTTAGTCCTAATGGATACCCTATTGAAGGACACTATTTCGAGGGATGGGATGGATCATGACAGTAATTACACCAAATGGGTGGATAAGATGTGAAAGATGAGTGGGCTGGGTTGAGTGTTAAATTTCAAGAAAGAGGTTGGTGAATGAAAAGGTGGGTTTGGCCTATAGAATGACTTATAACCATATGAATTTGGATAGGCCATAACCGGAATTTTTCTTTTATGTGTGTGTGTGTGGGTGTGTGTGTGGTGAACTGTTTCTTCTTAACCTAAATGTAATTGGGTCTCTCGACCACTCTTGTCTGCAAATTAATAAAATAAATATTATCAATCAAATGAACAAAAATCAATCAAGCCTATTCTAAGGTATACTTAGATCTAGACGACTCCTAACTTCAGATTATCTGTAGATTGTCGAATCGGACCACGAGTTAATCAGTCAGGTAGGTGGCAAAATTGGTGGGAGGTATCCATCCAAGACGGGCCTAATTAAGCCAAACCACTAACCTTTGAGGTTTCACCTCTCAATCCCCTACCTAGTCACCAATTTGACAAGAGTCAAATTCGAACAACTTCTCCTTGGATCAATCTCCTAGTGAGTCCGAAAAGTCCTTAAGGCCAACGTTTATTCAAATTTTAAATTTAGACTTAGGTTGTGAGTGGGGAGATTTGTTTGTGGGCCAAGGGAAGGTAATGACTTCCCCACCTTATCTTGTAAGAGTTTTGCCCTTAAGTCAATTTAGTACAAGCGTACAAGATAATAGAATAGTATCACTCAAAACAATTAAATCACCACAAAGTGTTTCCTAATCTAGATGCTATGCGACTTACCTCGATCTCTAGCACTCTCGACAGTAATTGAAAATTTAAAATAAAAAAAGACGAATGCCTAGATGTAAGTCTATCCGATTTTTAAATTTTAATCACAAGTTATGTTATTGCTAGAAACAGTGTCCAGATAAGTTACAGTAAAATCTAACAACTGCAGTAGATGCAGAACTTAAATTCAATGACTACAGAAAAAGCAGAAGCCCTAACTCACTAAGATTGTCGTGTTTGCACGGCTTTCTTGATGCCTCTGGTGTTCTGCCTTCTAAGACAGTGCTATGAAGTACTTCTAATCTTTTGCAGATACCAACTTCCTGTAACTGTCTCTGTACACACAAACAGAGAAGAATTTAGTTAGAAAACAATGTATATCGTTCCCTCCTCGGCAACGGCGCCAAAATTTTGATTGCCAAAAAGAACATAAAGAATATGAAAAGTATTTGTTTGATTAATTTTGACTCTGAATCTTAGCAATTTAACTATGTAGCGAGGGCTATACGGGTCGAACCTCAGGGAGAGATGCGATGGAAGCGTTTCGGTATTATTGTTTCCTTACACTTTCTTCTTTTGTTTATAGAACTTGAAGAAAGAAATTGGTTGAAAAATTTTGGTTTTTATCAATGTAGAAAAGATCACAACCTGCTAATAATTTACCACCATAAACAAATAATACCAACTAGAGATTACCTTCACGCTAAATCCTAAACATGATAAATTACCCTAGGATTCAAGTAAAACACATAAGACAAATAATAAGATTCTAACTGAAATAGCACTAATTAAAATTTAATATTAAAATATCAAGACAATGGTCAAGCGTAGATTAAAAAAATAGTTAAAGAGTACTAGCAAATAGTTGACCTAATTATCATCATCGTGTGCCTTCAAGATAAACCTAGGGTTTAAGTATGCATGGAATTTAATTGAGTTATCTATTCAATACTATAGATACATGGTGGTGAAATTGGCAAGTCATGAAAATGGGATTTAGTTACTCATAGTAGAAGAGAAACAAAGCATGATTTTTGAATAAAAAGATTGCATGAAATAAAGAAGTAAATAAAAAGCAAAAGCAAGTAAATAATAAAGGAGATATGAAAAAAATAAAAGCACCTTATATTGATCATTCACCTTGAATTACAATGGCTTCTCCTTCTTACAAATCCTTCAAAGTGAAAATAACTTTAAAATACAATGAAAATTCGAAAAGAAAATCAATCTAAAGAAAATCCTAAGCTCGAGCTTCTGAGATGCCTCTCTTCTGTTGTTCTTTAGAGATATTTATAGGGGATTTCAGTAATAGAGTCCTAGTAGAATACTCTCCCCAAACCTCCACGCACGGGCCACAGAAATGTGACATTTCCGTGGCAAAAAGGGGGAGGCGAGGCACTTCTAAAGGGTCAGGGCACATGCTTAGGCGCGTAGCTTCATCTCATCTATTCATTTAGGGATCTATCCTTAGAATCCTCGTTTGAATTCTGAAATTTAAAATAACCTTGTTTCCTAGATAGCTTAGGAAATAAGTTATTAATAAATTCGAATTTTAAACTTGAATTCTCTCCTTTATCTTTGACTTGGGGATCAAGCAGCTTAATTTAAATTGACTTTCTCATTTATCTCTAATTAAGATCGGATAATTTCTGTATTAACTTGGGCTTGATAGGCTTTTGGGCTTCTCTTTAACTTGTGAGTTTTTTTTTGGACTCTTTTCTTTTCTCTTTTTAATTATTGAGGCCTGCACATTACAAAACAATAAAACGATTAAATAGCAGTGCTTTATAAAAACTAAACATGAAAATGTAACTAAAAATATGCACTTTTGATGAACAATCATGCATCACATGCCCGTGTGCCCTCGCACGTCTTTGCATGCCCGGCCACGCACAATCCTGCAGCCCAGCCAGCCCGGGCCAGTGCCCGCCACGTCCAAGCTGATAACGAGCCATGCCCACGCCCAACGCGAGTCAAGCCACGCCCGCCACCTGCGCGAGCATAATCTACGCCTTATGCGCGTCGAACTCACCTCTTCGGTCGAGTCTCCTTGTGCAACCTGTACTCGTTCAATTGGTGGACCAGGTCTTGTCACGGCTATCTAAGATACAATCCTAAACCAGTTCATTTTATTTACAAATCTGATATTACATCTTTGAGTTATTATCAATATTGATTGTTGTCCACAAATATACGAGTTGTGTGATTCTACATCCCTATAATTCTATAGCTTATTTATTAATTATAGATTTTTTACTTACATAACATAAATAATATTAATTAGTTATTCTTACTTTGCAATAGATTAGTATATGCATGGTAATTAATAATCCATAGGCTAATATTGCTAGTTTTAATCTTTCATATTAACGATCGTTTCTTGTTGATGAAGCGTATTTTAGTTATTTTGTTATTGACATATTTTATGTCAGGTTGATATCAAAGCATATACGTTTCATATCAATAGGACTCGCTTTTGTCCCACCTGTTACTTTCTAGTCAGTAGCATCACAAACACTAGTTGCTTGAGTAACTAATTGGATACCTGCATCATTTCCAATCAAACGGTCACTTTACATACTAGTCCATTTATTCACACAGTTGGCAATGGACAATCATGCAGACACCATGTACCATGTGATCTCTGCCTTTTTGTCTTCAGGATTCACATTTGACTGTCTCATTGTGCAGTTCCTGTACCCAAAGCACTCACACTAGTAAGAATTCTGTTTCTATCTATACAAATATCTAAAACTTAATTTCTACTGCAACAAGCAGAGTATGCAGGATAATTGGGGCATTAAACAATGGCTTGTAATCAAGTCTTGTCAGTAAATCATCACCTACCTGGATTCATATGCTCTCCAGCGCGTGCACACACACATACACACATGCATCTCAGTGTTGTAATTCAGACACTGCAAGGAGATTTGGTTGGAATTGTTTAATTAGATATTTGATTTAGGACCCAGAAGGAGAGACATTCAGGGCAATCATAATCAATGATTATAATCATGCTAAATAAAGATTACGCGAGGAACATGACAAGTAGTTGAAGATTTTAGCCGACTGTGTGCATGTGTGTACTCATGCGCATGTCTGAAAGGGCCTAAGACCCTAACCACATGGGGGAAGGAAAGATTTCATCAAGTGAGAGGGATGGCTTAACAACCGACTTCAAAGCAAAGGTGTGGAGAATGGTTGCTTCTGTAATATCCATCCAAGTCAAATGCGTTCTTCCACCCAAAATCATCAACTGCTCCCTCAAATTCACCAAATGCTTTCCGGTCTGGTGGGTGGTCATCATTGCAAAACATTTAGCTCAAGAGTTATACAGTTGGGTCAGGGATTTGGTCATAGTTTAACTTTGCATTTCCACTACACCTTGTTTGGATCAGATTCATTCATTCGTTCGGGTGGAGGGAGGACTTGCAAATCACAATTAGCTAAACTAAAATTAGTGGAATTAAGAAATAGAAGCACAACCCCATCTGATTCTGACCAAAAACACCCACCAAATCTGTTCCAAATAAATTAAAGACGTACGCGTTTTTCCCTTTCTAGTTCAAGCAGCAGCACCAATCAAGGCCTTGATTTCTGGAATCAATGACACGCTCCTTTCTTTTCTCTTGTAATGAATTAACAGAATCAATTCCAAAGTCATCCCTCTACGGAATGGAGACTCCGTGGCTCTCCTCCTTGGGACCAACTTATTTGCAAGAGTAGAATTACTGAAGAGGCACCATTTAGACTATATTATACTAAGAAAGCTAGCACCAGTAGCTTGTTAACAACTCAATTGACTAGTACTTCTTCGTTGCTTTTTCCTATATAGAAAGGAGTCAATGAGGTTTCGGAGTAGTTAACAGACATGTGGGGGGTGAGGAGAGGAGGGTTTAGTTTAAGCAAGTAGCTAGATTTCAATAACCATGAAATTGGGCAACAGAAGTGGAATTAGACCCAGAACTGGAAATTAAAGAGAGCGAAACGCTATTCCTGGCAGTATCGGCTGGCTTTGGGCAAACTGGAAGGAAATGATGATGAGCTTGAACAAGGAATAAAATCCTGGACACAGTAAAAGGGAGATCACGGCTACAGAGTCGAGGGACAGAACATCACAATGAGGAGGAGACCAGTGAACCCCTCACACACACCCATTGAAAGAAAAAAGCAGACATGAGAAAAGACATAGAAAAGGATAAAGGACGGGAAAAAGAGAGGTGGGTTGAGAGCTGAGGTTGTTATTCAAAGTTTCAAAATGCAAGTTGGTTACTTGGCTGTTACAGAGATAATCTATAATATTCCAAGGTATAAAGGCTTGGGTATTATAATCTCATTGCATAAAGATTACTGCTACAGGTAATAAGTAGAGGTGTACCAAGGATGTACTGGAGTACAGTTTTTAGTTGGCCAAGGTGACAGACACTTGGAAAGTTTATATTTCTGGATGAGATCAAAGGTTTAGTATAAAAATCACAGTGATTGTGTTGTTTTGATGTCTGGCTGCACTCATAGACGTCCAACAAAACAAAGTTAAAGAAAACAGAAATTCCTCGAGCACTTGTTATTCTTTATTTCATTAATATAGCAGATCTTGTCCACATATCCTTTTTGGGTGAAATTAAACAAAATATAACTATTTGTAATTTGTTTCAAGGTATCGGAGTGGTCCCAATTAGATGCATGTGCTTCCTGTATAAGTTACTTTCATGGTCTAGATTACAGATAAGTATTTTAGAAATGAAGCATAAACTTGTCATGTTAAGTTTTTCTTTTGTTCTTGATTTGTACAACAGTGCAGACAACTATTATATGTACATACCCACTTAAGAGTTTTTTGCAGGATTTAAATGTTAGGATTTCTGACTAGAATACATCGTAAAGGTAGACAATACTTCATAGATCAAAGAACGGACATGCACAAAGAGCTGTGCACAGTACGAGTCGATTAATACTGAGTATAGTCGACTAATCACATGGATTAGTCGACTAATGCTTGGTATAGTCGATTAGGTTGGCCAACAGAGAGTTAGGGTTCTCGAATTTTGTCAGAGTAGTCGACTAGTATTTGGGCCTAGTCGACTAATATATGGTATTTGTAGATTAATACCCTGTCTTAGTCGACTAATGTCGGGTCTGCCAGTTTTCTTTTCTAGATCTGTTTCTAGGTTCAAGTTGGATTCAGATTTTCTTCTTTCTGAGGCGGTGATTGTTCGTATTGATGAAGTTTGTTTAGGATTAGAAAAGTTCTATGGTCTATAAATAACCTATTAGGGTGGCCTTCATTATAATTCAATGAATTTGTAATTCTTAAGAGTGTAATTCATCTAGGTGAAAGATTCGTGAGAGTAGCTTAGCCACAAGGGTTCGCTGTTCTTGGCAGCCATCACCGACTTGTAATCTTCTCAGCATGAGATGTAAGTAATTTTTATTGTACTCCTCAAAGTTTTAATACAGTTTCCCCTCATTCTCTTGTGGATGTACACACGATCTGTTTGATCAGTGGAACCGCGTTATACTGTGTGTTGCTTTTATCTACTTTGGAATATCTTCTTCTCTTCTTCACGCTACCTTAGTAGATTCTGTGATTTGCTTTTGTTGTGCCATCCCAGTCGATCCAGTCGTGGGGGCGTCTCTGAAATCACAACAATTGGTATCAGAGTAAGGTCAACTTGAAAATGTCTGCGATCAAGTTCGATATTCAAAAAGCTTGATGGTGTCATCAATTTTAACAGATAATAGATTAGGATGAACGCCATCCTTATCTAGAGCGGGCTCAAGAAAGCAATACTCAGAAGGGAGAAAAAGCCTCAAAACATGAAGGAAGAAACTTGACAGGAGTTGAATGAGAAAGCATTGATGGCTATTCAACTTTACTTGGCGGACGAAGTGCTGGATGAGTTTTTTATGGAGAAAATAACATCCTCGTTGTGAGAGCGACTTCAAGGCCACTATTTGAAGAAGTCGTTGGCGAATCGGATGATTCTGAAGTAGCATCTCTTTCTTCTCCGCATGCATAAAGGTACACCTATCAATCTCACATTGTAGAATTTTTCTATTATCAACGATATAGATAAGGTAGAAGTTAAGATAGAAGATGATGATCAAGCACTTCTATAACTGTATTCGTTACTTTCGTCATATAAGAGCTTCAGGGAAGCTATCATATATGAAAGTAAGTAAACAATTAAAATCAATGAGGTCAAGGAGCAGCTGCTCAATAAGGACAAAACTGATAGCAAGTTGATGGGTGAGTCTCATCATGATGATTATGGGCAAGTTTATTATTCAAAAGAGAAGAGTAATAGTGGAAGTTCCATGGGTAACTCAAATAAAAGGAGTTTGACGTGCAACTATTGTCACAAGAAAGGGCACAGAGCTGATTGTTGGCTTCGAAAGAAGAAATAACCAGATGTTAATGTCACTGAACTGATCAGAGGGATGAAAAATAATGCGATTTTCTATCTGTTACAGACATATCAGTTGGTAACAAAAATTGATAGACCATTGACTCTAAATGTTCACAGCACATCCGTTCCAATAGGAAGATGTTCTCTTCATACACTTCGGCTCAAATGGGAGAAGTCTTCATGGGGAATTCTGCTACAAATAAGGTGATTGGTAAAGGAACAATTCAGTTTCGGTCTCATGATTGATGCATCACTACTCTTCAAGGCGTTCGACGTGTTCCCGAATCAAGGTACAATCTCATATCTCTTAGAGCCCTACATAGGAAAGGGTTCAGTTTCACTTCTGAATGTGATCTTATGAAAGTCTACAAAGAGGCCCATGTAAAGTTTCAGATCGAACGTGTCAGTAATGTGTATATGTTGCGAAACTCGAAAGTTATAGTTAGTGGATTGCAGTTATTCTCGGCTTCGAAAGCGGCGGTTATGGAACAATCAGTGACTACGATGATTTCGAACTCGGATGTTCAGTTGTACCCCGAAGAGAGATTGGGACTAGGCACACAATAAGGTAGTCCAGATCATTACTCCTATGGTGGATCAAATTCTCATAAATCGTATGTGGATCAAGGAGATCGTTGGGTGATAAAGTTCAGACTGGGTGTAATATCCCTAAGTAAATAATACTGTATTTTTATTTTTATGTATTTATTAATTATTATTATAGTTATTAGTATTGTAATTATTATATATATATATATATATTTGTTGGTGCTATTAATATGATGGTTACGGTTGATTACTATTATTACTAATATTATTATAGTATTATTATGGTAATCTATTTTGTTACTTATGTTATTCTTTTTTCCATTTTCTTGTTTCCTGCTCATGCCCATTACCCAATACCCATTAGCTTTAGACCATCCCCATCTACCCATACCCGATTATCCATTAGACCCAAACCCATTCAAATCCTAACTTAACTAACAAATCTAAATCCCCAATAAATAATATCTTAATCCTAAATCTAATCTAAATCCTAACTCCAAATCTCAATCGTAACAATTCAATCTCCACCAAATCCTATAATCCTAACAAATTAGATACTAATCTCCATATTCTCCTTCAAGTCAGCCAACCACCCTAATCTCTCCACCACACATCACCTCCACCGTTATCCTCCAGCAGCCCCTATAACCTCTCCTCCTTCATAGCCCTGCCGCACCTTCCTTTGGCAGCCGAGCATGGCCAGCACAACTGTGGCCGCCCCCTTGCTGCTCTCGGCTGGCGTGCAGAACCAGCCCCCTGTGCAGCACTGTGCTTCCCCAGCCGGATCCCCCTTTGGCGTAGCACGTTCTCCAACACAGCAACCGGCGACTCCCCTTCATGGACGACAGCACCACCCCAAGCCCAGCAGGCCGACAGTGCCCTCCGGCAGCCTGATGCACAGGCCAATGGACGTGTGCAGAACCAGGCCACCTCCCTCTCTCCCGTGCGCACAGATCCAGCGACAATCAGGCCGAGCCACTTCCCCTGCAGCCGTGCCTCTCCACCTCCTCTATTGTGAGTGTATATCTCTCTTCCATCTCTCTCACCCTGTATTTTTGTGTTAGTGTGAACTATTCAACATGTGTATGCTGTTGTTCTTATATGTCCAAACTTGTTGTAACATGACTATGTCCTGCTTGCTTTTTGTTTGAATGGAAATATGTACATAATATTGCAACGAGAATTCCAAGCTTTTCTAAATTATGCTACATGAAGTCCTTCAACTCTGCATCTGTTTCAACCTCTTATTTTCTCTATGATTAAGCTGTAACTGCTTCTTCCTCTCCTGGTGTGTGACTTTCACATGCCAATATTGAGGATTGTTCATACTGTAACCATTTTCAAGTCTATGAAATTTGTAATTGAGAAACTAAGTTCAACCTTTCCTACACCTGCAGATATTTTGTTGTTGATTGCTATAAACAATCCTATTGGCCAATTACTAGTCAAATGATATGCTAACTGAATATCTTGAGGTTCTCATTTATGTCAATTGTTGATTGCAACACGCTGATTGTTGAGAATTGTCCTACTAAATCACATCTAGTCTCTAGTCTTCTCAGTTCCACGTCATACATGATTACCTCACCCTTATCAATCTCATATTCGTAGCTTTGATTAGTAAAGTCTAATGTGCTAAAAATTATGAGGTTGATTGGTGTTAAAAGTAATTTTGTATCATGTGTAATAAAGAGAACAACATGGAATTAATTTAATTGATTTATTTGAGCCGTGATAAATACTGGATGCAATTGCATGCGTTTGTTTATTGGAAGACTTTGGAAATAAAGTTTGGATGATGGGATTATTGTATTTTACCTTTGGATGAATCGAGGGCCTTCAATAAGATGCATGGATGTGTATTAAGTCATATGTGTTTTATTGTGTGGGAGATATTTTCCTCCGACCCATTTTCCGACTCTCCTTGGATCACCGTAGGCGAGAGCGAACGCGCCCGTGCCTCCATGATGTGAGTGTATCTCTCTCACTCTTTAGTTAATTGTATGTTGATAGATATGTTTATGTGTGTATTTACATTAATTGCAATCATGATTAATTATGTGAGTGCATATGTGCATGTATTTGTGTGGGAATGTGTGTAGGTGTATTTCAGACAATAGGCATGCAGGTAGGATTATTAGTCGACTTGCCCCTTTTATTAGTCGACTCGTAGCTCTATTAGTCGACTTGTCATAGTCCTTTAGTCGACTAGGCTTCCCTTTAGAATAATTGATGACTTTCTGTTTGTCGACTGTAACCAACCCCAGTCGACTACCCATTCCCTATAGTCGACTAATAACCTCCCTAGTCGACTTGCCATTTATTATAGTCGACTAATATCATAAATTAGTCGACTAGGTGTTTGTCCTGCAGATCATGTACTCTCTGTTTCTGGCTATTACTCCTGTTAGTCGACTTGCATTTCCTATAGTCGACTAGTACTCCTATACTAGTCGACTTATCATAGCCTTAATCGACTAGTTGCTGTTCTAGGTTGTGTAGCCTCTGTGTTGATCAATACTTATATATGTTAGTCGACTTGCCTTCCCTGTTAGTCGACTAGTACTCTTTATAGTCGACTTATTATATTTGTTAGTCGATTAATCATTATCCTAGTCGACTTGCTCCTTCCCCCTAGTCGACTAACTTGAGTCTGACTGCTGTTCTTAAATGTCTTTTATTGGATGGAAGACTCTACCCTTGAGCTATGGTATTGGTTATAGAAGGATGAATATGATTCTGAGGAATAGATATTGGTTGGATTGACTTGACTTGATAGATCTTAGATATATATCTGCTATGTTACTCGACTTTGGGACCTTATGTTTGACCTTGATAGAGTGAGAGTGTGTGATAATCTTATTCTTTTGAAATATAAGGATTTGATTACGTGTATCAGGACATGTAGTATTTTAGTTATTGGGATTTGGATATATCGGTGACTCAGGGAAGATATATATCGATGACTTGAGGATCAAAGTAGATTGATAGGGAGAGACAGTTTATTGATATATTGAGATGGTGGTTTATTGAACCAGATTACTGATACGGATTGATACTTGATGTTCACGATGATTGTATTGAGATTGTTGGTTGATAGATTAGTTACTATTGTATTTTAGTGCAGATGGATGTGAGATATTGACCAGTCCTAGATTAGATTGTCCATTGAGCAGTATCTGGATCGTTTTGTATAAATTCATGTTACTGAAAGTTACTGGGAAAATATTGTTGGACCGTAACACTTTTATTTTTCTATTGTTCTACCGTTTATACGGTAATATCGTTCACATTGTTATTGTTACATTGATATTGTTACTGTTACTGTATCGTCCCAGTAATAGAAATAACATGATATTGATTGTTATGAATAATAATGTAAATTGACAACTTACAATGGGATTGGGAAAATTGATGGAGGAGACGTCTGTATTTTGGGTGGACCTAGGATACAGGTTGCGCAGCCGAGATACGGTTCCACTGTAGGGTTCCGGGGGATGACTGACATCCCGTATTGTTCATATTGACATTGTTATTGACACATTGTTATTGTTATTGTTATTGACTACCTAACGGTAGGACCTGGTTTAGCGCCAGGTGATTGGGTCGTGGTTCCGGGTATGTACGGAACCCACCTAAAGCATGGACAATGTCTCTTCCACTAATTTCAATAACTTAGGACCCTGATTGACACGTGTAATAGGCGTAGTATGGGATGCGTCTATTACAGGTGGCAATTGGTGTTCGCTGACATAATAAATGACAATGAACTGTTATAATGTACTGTGACTGACTATAATCACTTGGTTGTGTATATATATAACTATGATAGACATATGACTATAACAATGACCAGATTTATATACCAGATTAGTAACATTGTTAGGATTCACATGTAGACATCAGTTGTTTATTTACAGTTGTGATAGTTGTCTTATATCTTTATTCATGTTGTTATCAGATATACTACAGTTCAGTTATTTATCATGTTATTTAGTTTCTTATATCTGCAGCTGTTCTTGTTATCACTTTATGCACATTGTTTATATGCACGAGCTTTCCCCTTTACACATACACTCACCAGGTCGCTTTCTGACGACCCTGGATTTGCACGTCCAGATGTTGGACGCTTGTTTCTATTGTGCAGGTGTTCGATGAGATTGTACGCTTTGCGAGGAGCTGGACTCTCTCCCTTCTGATTCTGGTATTCTCATCTCTTTTATCTTCCTGTTATTCCTGATTCTACCTTTATCGTATTCAGTTGCCATTTTTCTTTCCTTATTCATCTGTTATCATTGTGTTAGATATTTATATGTCATATTTCAGTGATTATTGATTGATTATGGTTTAGATTTATAGCTTGTTCAGGTTACTTTAGGCTTAGCGTGTATGCGTGAGGTATTTTTCTCGCGTATACGTCGCTGACTCTCGTCGCGACTCCGTTTTCCCGTATTCTGGGAAGCGGGGCGTGACAGGGTTTTCTTGGTATCAGAGCCAGGTTTCGACATAAAACGGACTTGATTCTTACCGATAACTTGAATGAGCTATAATTACACTGCAATATACATATACTATCCATATGATGATATTGAGTCCACTTGGAATTGACTGTCATCCCTTTGAAAATCCATCTCTTTGATCTTCCAATCTCTCTGATTACATCTCTTCTTTTAGAGTAATCTTAGTTCCATCTTGATTCATATTCTTCTGGTCGATTCTATTTCTGATTTTATCTCTTAGAATTGATCCCTTCATTCTGAAGCTGGTAGCGGAGATCAGAGCGCGCAGCGGAAGCGTAGTGGATTTATGATGTGCAGAGAATTGACGTGAAACTTGTTTTGTTTGTCTTCTCCTTTGATTTTGAATTCTTTTACCATTCCCTGCTTTATTTGAATTTCGAGGACAAAATTTTTATAAGGTGGGTAGAATGTAATATCCCTAAGTAAATAATACTATATTTTTATTTTTATGTATTTATTAATTATTATTATAGTTATTAGTATTGTAATTATTATTACATATATATATTTTTGGTGCTATTAATATGATGGTTACGGTTGATTACTATTATTACTACTATTATTATAGTATTATTATGGTAATCTATTATGTTACTTATGTTATTCTTTTTTCCATTTTCTTGTTTCCTGCTCATGCCCATTACCCAATACCCATTAGCTTTGGACCATCCCCATCTACCCATACCCGATTATCCATTAGACCCAAACCCATTCAAATCCTAGCTTAACTAACAAATCTAAATCCCCAACAAATAATATCTTAATCCTAAATCTAATCTAAATCCTAACTCCTAATCTCAATCGTAATAACTCAATCTCCACCAAATCCTATAATCATAACAAATTAGATACTAATCTCCATATTCTTGTAAGTTCACCTAGAGGGGGGGGTGAATAGGTGATGGCTAATCTAATGGTCACTTATGAACAAATAATGCGGAATTAAAACTAAGTTGACCAAATTAAAACTTCTTTTAATTAAACACTTATGTATAACTCAAGAGTGTTGCCGAATTCCCCTTGCGAGGCTCTGGACAAGCTCCTCTAGATTCCCCTTGAATGGGTTGAGGTGCCGCGTTGGCTCTCTTGGTTGAATACTAGTGTTAACAACAATCCCAAGCAAGTATGTATATCAATTAAGCACAAGGGTATATCAAGCATGTAAAGTAAAGACAATGAAAGTAATGCAAGAAATAAAAGAGACAAAGAGAGAGAGAGGGATAGAGTAAGCAATCGCAAACACAAAGGGTTTGTTTCGAGGTTCGAGCACACTTGCTCTACATCCCCGCCTTCGACACACGAAGGATTTCCACTATGCAAGATCCCACCGGATCTCTCCTCGGTGCCGTACACCTACAAACCCTCGGACTCCCAAGTCCCGTACACACGCAAGTCCACCGACTCGCCGAGGCCGTACCTCTAACCACCAAGAGTTCACAACCGAACTCCAACCACCAACAACGAGCACACTTGCCCGTTTCCTCAAATACAAAGAAAAGATCTCTTTGATGATCACAACACTTGATCACCTAAAGAGCACTCTCACTACAACACACCTATAAGAATATCTAGCAATGGAAAGCTCAAGTGTGTGGTGAGAAAATGAAGGAAAGAAAGCTTTGTTGGAAAACACAAGAAATCACTTAAACACTCTCTTGATAAAAACTCTTCCTTTTGATTGGAAGTATTTGCACTAAAATCTTGTAGAGAAACTCCTCTAAAAGTGTCTGAAAAACAGCTCAAGAAGTCTCCTAAATGTTAACCTCAAAACAGATGACAAAATCCCAATTTATAGGCTGCCAGAAAATAGAGCCGTTGGGGTTCTGTCAGAGCTGGCGGTCGACCTCCGGTCGACCGGCCAACGGTCATTTTTCTGACCGTTGCAGCCACCGGTCGACTGGTGAGTCGACCGCTCTTCTGGAAAGAACTGTCGGTCGACCGATCCGGTCGACTGGCATTTTCCAGAGAGCAACAGGTTTGGGTCGGTCGAGTATCGGTCGACTCCGGTCGACTGATACGCACATGCACAAAAACTGTGCATGTCGGTCGAGTGCCGGTCGACTGCCGGTCGACCGGTCACTGAGAAATTCTGAAAAATCAGAACTTCCAGGACCTGGACAATTTGGATTTAGGTTTTGGGTCTTGGATAAAATGTTTTGGTCTTGAAAAATCATAGAGTATGAGCATGTGTCATACTACTATCAAGGTAAAATACTTGGTAAAAATTCTTTTGATAAAAACCTAATTTTCCATGAAATGTTTTTCCAAACCTTTATCAAATACAAAAACAAGATATTTGAGTCCATTTAAAAGCATGGTGTGTATGGATATGATCCACTACACAATCAATATGAAATATCTATGTTTTTGAAATCTAGTATACAACTTGGTTTTGGTTAAAGAATATACATGATAGAAATACCAAAAACCAACAAATATTTTGTCTTAAAGAAAAATCTTTTTCTAAAATAAAAGTTCTTTTCTAAAAACAAAATCTTTTATGAAATCAATTAAATCAAGAGTGTGTGTGTGATATAGACTTGAGCAATCCACCAACTATCTATCCTTTACATCTTTTACTAAAACAAAAATACAAATTCTATACCTAGACCCAAGTCTTCAACTTCTTGAAGTCTTCACTTGAAGGCTTCTCATCTTCTTGACTTGGTCCAAGCTTGATCCAAAAACTCCTTGGATCACAACATGCAAGCTCCAAATCTTGTTCTTTTATCCTTTATTGAGCTATGCACCTACTAAGATCTTGATCATGAATCTGTCACTAATTAAACACAAGATCATTAGTAACTATAACTACATGAGTTGATCATCATCAAAACTAGGGTGAAGGGCCTTTGGGCCAACAATCTCCCCTTTTTGATGATGACAAAACTCATGGAGTTATATATGCATGGATTAAAGTAAAACTTCAAAGAAGCTCCCCCTTAACTCATGCATACCAAAAAAATAAAAGATATGTCAATAAAAGCACATGACATGTATGCAATGTAGGAGATGCAATCATATAAATCAAATCATAAATCAAATCTTTTGCTCCTAATTGCAAGACAACATATATACATAAATACAAATCTTACTCCCCCTTAAGTAAGGAACCAAATACTTCTCCCCCTTAAGTAAGGAAATCATGAAATCATGCATATAAAATCACAAATTCTTCTCCCCCTTTTTGTCAATCATCAACAAAGGGTTCAAAGAAAAATACATCAAACAAATTTTTCTCCCCCTTTTTGTCAAAAACAAAGAAATCAAGGAGGGTAAAATACAAATCAATCAATAAAATTTATATGCGATATAAATTCATGAAGAGGAAGACGTTAAGTTAGCTTCCCGACACATATACATTACATGAAAGAGGGATGACAAGCCCTAATTCACATAACGTATAATATGTCATGCATAAGAGGAGATGTGAAGCTCCCCTACACACGTATATCATATAAAGAAGAGTTGTCAATCTCCTCAATTTATAATATACTCAACATGAATCTATATGTAAGAGAGATGTTAAGCTCTCCTTGCATATAGACAATACAAATCAAAAATTTTGAATTTTTCTTATGAAAACAAAATTTTGAAATATCTTAAAATACAATATTTTCTTTTAAGGTACCAAATGTAGAACAACCAAATTTTGAATTTTGATACCAATTATGAAATACAATGCATAAGCTTGAAGATAAATAAGATTTGAAGTAAGCTTAGCATTAACAACTTTGTGCTTAAAAATATAAGAGTCAATTTTAGCTAAAGCACAAGTACAAATCATATATATGTATGAAAAAAATATATCAATTGAAGTAGATACATACATATATGAAAGAACAAAATATGAGTATATACAACAAGAGTCAAATTGATACCAATTGAAAATATCCAATGATACCAATTGAAAAGTAAGCATAAGTGTATACATCATATAATCTACCATATGAAGAATTCGAACTAGTTAAATGAACTTGTTTTAAGAACTAGTACGAGATCCTTCCATCAAGGAATAAGTTAAAAAGTTTTTCATGAAAGATCAATGAAACACAAGGCACTAAAAAGCACTCTATCCATAAAGTCCATATCAAAAAGAAGTGAGTGTGATAGTGTTATGTGAAACATGGTATCATGAAGGTTGCAATAAAACTCAATATTCCTTAAAATCATAAATTTTGAAAATACGAAAATCATCACAAATTTTAATATATGAAAATCATCAAAATTATATTTCATAGCATATGTATGTTTTGACAAGACATTAAGTATACATACATATCCCCAAAATACAATTGAGTCCTCATAAATAGATTTGCATGAAAAGCAAATGACTCAAGGGTTATCCATGTATATTTTAATGTTTTGGCAAAAGAAACTTATACATGAAATGAAATCACATGATCAAAACATAAATCCAAATGGGAATACAAGTTTAAGAATGTAATGATCATCAACACAAGGCTATACTAGTACATCTAATAGGCACAAATAAGCATTCAACCCAATCATATATAGATTTATTTGTGGTCCATAAGGTGTACAAGTATAAATCCAAGTGTTGACAAATACTAACATCTAAACTAATATTCAATACAATGTAGCATCGAAAATTTTGAAATCACAAAAGAATTTATCCATAAAAATAGAATCATGTGCAATACTTGAAGAATAGATAACTAGTTTAAATGGATTTTTGACAAACTAGTTAAAGATCCTTCATAAATATGAAATCATATGTATTTCATGAATAATACTAAATACATAAAAGTTCAAGCACTCATATTCCATAAAGCTCCAAATTATATGTTTTCTTAAAGATGAGTGTTCAAAGGTTATGTAAATAGTATCCACATGAAAATAGTCATTGAAGCCAAAAACGATCATAAGTCAAATTTTTTTAACAAAAAAAAATCATTTTTCACTAAAATCAACAATTTTCATGGTATATGTATGGTTTATACAGATCTAACAATATGCATACATATCCCAAAAATAAAAGAGTCTATTAAATGTTTGCATGAAGGCAAGAGACTCACGGGTATACATGTATATTTATTAGATTTGAATTAAACATGCATATACATGAAGTAAATCACAAAAATTGGCAAAACATGTATATATGAGAATTATCAAAACTAGATTATACATATGCATAAAGTGGATACAAGTGAGCATGAAGTTCAATTATTTAAGAGTCAATTGTAATTCACTATTTGTATATGTATACATACAAGTTTGATATATTCTACATCTAAGCATGTAAATACCACATAAAAACACACAAAATCTTAAAACATGAACATGCTATGAATATGATAAAAGTATAAAGCATGTACATAAATAAAATAGGAGTTTAGAGGTTGTTACCAACTCCAAAGCTCCAAGTATGGTGGTTGTCCCACCAAGCTCCTTGATAGTGATGCAACCAAGTGTATGTCCATCATGTCCATTGCAACCACTACCAAGGTACCAACCTTCTCACGTTTTGTGAGATCCCACACCTACATCAAAATCAAAAGGTGGGGGTTTTGGTACCCATGTTTTCTTGGGTCCTTTGGGGTTAGCATTGTTGTAAGGAACCCAAAATTTATTATACTTAGCAAAATATAGATATGGTTTCTTATCAAAACAATATTTTGCTAGATGGCCTTTGCGGCCACAATATGTACAAATGTACACCTTAGCATGATGCTTATGAGTGTGATTGTGATCGTGTTGTGCATCATAAGCATGAGCATGATGTGTATGTGCATGAGCATGTGGAGTTTGTTTCTTGGGAAACATGGACTCCAATCTAGTATGTTTAAATGCACAAGAGTTCAAAGTTGAACTCAAATTATTCATTTTATTTTTCAAGTTCTTAATCTCATTAGTAGTGGCATGAAAAGCATGATGAGATGAAGAATCATTTTTCTTTTTCTTTTGAGAAACATTATCTTTTTCTTTTTCAACAAATTTTCTTTTTAAAGATTTGTTTTCTTGCAAAATACTTTCTTTTTGTTTTTCTACCATAGCAATCTTATCCTTCAAAGACATATTCCCTTCACATAAATCATTCAATTTAGACATAAGGGAAACATTCTCATTTTTCAAATTCTCATTTTCTTTTCTAAACATGCAAGTTTATTTCTAAGAGAATCATTTTCTACATGCATGCAATCAATGTTCTTTTTCAAATTCTTGTTATCTTTTTCCAAACATGCAATGTTATTTCTAAAAGAGTCATGTTCTACATGCATGCAAGCAATATCCTTTTTCAAATTTTTATTATTCTTTTTAATCATGTCATATTTCTCAAGCAATAATTGGCAAAATGTATTAAGCTCATCATATGACATATTAACATCCTCATCCTCGGATTCGGAGTTTACCTCAAGGGGGTTATCCCCTTGGACCATGTAGCACACGTTGGAGATGTCGCTTCCAACGTCCGAATCGCTCCCCGCATAGTATAGGTCCTTTTCGCCAAGGGAGATGAGGGTGTTCCATACTACAAAAGCCATATCAATATTAGCAACCCTACATAAATAATCATCATTTAGGGTGCTCTTTAAAGCATGTAGGGCTTTTGTATTAGCCTCAAGATTCTTACCATCTATACAATAAGCATTATTAGTAGTGGCAAGATGTACATTATAACCTAGGGCTTTGAGGAATAATGACATCTTAACTTTCCAAATGTGGATGTTAAGAATATCAAAGGTGGGTGGTGACATAAAATCCATGGTGAGGTGTGTGTGTACAACAAATATTGTGATTAGTCCAAATGTAGGATCTTTAACTCTTAGGTTGTTAGACCCTTATCAAGAGCACTAGCTCTGATACCAATTGTAAGTTCACCTAGGGGGGGGTGAATAGGTGATGGCTAATCTAATGGTCACTTATGAACAAATAATGCGGAATTAAAACTAAGTTGACCAAATTAAAACTTCTTTTAATTAAACACTTATGTATAACTCAAGAGTGTTGCCGAATTCCCCTTGCGAGGCTCTGGACAAGCTCCTCTAGATTCCCCTTGAATGGGTTGAGGTGCCGCGTTGGCTCTCTTGGTTGAATACTAGTGTTAACAACAATCCCAAGCAAGTATGTATATCAATTAAGCACAAGGGTATATCAAGCATGTAAAGTAAAGACAAAGAAAGTAATGCAAGATATAAAAGAGACAAAGAGAGAGAGAGGGATAGAGTAAGCAATCGCAAACACAAAGGGTTTGTTTCGAGGTTCGAGCACACTTGCTCTACATCCCCGCCTTCGACACACGAAGGATTTCCACTATGCAAGATCCCACCGGATCTCTCCTCGGTGCCGTACACCTACAAACCCTCGGACTCCCAAGTCCCGTACACACGCAAGTCCACCGACTCGCCGAGGCCGTACCTCTAACCACCAAGAGTTCACAACCGAACTCCAACCACCAACAACGAGCACACTTGCCCGTTTCCTCAAATACAAAGAAAAGATCTCTTTGATGATCACAACACTTGATCACCTAAAGAGCACTCTCACTACAACACACCTATAAGAATATCTAGCAATGGAAAGCTCAAGTGTGTGGTGAGAAAATGAAGGAAAGAAAGCTTTGTTGGAAAACACAAGAAATCACTTAAACACTCTCTTGATAAAAACTCTTCCTTTTGATTGGAAGTATTTGCACTAAAATCTTGTAGAGAAACTCCTCTAAAAGTGTCTGAAAAACAGCTCAAGAAGTCTCCTAAATGTTAACCTCAAAACAGATGACAAAATCCCAATTTATAGGCTGCCAGAAAATAGAGCCGTTGGGGTTCTGTCAGAGCTGGCGGTCGACCTCCGGTCGACCGGCCAACGGTCATTTTTCTGACCGTTGCAGCCACCGGTCGACTGGTGAGTCGACCGCTCTTCTGGAAAGAACTGTCGGTCGACCGATCCGGTCGACTGGCATTTTCCAGAGAGCAACAGGTTTGGGTCGGTCGAGTATCGGTCGACTCCGGTCGACTGATACGCACATGCACAAAAACTGTGCATGTCGGTCGAGTGCCGGTCGACTGCCGGTCGACCGGTCACTGAGAAATTCTGAAAAATCAGAACTTCCAGGACCTGGACAATTTGGATTTAGGTTTTGGGTCTTGGATAAAATGTTTTGGTCTTGAAAAATCATAGAGTATGAGCATGTGTCATACTACTATCAAGGTAAAATACTTGGTAAAAATTCTTTTGATAAAAACCTAATTTTCCATGAAATGTTTTTCCAAACCTTTATCAAATACAAAAACAAGATATTTGAGTCCATTTAAAAGCATGGTGTGTATGGATATGATCCACTACACAATCAATATGAAATATCTATGTTTTTGAAATCTAGTATACAACTTGGTTTTGGTTAAAGAATATACATGATAGAAATACCAAAAACCAACAAATATTTTGTCTTAAAGAAAAATCTTTTTCTAAAATAAAAGTTCTTTTCTAAAAACAAAATCTTTTATGAAATCAATTAAATCAAGAGTGTGTGTGTGATATAGACTTGAGCAATCCACCAACTATCTATCCTTTACATCTTTTACTAAAACAAAAATACAAATTCTATACCTAGACCCAAGTCTTCAACTTCTTGAAGTCTTCACTTGAAGGCTTCTCATCTTCTTGACTTGGTCCAAGCTTGATCCAAAAACTCCTTGGATCACAACATGCAAGCTCCAAATCTTGTTCTTTTATCCTTTATTGAGCTATGCACCTACTAAGATCTTGATCATGAATCTGTCACTAATTAAACACAAGATCATTAGTAACTATAACTACATGAGTTGATCATCATCAAAACTAGGGTGAAGGGCCTTTGGGCCAACAATTCTCCTTCAAGTCAGCCAACCACCATAATCTCTCCACCACACATCATCACCTCCATCATTATCCTCCAGCAGCCCCCATAACCTCTCCTCCTTCATAGCCCTGCCGCACCTTCCTTTGGCAGCCGAGCATGGCCAGCACAACCGTGGCCGCCCCCTGCTGCTCTCGGCTGGCGCGCAGAACCAGCCCCCTGTGCAGCACTGTGCTTCCCCAGCCGGATCCCCCTTTGGCGTAGCACGTTCTCCAACACAGCAACTGGCGACTCCCCTTCATGGACGGCAGCACCACCCCCAGCCCAGCAGGCCGACAGTGCCCTCCGGCAGCCTGATGCACAGGCCAATGGTCGTGTGCAGAACCAGGCCACCTCCCTCTCTCCCGTGCGCACAGATCTAGCGACAATCAGGCCGAGCCACTTCCCCCTGCAGCCGTGCCTCTCCGCCTCCTCTATTGTGAGTGTATATCTCTCTTCCATCTCTCTCACCCTGTATTTTTGTGTTAGTGTGAACTATTCAACATGTGTATGTTGTTGTTCTCATATGTCCAAACTTGTTGTAACATGACTATGTCCTGCTTGCTTTTTGTTTGAATGGAAATATGTACATAATATTGCAACGAGAATTCCAAGCTTTTCTAAATTATGCTACATGAAGTCCTTCAACTCTGCATCTGTTGCAACCTCTTATTTTCTCTATGATTAAGCTGTAACTGCTTCTTCCTCTCCTGGTGTGTGACTTTCACATGCCAATATTGAGGATTGTTCATACTGTAACCATTTTCAAGTCTATGAAATTTGTATTTGAGAAACTAAGTTCAACCTTTCCTACACCTGCAGATATTTTGTTGTTGATTGCTATAAACAATCCTATTGGCCAATTACTAGTCAAATGATATGCTAACTGAATATCTTAAGGTTCTCATTTATGTCAATTGTTGATTGCAACACGCTGATTGTTGAGAATTGTCTTACTAAATCACATCTAGTCTCTAGTCTTCTCAGTTCCACGTCATACATGATTACCTCACCCTTATCAATCTCATATTCGTAGCTTTGATTAGTAAAGTCTAATGTGCTAAAAATTATGAGGTTGATTGGTGTTAAAAGTAATTTTGTATCATGTGTAATAAAGAGAACAACATGGAATTAATTTAATTGATTTATTTGAGCCGTGATAAATACTGGATGCAATTGCATGTGTTTGTTTATTGGAAGACTTTGGAAATAAAGTTTGGATGATGGGATTATTGTATTTTACCTTTGGATGAATCAAGGGCCTTCAATAAGATGCATGGATGTGTATTAAGTCATATGTGTTTTATTGTGTGGGAGATATTTTCCTCCGACCCATTTTCCGACTCTCCTTGGATCACCGTAGGCGAGAGCGAACGCGCCCGTGCCTCCATGATGTGAGTGTATCTCTCTCTCTTTAGTTAATTATATGTTGATAGATATGTTTATGTGTGTGTTTACATTAATTGCAATCATGATTAATTATGTGAGTGCATATGTACATGTATTTGTGTGGGAATGTATGTAGGTGTATTTCAGACAATAGGCATGCGGGTAGGATTATTAGTCGACTTGGCCCTTTTATTAGTCGACTCATAGCCCTATTAGTCGACTTGTCATAGTCCTTTAGTCGACTAGGCTTCCCTTTAGAATAATTGATGACTTTCTATTTGTCGACTGTAACCAACCCCAGTCGACTACCCATCCCTATAGTCGACTAATAACCTCCCTAGTCGACTTGCCATTTATTATAGTCGACTAATATCATAAATTAGTCGACTAGGTGTTTGTCCTGCAGATCATGTACTCTCTGTTTCTGGCTATTACTCCTGTTAGTCGACTTGCATTTCCTATAGTCGACTAGTACTCCTATACTAGTCGACTTATCATAGCCTTAATCAACTAGTTGCTGTTCTAGGTTGTGTAGCCTCTGTGTTGATCAATACTTATATATGTTAGTCGACTTACCTTCCCTGTTAGTCGACTAGTACCCTTTATAGTCGACTTATTATATTTGTTAGTCGACTAATCATTATCCTAGTCGACTTGCTCCTTCCCCCTAGTCGACTAACTTGGGTCTGACTGCTGTTCTTAAATGTCTTTTATTGGATGGAAGACTCTATCCTTGAGCTATGGTATTGGTTATAGAAGGATGAATATGATTCTGAGGAATAGATATTGGTTGGATTGACTTAACCTGATAGATCTTAGATATATATCTGATATGTTACTCGACTTTGGGACCTTATGTTTGACCTTGATAGAGTGAGAGTGTGTGATAATCTTATTCTTTTGAAATATAAGGATTTGATTACGTGTATCAGGACATGTAGTATTTTAGTTATTGGGATTTGGATATATCGGTGACTCAGAGAAGATATATATCGATGACTTGAGGATCAGAGTAGATTGATATGGAGAGACAGTTTATTGATATATTGAGATGGTGGTTTATTGAACCAGATTACTGATACGGATTGATACTTGATGTTCACGATGATTGTATTGAGATTGTTGGTTGATAGATTAGTTACTATTGTATTTTAGTGCAGATGGATGTGAGATATTGACCAGTCCTAGATTAGACTGTCCATTAAGCAGTATCTGGGTTCGTTATTGTATAAATTCATGTTATTGAAAGTTACTGGGAAAATATTGTTGGACCGTAACAGTTTCATTGTTCTATTATTCTACCGTTTATACGGTTATATCGTTCACATTGTTATTGTTACATTGATATTGTTACTATTACTGTATCGTCCCAGTAAAGGAAATAACATGGATATTGATTGTTATGAATAATAATGTAAATTGACAACTTACAATGGGATTGGGAAAATTGATGGAGGAGACAACGTCTGTATTTTGGGTGAACCTAGGATACAGGTTGCGCAGCCGAGATACAGTTCCACTGCAGGGTTTCGGGGGATGACTGACATTCCGTATTGTTCATATTGACATTGTTATTGACACATTGTTATTGTTATTGTTATTGACTACCTAGCGGTAGGACCTGCTTCAGCGCCAGGTGATTGGGCCGTGGTTCCGGGTATGTACGGAACCCACCTAAAGCATGAACAATGTCTCTTCCACTAATTTCAATAACTTAGGACCCTGATTAACACGTGTAGTAGGCGTAGTATGGGATGCGTCTATTACAGGTGGCAATTGGTGTTCGCTGACATAATAAATGACAATGAACTGTTATAATGTATTGTGACTGACTATAATCACTTGGCTGTGTATATATATAACTATGATAAACATATGACTATAACCATGACCAGATTTATATACCAGATTAGTAACATTGTTAGGATTCACATGTAGACATCAGTTGTTTATTTACAGTTGTGATAATTGTCTTATATCTTTATTCATGTTGTTATCAGATATACTACAGTTCAGTTATTTATCATGTTATTTAGTTTCTTATATCTGCAGTTGTTCTTGTTATCACTTTATGCACATTGTTTATATGCACGAGCTTTCCCCTTTACACATACACTCACCAGGTCGCTTTCTGACGACCCTGGATTTGCACGTCCAGATATTGGACGCTTGTTTCTATTATGCAGGTGTTCGATGAGATTGTACGCTTTGTGAGGAGCTGGACTCTCTCCCTTCTGATTCTGGTATTCTCATCTCTTTTATCTTCCTGTTATTCCTGATTCTACCTTTATCGTATTCAGTTGCCATTTTTCTTTCCTTATTCATCTGTTATCATTGTGTTAGATATTTATATGTCATATTGTAGTGATTATTGATGGATTATGGTTTAGATTTATAGCTTGTTCAGGTTACTTTAGGCTTAGCGTGTATGCGTGAGGTATTTTTCTCGCGTATATACGTCGCCGACTCTCGTCGCGACTCCGTTTTCCCGTATTCTGGGAAGCGGGGCGTGACACTGGGCCTGAACTTATTCGACCTAATCAAGTTGTGAACCCCATGAGGTGGTTATGAAGAAGAGGGAGTGAGATAGAGATGAAGTCAAGATTTGTTCAATTGTGCGTAGATAGAGCACATTGAGCATGATGACTATTCTCGGACATGGACGTATTCAAGTCAAGAGGGAGATTGTTAGGATTTGTGACTGGATGTGAAGGCGGAAACTTCAGAGATCAAAAGACGGACTTGCACAAGATGCTGTGCACAGTACCAATCAACTAATATTGCGTATACTCGACTAATCACATGGATTAGTCGACTAATACTTTGTATAGTTGACTAGATTAACCAAGAGAGCGTTGGGGTTTTCAAATTTTGTCAGAGTAGTTGACTAGTATTTGGGCCTAGTCGAGTAATACATGGTAGTAGTCGAATAATATCATGGCCTAGTCGACTAATGTCGGGTCTGACAGTTTTCTTTTCTAAATTTGTTTCTAGATTTGGGTTTTTTTTATTCTGTGGTGGTGCTTGTTTATATTGATGAAGTTTGTTTATGACTAGAAGAGTTTTATAGTTTATAAATAACCCCTTAGGAGTGGCCTTCAGTGTAATCCAATGAATTTGTAATTGCTAAGGGTGTAATTCATCTAGATGAGAGATTCGTGAGAGAAACTTAGCCACAAGGGTTCGTTATTCTTGACGGCCATCAAGAGCTTGTAATCTTCTCAGCGTGAGGTGTAAATAATTCTTATCGTACTCCCCCAAAATTTTAATAAAGTTTCTCCCCCTTCTCACTTGGACGTACACACGATTTGTTTGATCGGTGAAACCACATTATATTGTGTGTTGGCTTTTTATCTACTTTGGAATATCTTCTTTTTCTCTTCTTCATGTTAGCTTAATAGATCTTGTGATTTATTTTCGCTACGCTGTCCCGGTCGCTCTGGTCGTGGGGGTGTTCCCGAAATCACAACATTAAATGCCTTTCTTCTTTAACCAAAAAAAAAAAAAATTATATGGCAATTTTGCATCTGTACACGATGCCTGTGTTATAGGAGAAAATAAATTGTCAACTGGTGTTATCAAATAGAAATTTTAGGTAAACTGCCCGAAAATCCTTTGATAAAAGGAACACACATACACAGAGACACACATACAGTGCATTCTGTGCAAAACATGTGTGACGACATTGTGTGGCATATTTATGTATCTCAAAGCATAGTGTGAAACATAAGGACTGACTACTGAGAGAGTGAGACAGAAAGTTATTAGTTATGTCCTCATGGTTGAGCTCATGTATGATCAAATATTTACCAGTCTTTGACATTCGTTAAGCATAACTGTATGATATGATGGTGTAACACCTATGCCTCCATCTACATCCAGTAATGTTTATTAGCACTAAAATGAAATATTGCATGAGAACTACAGAAGCAAACTAGTTGAAGGAAGAAAACAAGCTCTGAGATATTGCTGAGCTTCGCAGGAAAGAGCAGTGTGTGGAAGAGAGTTGTGTAACACATGGACATGGGTCTTTGCTTATTTTTTTCCGCATGCAACCCCAGCTCGCAGTTTGAAAGCCTGTCCCCTGGCAACTCTCTGCAGGTTTAGTATTTGAATTGGAGACTAAGACTAGCCTAGCTAGCTGCTCATCAGCCACATGGAAGAGTTTGTCTTTGATAATAAATTGGATTGTCCGTAACGTATGGGGGAATGAACTAGTTAATGTCTCTTATCATTCACACTACCAAGTCATCACCTTTTGGGTTTGAGAAACTTCTGACATCATTGAAGTTTTAGCTTAATCTTTTTACATTCCTGAAACTGTTTTAGCCATTTGATTGTCATTTTCACTGCAAAAAAATTACTGCATGTTCTGTAAATTAAATATCTGTGGGAGAAGTCTTATGATTTCTCATAACATCTTCTGACTGTTCAGGACAGCAAAGATAATTACAGATGCCAGATGTATTCCTCACATTTCTCCACAGAAATATACACTGTTATATTGTTCCTGTCATAAAATATATAGTATGATGAATTTGGAGTGTAAGCAAAGGACTTGTGTGTAAAGTTAGCGGCCGCGACTTCAAGATTGGCTACCAACAGGTTAAGACTTAAAAGGAAAAGTATTCTTCTCTCTCTGGGCAAATTTTGAGGGGTAATGTATAAGATCCATTCTAAAATTGAACTTTTTCTTACAGTTATTAAAGAAAGTAGGATGCTTTAGAAAGGAGTTTGTGATCTCCAAATTATGTTGTGTTCAAAGTAGGCATGGGGCACTTTAATTTAAGTGTAGGTCACTTTTTTTTGTCTCTCTTTTTTAACTTTATTTTTTATCCATCTCTCAGAAAAAAACTTTATTTTTTATCCTTTCTAAATTTGAAGTCGTTTCCTGGCCTGTTAAAGATTCCTCCAAAACAAAGGTCTTTCAAATTCTAAGACTGCCTCGATGAACACATTCACATGCACATGCACATGGGGCTGTGGTCTTTCCCTGTCAGTTTTCAACTTTCACCCCACCCACCCTAGTTATTATTTAACTACTAACTTGCCCCCCAAAAGCCCCAAAAGTTATTGCATTGTTTAATTTTCCAAAAAGGAGGGGGGAAACTGCAAACATCACCTCTCCTCTTCCTCTTCAAAACCTCTATATTTATTCCCCCATCAACTCCTCACATTCTCCTCCAAGAAAACACAATCCTTCTCTCATATCCTCCATCTTCTCCCTCACATTCATTTTTGTGTAGGGAACTCTTCAATGGCTCCTTCTCTTGTGTGGCTCTTGGTGGGTTTGCTCCCATTCTTCTCTCCTGCTCATGCTTATTATGGAGGAGGAGGAGGAGGAGGGTGGACCAGTGCCCATGCCACCTTCTATGGTGGGGGTGATGCTTCTGGAACAATGGGTATACATGCATATCCTTTCAAGTTTAAACTCCACTGCTATTTATTGTATATGAATGACCCTTGTGAATTGATAATAACTACTGTGGCTTTGAATTTGTTTCCTCCGGCAGGTGGGGCTTGTGGGTATGGAAACCTGTACAGCCAAGGATATGGGACAAACACAGCTGCCCTGAGCACAGCCCTGTTCAACAATGGTCTTAGCTGTGGGTCTTGCTATGAGGTCAGGTGTGTGGGTGACCGCAAGTGGTGCCTGCCAGGTGCCATTGTGGTCACTGCCACCAATTTCTGCCCACCAAACAATGCGCTCCCAAACAATGCCGGGGGGTGGTGCAACCCTCCCCTCCGCCACTTTGATCTCTCTCAGCCTGTCTTCCAGCACATTGCTCAGTACAGGGCTGGGATTGTCCCGGTTGCTTACAGGAGGTGAGCTACTATAATAAAATTTCCTGTGTTCTCTGTTAAGCTAGTTGAGATTTTAATTTTAGTTTAGTTAGTAAAGCTCATCATCGTAGTAGTAGCCAAGAAACTTCATTCCCAAATAAATTCATTCTTTCTCTTTGATATCTTTGATGGTGACTTTCACATGTGCTTGATAGGAACATGTTGATTTGGTGGGTCACCTTGCCTTTTACCACCATCTCTCCCTTTTTTGATAGTTTCCGCCAACTTTGCCTTTTTCTTTTCTCCTCACAAGTCACCACCACATAGCACATGCAAATGTCTTTTCTTCTCCTGTTCTTACATAAAGGTTACCTTATGTTATATTATTAGCCCTTGTTTGTGTGCTCATGGTAAATTGAACTTGTGAAATGAAAAAAAAAAAAATGCAGGGTGCAGTGCAGGAAGAGGGGAGGAATCAGGTTCACCATCAATGGCCACTCCTACTTCAACCTGGTGCTCATCACCAACGTCGGCGGGGCCGGGGATGTTCATGCCGTGTACATCAAAGGATCAAGGACCGGGTGGCAGGCGATGTCGAGGAACTGGGGCCAGAACTGGCAGAGCAACACCTACCTCAATGGGCAGGCCCTCTCCTTCAAGGTCACAACCAGTGACGGCAGATCCGTGGTGTCCTACAATGTGGCTCCTGCTAGCTGGTCTTTTGGCCAGACCTTCTCTGGGGCTCAATTCCGTTGAAATGTTGAACAACGACAACAACAATTCACTTCACAACCACCTAATTACTATTAGCATGCTATACTCTATATATATTTTTTCGACTAGTGTAGGGAGTTAAGCTCAAAATAGATCACAAGATGAAATGACAAGGGCTTATTTTAAGATGGCCCGTTCTTTCATCAAGGATCATGATATAGATAATATGTTTGGTGGAGGGTTGGGATTCCTTCTATCATTTCAATTGGTTTAGTTGAGGGCCTTGACTGTTTGTTGGTTGTGGGCCAGAAGAAGAAGAAGAAGAGAAGCAAGAGTAGCTGTGTAGTAACTTCAATTCAACTTGAAAAGTTGCAGTTTTCTCTTGTCAGCAGGAGTTGGCAGAGGTGGGTCTGAGTTCCACCACCCGCCAAAGAATTAAAAAGCTCCTTGACTGCCTTCACCCTCTTTTTATTTATTTTGTCTCTGCTTTTTTTTACTTTCTTAACAAGCTTTTTCTGAAAGAGAAATAAAAGCTTGTCATCGTCATTGTAATCAGCAGCTTGCTGAGTGATGAGAGTGTGTGTCCCCCTTTTCAAAAATATCTCACCAAATCTTCTTTATATGAGATTGTAATGAGGTGTGTATATTTTTCACTCCTGTTCTTCTTCTAGTAATGAATGGAAATGCAATCTTATCTTTTTGTGTCTGTTCTTTCTTGTTATCATTTCAGATCTCCAATCTTGTGAGGTTTATTTGCATAGATCATGAACCAGCAAATAATGAGGAATGGATGTTTTCAGATAGAGTTGAACCAAGACCCATGTTCATGAATCCAATTGCAATTGGCTCTTAGGAGCTCAGGCTCTTACTTCATGCACCACCTTCACTTGCTGCTGCAAGTGGGGACCAATCACCACAAAGCTCAGCGGATTCAGCAGCCTTGCCCAATCGAATCCAAATCAAATGAAGAGTTCAATTTAGATTTGGACATGCAAGACTCATAGAGTCTCTAACTCGGACAAACTCTGTTAGCGTTAAGACACCATTTCATGCCAAAGTAAATTATAATAATACACACACACTAATAATGTTTTTGTAAGCAAAATTCCATTATACTCTGTTCAATTGATAAAAGAGCGGGGAAAAAAAAAAGAACCAAAAGAAAAAGCATTGTGGTCGACTGGATCCAACAGTCAAAATTGTCCTTTTACATATTTACTGAATATAACTCCAAAACTTAGAAAAGCCTTGTAAACACCATACTAATAAAATTATTGAAATACTCCTGTAGTCTCCTGTGGGAGTTATTATTTTGAATATAATTATGAGTGTTAACTACTTACCCTCGTATTGAAAAAAATATAATTATGAAAGCACTCTTATATTTTAAAGGTTATTAAAAATATGAGAAGCATCTTTTGAAACGTTAATAATAATAGTAGTAGTAGTAATAATAATAATAATGGTGGCTTATCATTGAAAATTGCAGTTCGAAAAAAGTTCCTAAAAAGAAAATTTAATGGGAACATGTAACTAATAACTATATAAAATTAAACAATTCTAAGGGTCAGTCGAAGGTTAAAAACTTAGTTAATTACTTTGGGACTTGTTACTGTTGTTTATTACACAGAGAGGAGAGCAAAGCAATGCGATGCAGAGTCCAGGAATCTGTGGGTCTCTCTCTCTCTCTCTCTCTCTCTCTCTCTCTTGTGCGTTAGGTGGTGAAATTACTGTTAACCTTGAGTCCCTGAGACCACCCTCCCTCTCTACCTTCAGCCTTCTTCCCCTGCGCCTATTTTGACCATACTGTTAAAATGGTATTCGGTTCATGTGTGTGAGTCACACACACATAAAATAAGAGGGCCAATCCCGTGTTGACACGTGAATTGAAACTCTTATAATATGTGTGTGAGGCCCACACACATAACATATTATAAGAGGATCAATACACGTGTCAATACGTGATTGACCGTCTTATTGTATGTATGTGTGGCTCACACACATGAACTGTTCCCGTTAAAATGTGCTGACAGTAAACAACCTTGTGTTGTGCTGCTGGGCAGGCCACTCCCCCAATGATAATTTAATGCAACTGCAACTGTATTCTTGTGTATTTCTTTTGAGAAGATATTCTTGTGTATTTCTGCTTGCAATTTTTCTCCCTCGTAATCCAGAGATCGAGGTAAAAGTAACAGATTTCATCCCATCACCCAAGAGCTAGAGCAAGAGCAGGCCCGCTAGGTGTAGGTCTCACTCTCGCAACCAACAGTACTACGAGTGCTGCTGCTCTTGTTACTTTTTGACTGGACAAACAGAGGATAAAAACAAATTCAAACTCCAAGCGAAAGGTAAATTTCCGGTGCACCATTTGTACTATAAATACAGGAGAGAATACACCCTCCCAACTCTTTTATGAACCTCAGCTTTCATATTCTTTTTAATTTAAATTGAGTTAATCTTATTTTTTTAATTTTCTAATTACTTTTTAGTAATATTACTCTTTTATATTAATTGTTTCCCTTTTCCACGTGAAATTAACTCAAATTGAATTAAAAATAAATAAAAATAAAAAATATGTCTGCTAATAAAAGAGTTGAGAGAGTGTATCTAAGAGTGCAAGTGCAGAGAGAGTACACGTAATTAACCCTCGAACAAAATGGGGCAAGGGATGCCATCCATCTTAACCTCGCCTCCGTTTGTCATCTCAGTATCTCTCCTTTATTTCTGCCTTTTTCCTTCCCCCTATATTTTTGTCTTAATAAACAAACATAAATTCAATGAATAAAGTAAAAAAAGAATCAGAAAATAATGAATAAATATGTCAATAATATATATTGTGTGGTTCTTGGTAAAGTCAAAAGTATGAAGGTGAATACGAGTGACTGAAGGGTGGGGGAGGCCAGGGCATATCTCCATGGATCTCCTTCTGCTGTACTAATAGATTTCCTCTAGATTTTATTGGGCTGACTTGAGCCCGAGACCATGAATATTCATTTATTAAACACATGTAACTACTGCTACTTCCCTTCTATAAATCCCTGGAATCTGCTCTTATTAATTTCCTGGAAGTCAGATCATTAATTCATGGAGTGCTACTGCTGATGATTCATTCATTCTGCTTTAACTACTACTACTACTGTTTACCACCTAAAAGGACATCATCTCTGTGATTTGGGCTTTTATAAACATCATTCTATTACTGGGGGCAAATAAGAGCTAGCCCAAAACTACTACTTCTTCTTCGCCCGAACTTTTAGGGCTTAGATCTTGGGCCTGCTCCTATTGAGGGCCAGGACGGGGGCCTAACTATTGTACACAAGAATTGTTGTCCGGTTTCAGTTCACAAACCAAACTTCGGCGCGTTATTGACTAAAATTCACTAAGTCATTTTGGAAAGCTATCATAAATTTTGAGGCTTTCAAAAAACTACAACAAACTATCAAATAGTTGCTAACGAAAAAAAAAAAAAGACAAATTTATTCTCATCTAACACAATACACAAAATTAAAAATATAAAGAGAGGAGAGAAAGATCGGGGAAGATGTAGGAGAGTTGTTTTTTATTTTATTTTATTTTATTTTTTGACTTGTAACATTTTTCATGTTTTGGAAACGCAGGAAACTACTTTTCTCTAGAAATTTTAAAAAGGTATGTTAAAACTCATGTTGAGTCCCACCACAAAACACGTTTTCTTATTGTGATGGACTGTCCACTGTGGACAACACATAATCTCCATGATTTAAACGTTTGGGTTGGGCTATTTTAGCGAATCAAGGTGGGGCTAGCTGAAACTACTGCTGCTTTTTCTTCTACTTCTTTTGTGTTTTTGTGCTGAGAATGCAGGTTTAATTAAGCATTAAATAATATTTCGTTTAACAAATTGGAAAAAAGTGACAAATGGGCTCCAAAAAGAAAATACAAGATGCCCGCGGTCTCTCCTTTCCATCCTCCTTTTCTTCATCATATCCTTCTAATTCACCAGCATACTTAGGGATTCACACGTTTATCTCATGTGATATATCCAATAATGCCTAGATAAATTATCAATAAAAGAGACAAAGTACTTATGACCTTCAAGTGATGCAGTCTTAGCAGGTCCCAAATACTTACGTGAACACAATCAAGAAGATCTTCCGAGTGATGAGTAGTGATATTGAATTTCACCTTTTTATCCAGAACGTCGTGTTCACCCAATTCCAAGTTGCAGGTAGATGCACCTTCCAATGATCCCTTTTTGCTGGAGCTTGCAAAGACTTTTCCCCTCCGTGTCCAAGCCTCGTCTGCCAGACCTATGTAATAACATCATCTGAAGAAATAGATGTCTTCACCTGACTTGTAACTGTACTACCCTTTAAATAGTAGAGATTGTCTCGGCGGACGCCCTTCATAACCACCATTGAGCTTTTGGTCATCTTGAGAACACCATCTCGTATGGATACCACAAGACCCAACGTTTCCAAAACACTAACAGAGATAAGATTCTTTTTGAGTTGAGGTACATACCTCCCTTCAATTCTCGTACTATCTCATCAACCATCTTGATACGGACTGTACACATCCCTTCTACATTATACGGATGATCATCACCCATGACAGTGAAACATCCATCTAACTTCTCAAAGCTAGAAAACTAGTCCATGTTCAGGCACATATGATAGGTAGCTCTTGTATCTAAGACCCACTCAGCATTATCTGAGTAACCAACAGTAGGAGTAGTAACAGAGAAAGAAAATACCAATGAATCTGAGTCCGATCCATCCGCCTGTGAAGTACAGGTAAAAGTACTGATCACCTGTGCGAGATTTGCTTCGGTCTTCAACTCCTTCTCCTTACCTTTGGCCTTCGGACAATCATTCTTCCAGTGCCCTAGCTCTTTGCATAAAGCGTACTAGTTCTTCTTCAGATCTCTGAAACCTGATCTAGACTTCAATCATCCCTGATCACCTCTGCTCTTCCGATTGGATCTCCTGCCTCTTACCGTTAATGTCTCTGCTGTTGTATTTTCAGAAGAAGATAATATAAATCACCAAGAGGGGGGGTGAATAGGTGATGAGCTAATCTAATGGTCAATAAATGCGAAATTAAAACTTATTTAATGCAAACTAAAACTTCTTAAACTAAACACCAAGTATAACACAAGAGTGTAGCCGGATTCCCCGTGAAGGGATCTGGACTAACTCCTCAAGATTCCTCTAAATAAGAGTTGAGGTGCCGCGTTGGCTCTCTTGGTTGAATACAAGTGTTAGCAAATAATCCCCAAGCATATAACAATATGAGCACAAATATATATCAAGCATATAAAGATGAAAGCAATATAAGCATGCAAGATATAAACAAGTAAGAGATAGAGAAAGCAATCACAAACATGGGAGATTTGTTTCGAGGTTCGAGCACACTTGCTCTACGTCCCCGCCTTCAACACTTGAAGGATTTCCACTAAAATCGATCCCACCGGATCATTCGTTACCGCAACACCTACAAGGCGAGTTCACACTTGAACTCCTTGGACTCTCTAGTCCCTTCACTTGTTCCCACAAGAACACACCGCAAGCCCACTAGCTAGCCGAGGCCGCACCTCAAACACCAAGTTCACACTAGAACCCGAAATAATGCGAACACACACGTCCGCCTCCTCAAAGCACAAGAAGAAGTCTTTGGTGATCACAACACTTTGATCACCTAAAAATAATCTCACAATAACACTCCTATAGGATGAATATATCAATGGTTAGCTCAAGTGTTGTGTGAGAAAACTAGGATTAAAATGGTGGAGGAAAACTCAATAAATCACTTTTTAATACACTCTTAAAAATCTTTCCTTTTGATATGGCAATTTTGGCTCTTTAAACAAGTGGAGATAAACACCTAATAGAGTTGGAAAAACTAGCTCAAAACCCACTTCAAAATCTTATCTAAAAACAGCTCTCAAATGGGGTTTATATAGGCCCCAAGAGAATCTGCCCGTTGGCAGCTGATTAGGCCCAGAATGGCCTTTCGGTCGACCGGCCGGTGGACCGGCCACCGGTCAAAAAAGTGACCATTGAGCCTTCCAGTCGACCGCCCGGTCGACCGGGGCAACCCGAGAGTGGGTTGCCTTCAGTCGGTCGACCGCTCGGTCGACCGGCCAACTGATAGGCCTTGTGCACGTTTTGTGCACGTCTGGTCGACCGCTCCGGTCGACCGGCTCCTGGTTCGATCGACCGGTCGGTCGACCGCCAGAGCCTGGCAGACAAAATTACGGATTAGAAAACTAGGGTTTTTAATTACCAAATAAATCCCATAAAATCTCTAAAAATTCACAAAAATAGTTTTAGTATTATACTTTGATATACAAATATGTTGAGCAAAATCAAAACATGTTACAAACATTTTGAACTATTTTTGTAACTTAAAAATTTTGGCTAAAAACAAAAACTGTATTTTTCCAAATTTGTTTTTCCAAAACTTCTCCAAATACAAAAACAAGATATTTTAAACACTTTTAAAGCATAGAGTGTATGGATATGATCCACTACACATACATGATGAAATATCTATATTTTTGACATTAAGCTCTAAAACGGTTTTGGTTAAAAACACATGTATATAATAAACTTCAAAAACCAAACCTGTATTTTGTCAAAATGAAAATTCTTTTATGAAAACTCATCTAAATCAAGAGTGTGTGTGTATGGTATAATTGAGCAATCCACCAACTATTCTATCCTTTACATTTTAATCTAAAACAAATTCTTAACAAAAAGAAACCTAGACACAAGTCTTGATCTTGAAGGTCTTCTCTTGAAGTCTTCTCATCTTCTTGACTTGGTCCAAACTTGATCCAAAGAGTTAGACTCCTCTTGAGTACTTGATGTAGTCTTGATGCACAAGCTCTTAAATCAAACCGTGCTAGCTTCAAAACTTAACTTGAAATCCTTTGTTGAAGCTACACACCAACTAAGATCTTGATCATAAATCTGAGACTAATTAAACACAAGATCGATAGTACTATAATTACATGAGTTGATCATCATCAAAGCTAGAGTGATGGGCCTTTGGGCCAACAATCTCCCCCTTTTTGATGATGACAAAACTCATGGAGTTATATATGCATGGATTAAAGTAAAGCTTCAAAGAAGCTCCCCCTTAACTCATGCATATTTTTAAAAAATAGATATGACAATAAAGCACATAAACATGTATGCAAATATAAGAAGACAAACATGTCAATCAAGTATAAAACTCATCAAATTCTTTTCTCTTTTTTGTAAAACAAAACAATATGCATAAACAAGAAATCTTTCTCCCCCTTTATGTATAAGTAAGGAAAACATGCATATATACTAAAATACTTCTCCCCCTTTTTGTCAATCATCAACAAAGAGGTTAAAGTAAACACAAAAACAATGTTCTCCCCCTCTTTATTAGAAACAAAAAAAATCAACAAAGGGGTGAACTCAAATCAATCAATAAATGATATATGCGATATACATTCATGAAGAGGAAGACACTAAGTTAACTTCCCTACATACATGCATTACATGAAAAAGGGATGACAAGCCCTAATTCACATAACACATAATACACAATGCATAAGAGGAGATGTGAAGCTCCCCCTACACACGTGTACCGCATAAAGAAGAGTTGTCAAGCTTCTCAATGTAAGATACACTCAACATGAATCTATATATAGAAGAGATGTTAAACTCTCCTTGCATATAGGCAATACATATCAAAACATTTTTAATATTTCTTATTAAAACAAAATTTTGAATTTACTCAATAAGACAAATTTTGAGATATCTTAGTAAATTAAATTTTAAGAATCAATTGTAAATAATCATTAGAAATTTTGAATTTTAATTGTAATTGAAACATTTTACCAATTGAAATAACAATGAAATTTTGATACAAATTGCAATCTTGATACCAATGAAAGAAAGTATTTTATATTTTGATACCAATATAAATTTTCAAGGATACCAATTGAAATAAATAGATCAATAGATACCAATTGAAACATATTGTACATTTTGAAAAAAAAATACCAATTGAAAAAAAATACCAATTGAAGATAATGCATAAGCTTATATAAAAGATACCAATTGAGAAATCAATTGAAAATTAAGATTTGAATTAAGCTTAGCATAAACATACTTTGTGCTTTAAACATGTAAATATCTTGAAAATCAAGCACAAACAAATCATTTAAATATGTATGAAAAGAGAATACCAATAGAAATTGATATTATTTGAAATGAAGCATACATATATAGAAAACAAAATATGAGTATATACAAAATAAATATCAATTGAGATACCAATTGAAAATAACAATGTAAATCAAGTATATAACTCATAATTACCACCCTTTTTATGCACAAGATAAAAAGATTTTCAATAAAGCTTTCAAGGCATACTCGCCCATCCGACCTCCCTTTAAAAAGGGGTTGGTAGGGGTTTTCAAAAGTAGGTGTTTGAAAAATATTTTTATAGTGAAAGCACTACCAAATGAAGAATAAATAACTAGTTAGATTAATTTTTGAAAAACTAGTTAAAGATCCTTCAAAACATGAAAACAAATCATATGTTTCTCATGAAACATACTAAATACATAAAGTTTGACACTCGAAATCTATAAGGCTCAAAATAATCATGAAATAAAGTCATGAATAAACAAATAAAGTATGAGTGCACAAACGACATGTGAATAGCATATTCATGAAAATTAGTCATTAAAGCTCAAAACAAACATGAATATCATTTTATCAAACAAAACATAAAAATTCATTTTTTATCTTTAAAAATAACTTCTAGGTATATGTATGTTTTTTTATCCAAAACTAACAATATGCATACATATATCCCAAACATAAAAAGAGTTTATGATATAATTTGTATGAAGGCAAGAGACTCAAGGGTATACATGTATATTTATTAGATTTGAATAGAAATGCATATACATGAAGCAAAAAATGAAAATAGGCAAAACAAGTTAAATGAGAAAATCATCAAAACTAGGCTATACATGTGCATATAGTGAGTACACATGAACAATGAAGTACAAATGTATATGAATCAAATGTTGCTCACTACTTGTACACGTATATACACAAGTTTTGATAAAAACAATATTTAAACAAGTATTTACCACATGAAGCCTACAACATAAAACATGAACACTAAAACATGCTAAAGATCATCAATCATAAATACATGTAAACTAAAATAGGAGTTTAGAGATAGTTACCAACACATGAATTATACTCTAAGTCTTCAAAACATGGTAGTTGTCCCACCAAAACTCCTTGATAGCGGTGCATCAAATGTGTGTCCATCAAGTCCATGTGCATCCACCATCAAGGCACCAACTCTCTCACGTTTTGTGAGAGCCCGCACCTACATCAAACACAAAAGGTGGGAATTTTGGTACCCATTTTCTTTTGGGTCCACGGGGGTTAGCATCTAATGGAACCCAAACATTCTTATTAACAAAATTTAAAGCATTTATCTTATCATAACAAAATTTTGCTAAATGGCCTTTGCGTCCACAATGTGTACACTTATACACTCTAGGATGCATATGTGTATGAGTGTGATCGTGGCATGCAAAACGTGCATATACATGATGAGGGTGATGTGCATGAACATGTGGAGCTTGTTTCTTTGAAAACAAAGACTTCAATCTAAAATGGTTAAAAACACATTTGCTCAAAGTTGAGCTTAAACAATCTATTTTATTTTTTAAAAATTTAATCTCATTTTGATTAATAGTGGCATGTAAAGCATGGTGAGAATGAGAATCATTTTTCTTATTCTTTTTAGAAACATTTACTTTTTCTTTTTCAACAATTTTTCTTTTTAAAGAGTTATTTTCATTTAACGCAACTTCTTTTTGTTTTTCCACCAAAACAATTTTATTTTTCAAAGTATTATTTCCTTCACACATGTCATTTAATTTAGAAAGCAAGGAAATATTTTCATTTTTCAAATTTTCGTTTTCTTTTTCAATGCATGCAACTTTATTTTTAAAAGATTCATTTTCTTTTAACATGCAATCAAATTTCTTTTTCAAATTCTTGTTATCCTTTTTAATCATGTCATATTTTTCAAGTAATTGTTGACAAAAAGATGCAAGCTCATTATATGACATTTCAACATCTTCATCTAGCTCGGATTTGGTAGTTACCTCAATGGGGTTATCCCCTTGGACCATGTAGCACACGTTGGAAGCCTCACTTCCAACATCCGAGTCGCTCCCCGCATAATATTGTTCTTTTTCGTCAAGGGAGAGTATAGTATTCTAAACTACAAAAGTCGAATCAAGATTAGGCAACCCTAGATAAATAATCATCATTTAGGGTAGATCATAAAGCATGTAGGGCTTTTGCATTAACCTCAATATTTTTGCCATTTAAACAATAAGAATCTCTAGTAGTGGCAAACTAAACATGAATACCTAGGGCTTTGAGGTATAAGGACATCTTAACCTTCCAAGTTTAGATGTTAAGAATGTCAAAGGTGGGAGGTGACATGAAAGCCATGGTATGTGTACAAATATTGTTATTAGCTATAAAATGAGGATCTTTAACTCTAGGTTGTAAGACCCAAATCAAGAACACTTGGCTCATACCAATTGTAAATCACCTAGAGGGGGTGAATAGGTGATGAGCTAATCTAATGGTCAATAAATACGGAATTAAAACTTATTTAATGCAAACTAAAACTTCTTAAACTAAACACCAAGTATAACACAAGAGTGTAGCCGGATTTCCCGTGAAGGGCTCTGGACTAACTCCTCAAGATTCCTCTAAATAAGAGTTGAGGTGCCGCATTGGCTCTCTTGGTTGAATACAAGTGTTAGCAAACAATCCCCAAGCATATAACAATATGAGCACAAATATATATCAAGCATATAAAAATGAAAGCAATATAAGCATGCAAGATATAAATAAGTAAGAGATAGAGAGAGCAATCGCAATCACAGGAGATTTGTTTTGAGGTTCGAGCAGACTTGCTCTACGTCCCCGCCTTCAACACTTGAAGGATTTCCACTAAAATCGATCCCACCGGATCACTTGGTGCCGTAACACCTACAAGGCGAGTTCACACTTGAACTCCTTAGACTTTCTAGTCCTTTCACTCGTTCCCGCAAGAACACACAGCAAGCCCACTAGCTCGCCGAGGTCACACCTCAAACACGGAGTTCACATTAGAACCCGAAACAATGCGAACACACACGTTCGCCTCCTCAAAGCACAAGAAGAAGTCTTTGGTGATCACAACACTTTGATCACCTAAAAACAATCTCACAATAACACTCCTATATGATGAATATATCAATGGATAACTCAAGTGTTGTGTGAGAAAACTAGGATTGAAATGGTGGAGGAAAACTCAAGAAATCACTTTTTAATACACTCTTAAAAATCTCTCCTTTTGATATGGCAATTCTGGCTCTTAAACAAGTGGAGATAAACACCTAATAGAGTTGGAAAAACTGGCTCAAAACCCACTTCAAAATCTTATCTAAAAACAGCTCTCAAATAGGGTTTTTATAGGCCCCAAGAAAATCTGCCCACTTGGCAGCTGACTAGGCCCAGAATGGCCTTCCGGTCGACCGACCGGTCGACTGGCCAACGGTCAAAAAAGTGACTGTTGAGCCTTCCGGTCGACCGCCCGGTCGACCGGGCCCTGAACCAGAGAGCAACGGCTCTTTGACCGGTTGACCGCCCGGTCGATCGGGGCAACCCGAGAGTGGGTTGCCTTCAGTCGGTCGACCGGCCAACTAATAGGCCTTGTGCACGTTTTGTGCACGTCCGGTCGACCGCCAGAGCCTGGCAGACAAAATTACGGATTAGAAAACTAGGATTTTTAATTACCAAATAAATCTCATAAAATCTCTAAAAATCTACAAAATTAGTTTCAGTATTATACTTTAATATACAAACATGTTTGAGTAAAATCAAAACATGTTACAAATATTTTGAACTATTTTTGTAACTTAGAAATTTTGGCTAAAAACAAAAACTGTATTTTTCTAAATTTGTTTTTCCAAAACTTCTCCAAATACAAAAACAAGATATTTTAAACACTTTTAAAGCATAGAGTGTATGGATATGATCCACTACACATACATGATGAAATATCTATATTTTGACATTAAGCTCTAAAGCGGTTTTGGTTAAAAGCACATGTATATAATAAACTCCAAAAACCAAATTGGTTTTTTGTCAAAATGAAAATTCATTTATGAAAACTCATCTAAATCAAGAGTGTGTGTGTATGGTATACTTGAGCTATCCGCCAACTGTTCTATCTTTACATTTTAATCTAAAATAAAATCTTAACAAAAATAAACCTAGACACAAGTCTTGATCTTAAAGGCCTTCTCTTGAAGTCTTCTCATCTTCTTGACTTGGTCCAAACTTGATCCAAAGAGTTAGACTCCTCTTGAGTGTGGTCTTGATGCACAAGCTCTTGAATCAAACCGTGCTAGCTCCAAAACTTGATTTAAAATCCTTTGTTGAAGCTACACACCAACTAAGATCTTGATCATAAATCTGAGACTAATTAAACACAAGATCATTAGTACTATAATTACATGAGTTGATCATCATCAAAACTAGAGTGATGGGCCTATAGGCCAACAGATAATATGTCATGCCTCCTTACTTTATAATTGACAAGAGCAACAGACACCTCATTGTAATTAAGTGATTGTCTTTCGTTGATCAAGGTAAGATTAAAGGTCTCATATTCTTCTTCAGAAAGAGAATTCAATAGAATTACCACCTTATCCTCTTCATCAATCTTCACATCCACATTAATTAGGTCTGTAAGAAGCTATGTGTAGCTATTCATGTGTTCATCAATGGAGATTCGTCTCTTCATCTGGAAACGATAAAGCCTTCTCTTCAACTGCAACCGGATTCGAAGCTTTTCGTCAGATATTTTTTCTCTAGGATCTCCCACAGCTGCCTAGCAAATGTTTCATGCAACACATGATACTTGATGTCTTGTATCAAATAAGACCTGATCAAGTCACACGTCGTCCGGTTCATCTTGTCCCAATCTTCTCTTCAATAGTAAAATCACGCTTTTTCTCCAACCGTAGAGTGTCTTCGAGGTTTGATGTCGTCAATGCATTGTACGCATCGAAAAAATCACAGTTGCAAAATTCTTTTACTTGAATAGAAGATTACAATGGATACAATCCGATTACAAAAGAGCGAAAATCTCTTGATTGATTCTCCTCTTTATTTAAAGCTTGGTTCTTCGTGTGGCGGTGGAGAGTGAGCCTTGTTCTCCGTTGATCGGCTGAACGTCATGACCTCTTATGGATCTTCTCTTTGGATCTACTGATAGAGTAACACAGCTCCTATCAGTAATAAAATCTCAAGGAGAATTAAAAAACTTGAACTTAGCAAGTTAACAAAAAGAGTTAAACTCTTCTCAGGCTACAAGAGCTTCGAGGCCGAACTCTGCTGAGGTAGCTCTCCTCCTCTACCTATGGCTTCTTAGATTCCTCCATCGAGACTCTCCTCCTCAGCCCTTTTAGAAGAGGTCCCCTCCCGTGAGCCTCTCCTTCTGGTTTTTCCCCTCTCTAGCTATTCATAGCTATTTATAGAGGAATTGAGGTGTAACCAACTCCTTAAATCTCTCCATAATGGGAGGGGTGTAACCAACTCCTTAAATCTTTCCATAATGGGAAGTTATTCTCCATTATGTGGAGAGAAAATAGGGTATAACTGACCAAGTTTGTGGCTCAGTTATAGTAAAAATGCGGGTCTCGCGCTAGACGCGGACTTTATTTTGATGTTGAGATGCGAAGCTCACAGGCTCGCGTCTGTGTTAGAACGCGGAGCTGCTCAGGCTCACGTTTGAGTTGAAATGCGACCTCCGAGTCTGACAGAGGACGTGAGGTCTACGTCTGGCATTGGAACACGAGGTCTGCGTCTGGAGACCTCCGCGTCAGAGGCTGGAACGTGGGGTCCGCATCTGATATTGGAACGCGACCTCCGCGTTAGAGGCTATAACGCGGGGTCCGTGTCTAGGAGATTCGCGTCTGAGGTTTTGTCCGTAGTAATTTTTTGATAGCCTACAGAACCCCCTCCAAAGTTTTCGAAATTTCGCGGTTGACTGAGACGGATTTCGAAATACTTTGGACTTTAGTTGAATCTAGGCTTCCTGTAATAGGACTGGCATTCTTCTGCGAGGCAGTCTTCTGTGGTGCCCTGAGCTCGATCCTGTCTGGATGGTGAACTTCATGAGTGTACTGTTGAACTTCTTGAAGGCTCCAGGAAAGATCACCACAAGGGTCTTAGAAACTCAGTCTAGCACTTGTTATGAGCATTGGTTTGCTTGGTGTACTTTTAAGCTGGTGGAGTTGTCAATTGCTCTTGCCAGTATACTATTGAACTGATTGCAGAAGTAGAGACATACTCTTTGTATTTGAAGAGGGAGGATGCAGTTCTCACAGACGCGGTTCTGGCACGCTGATCAAGTGGAGACGCGAACTTCACCAAAACTGAGACGCGACTCTCAATTGTTGTAGAGACGTGCTTCTCAATTGCTGTAGAGACACGGCTCTCAATTGCTGTAAAGACGCGGCTCTCACTTGCTATAGAGACGCAGCCTTTACTTGCTGTTGAGACACGACTCTTAAGTTCGTTGAGACGTGGCTCTGTGCTTGAGACACGAAGGTCACGCTCAAAGATTCTTTGAAAGAGTTTTAATTGCCAGAGGTGTGATATTAATTTAGCAAATTAAATAACTCTACTGAGAGAATTTGAGAAGGTTACTGTCAGAGGTGAAATTTTAACTTAACAGTAAGATCAGGACTTGTGATTTGAACAAGTTTTGTGGACTTGCTATTCTATTGATGAGAATAGCAAGTGGAGTTTGATCCGCTGGGATTATGCCAGAGTTATCATCAGAGGTTTAATGTTAACATGACTAGTACTCTGCTGGGAATGAAAGTTTGCTGTTAGAGATGTGATATTAACATAACAACGATTAATTTTGCGATATACGCAATTTAAGTGGACCTGTCATTCTGTTGAAGAGAATGACAAGTGGGATTAGATTTGTTGAAGATCCATAGAGATTTTTATCGTCAAAGGTGTAATGTTAACGTGATGGTTTGAGTTTGCAATTTGAGCAAATTGAATTATCAGAGGTGTGATATTAATTTGACAAAGATGTGTGTTAGAGGTGTGATATTAACTTAGCACCACAAAAGTCTCATTTTCACTGAGAAAATTGAGAGAAGATCATTGTCATAGGTGTAATGTTAACTTAACAATGAAATGCATGCTAGAGGTGTGATGTTTAACTTAGCATTGAAAGCTCATTTTTACTGAGAAAATCGAGGAGATCACTGTCATAGGTGTAATGTTAACTTAATAGTGATTTATTTTGCGATATGAGTAACTTTGGTCAGAAGTGTAGTATTAACTTGACCAAGAGATTCTGTGATTTGAGCAGTTTGGTGGACTCGCCATCCTATTGAAGAGGACTGACAAGTTAAAATTTTGGTCAGAGGTGTGATGTTAACTTGACTGGGATTTGTCTTGCGACTGGAGCAAGTTTGGTCAGAGGTGTGATATTAACTTGATCGGGATTTGTCTTGCGACTGGAGCAAGTTTGGTCAGAGGTGTGATGTTAACTTGACCGGGATTTGTCTACCGTTAGAGATGTGATTTTGAACATAACAATATTTTGAGTGGACTTGTCATTCTATTGAAGAGAATTGACAAGTTGATATTTTACCCCCGGGAGAAACATCAAAGTCTTACTGTCAAAGGTGTGATATTAACATGACAAGTTTGATTTGTAATTTATTCCACTGAGAAAATTGAGGAAATCACTGTTAGAGGTTTAATGTTAACTTAACAGTGAATATGCCAGAGATATAATGTTAACTTGGCATGTTTGATCTGTGATTATTTCACTGGGGAAATAGTCACAGATTTTTGTGGTCCACCCATTCCATGGATGAGAATTGGTAAGGGATTTTGGAGGGAATTTTAGGGAATGAGTTGTCAAAGGTAACTGTTAACATGACAAATATTGATTTCCCTAGAAAATAAAGATTTACTGTTAGAAGTGTAATATTTAACATAATAGGAGATTTTGCGATTTAAGCAATTTAAGTGGACATGTCATTCTATTGAAGAGAATGACAAGTAAGACTAGACCCGTTGGGGATTTAAATATTTTTTTACCGTCAGAGGTGTGATATTAACTTAACTGATCAGATTGAATCTTGTCAGAGGTGTGATATTAACTTGATAAGGATGTGAGATAGAGGTGTACTATTAACTTAGCTCCATAAGACTTCAGTTTCATTGGAAGACTGAAGATATCACTGTCATAGGTGATGTTAAATTTGACAGTGGAGGTAATGCTAGAGGTGTGATGTTAAACTTAGCATTGATTATCTCGACTCCGATATAGAAATTCGAGGGAAAATCATTGTCATAGGTGTATTGTTAAACTTAACAATGAATTGGATGTTGACACTTAAAAAAGACAAGATTCTTATTGGTCCGAACAATGTCTAAACTTGTTAACATTTACAAAAGACAAGTGACAGACGAGCTGAAGATCAGTTTTCACCCATCTCCGAGGGACAAGGAAGCAACTTGGACTCAACTGATCCAGCAAGCAGACAGTGAACTCGGATTGTTTCTAAACTGACCTCAGCAGGTCTAAGATGCTAGCACGTAGCATCACATGAGCCCAAAGGGATAGCCTCGCTTGAGAGGCTAATATCACTCAACTCTGCCTTGAAGCCATTCAGAGCCTCGCCAGGAAGCCAACTCGCAACTTTGCCACAGAGGACTTCCAGCTCCGCCAAAGGGTTTCTTTCGCACTTCGCCAGAAGCTGCCTCTAGCTCCGCTACGAGCTCAATGCGGGCAGCTCCGCCATTGGTCTGCTATGGTCAACCTTTGACCAATCAAATCTCCGGATGAGATCGGATCCAATCAGATCAAATCCAATTAAGATCAAATCAGAGATCAAATTTGGCAGTTGATTGCCACAATCTCTTGACTCTCCTAAAACGAGTAAGAAGATCAGGGAAATCCTCCAACGATATGGAAAGGATCAAGAAGATCAACCGACCTGCCAATTCTAGCTTCGCAGAATCTTTTCTTAGCCTCGCAGCAAGGCTACTTTCCGGATTCAAACAGATTCGATTCAATCTGTTTTATATTTTCAAGGGACGGTTATACCCTTGCTCTCCCTATAAATAGCCCGCCGGGGCACAAGAAGGGAGAGGGCAATCAATCAATCGAGAGAGCTTTTCGAAGAGGATCAGAGGGCTTCTTTCTTTCTCAAAAAGACCACACACGCGAAGTGGACTCCACAAGCAGAGACTTCTTCAAGAGGGCTCCACAAGCAGAGGCTTCTTCACAACGCACCGTGCGCTCTCGAATTCAGAGATCTTTTAGAGAATTGCTTTCTCTATCCAGGGTGTTGATACCCTAACATCGTCCTTCTTCTCAAGGAATCTCCGGAACCAGGCGAGAAGGAATTCCTTATTGAAGGCAATTTTGAGAAGCAGCAAGAGGGTTCTACCAACCTTCTATTCTCTGATTCCCGAAACCAGGCGAGAAGGGAATCTCATCGCTCGCATCGTCAAAGGGACAAAGCGGTCGCGCGCTGACCAGACTCCTATCGGCACACTTCTCCAGAATCTCTAAGGAGATCTACTTGTAATCTTTTTAAGAATACTTGTAATTTAGCTCCTCAAACTCTTTTTTGTAAGTTTTCCCCTTTTGCAAATATAATGGAAAACAAGATGGCGACTCCGCTGGGGACTGTATTCTCCACTGCCGAGAATCAAGTGTCGCAATGCGACGAACAGACCCTCGGGTCTAATTCTGAATTCAGAAAAAACCGGTATAGCCAGAGCTTCTCTGGCTAAATCTTCAAGGAAAGTCTCTGCGGAGACAGAAAAGATTCTCTGCGAACCTACTGCGATTATTTGGCGCAACAAGGAAGCACGTTCGCATTCTGATTCCTTTACTTGTGAGAACTTGGTGGTTCAGTTCGATCAAGGAAGATTTGAAGAAGGCCTCTCTGGGGGTGGCCCAATGCTTCGAGCACGGAAGCATAGGAAGGTTTCCACGACCAAGGTTTCAAAGTAGAAACCGGAAGCAGAATTCTGCCAACACCCCTCAGCCTCGCGTGTGGCTAATCAGGTTCCTTGCGAACCTAAGTCTCCTCTGCCAAGGTGGGTATGGAAGCCTAAACAGAAGTCTCCAACCGAAGCTTCAGGCGTAGCTACGCCTAAACCGCGCCTCTCTCGCAAAGAAAAAGGCAAGATGCCTGTCTGCTCCAATCATAAAGTCAAGATGGCAATCATACCGTCGCCCAATTCAAGAGCAGCAATGCCTTGTGCCAGCATCGTTCTTATGAGCGAAGCTACTGTACCACAGCATACTCACTGCGTCCATGGCCGCGAGGCTAGGGTCAGAGTGTTATCTAAGGCAAATCCCCTTTGCAGCGGCATAGTGGGTAAAGCACCACAGCGTGCTCCGCTCTCCAGTTCGCCAAACATTAAGCTCGCACCTGTTGGCGAAGTTAGAACTGAAGTACTATTCAGTGCTAATCCCTTCCGCAGAGATAAGAGGAACGGAACATCATCCTATGTACGCTCTAGAAAGGCCTCTCCACAGGATTATGTAGGCTCCCATGGGCCTGACTTGCGGGAATTCTTGACGAACAAGCGGAAGTCGATGTCTTTCCGAACTACTTCCCCCTGTTGTCAACAAAGGGGATGCCAGGTGGTGACAATCCATTCAGCTCGTTGCCGGTCACGACGAATCCTCGCCACTCCTCCATGCCGGCAATCAGTCTTTGATCGGCTGTCTGTACATCTCCCTATGAGGCATCACAAAAGGAGCATCTCACGAGATCCACCCTCTGCATCCGTCAACATGACCAGAAGAGGACGAGAGTCACGCAGAGAAAGTCAAACATCTGACGACACCCGCAGCTTTCCAGATCCAGACTACAGCCCAGGCTTAGGCGAAGTCTTGGTGCATGAAGAAGGTGTCTTCCGAAACACCAGATCCAGGGTGGCGATACCCTACAGTTACGAGCAGCCTTCTTCCTCGACGGCCCTAGCCTCGTCACAGCCCAGGAGATCACTCCAATCATTGGACGAAGAAGATGAAGATAGTGGGTACGCCTCTTCGGCGACAGTTAGCTCGATGCGAACAGACAGAGCATCAGTCAATATGGCTGATAACGTCAACGACGACCTTCGTCGGCGCCTGAAAGCTCAGGAGCAAACTTCCAGAACCCAGCAAGAAGCCTTGGATAATATTCAACAGATGCTTGCTCGACTCCTCAGCAATCAGAATGACAACGATGCCGGAGCAATCACGATGAGGAGGAACACTTCAGCAATGAGCAGCCAAAGCCGGAGAAATCCAAGGAGGGTTCTTCCTTAGACGCCGAAGTCCTTAAGGGCCTCCAAGCTCAAATCGCATCCCTAGCTTAGAGGGATGAATTAAAGAAGGTAGGGGCAGTCCGTCCTTATCCGCTGGAGTGGGATTCGGTGCCATATCCACTGAAGTTCAAACCACCAACGTTGCATACCTATGATGGAAAGAGCTCGCCAAATCAGAACATCTACTATTTCCGGTTTCAGACTGGTAATGTTATAAGCAATGACGCCATCATGGCTAGGCTATTCATTGGCACCTTAAAAGGGGTGGCATTTGACTGGTTCCGAAGTCTCCCCCCGGGCTCTATCAACTCCTGGATCGACCTGAAAACTCGGTTTCTCTCTCGTTTCTATGAGGATGATACCGAAGTGACCATGGACAAGCTCCTCTCCACTGTGCAGAGAAAGGGCGAATATGTCCGTAACTACATTGAACGGTTCAGAAATTTATCCTTGATGTGCCCAGCAGGGATGCCATCAGGCACAACTTCCTGGACCAAGTAGAAGTTCGCATGGGGGCTGTCAAGGCCCACACTTGGAAAGAATTGGTCGAACAAGCTGAGATAGCCGAAAAGTCAGCTAAAAAGTTCGAACCATCTACCCCTAAAGGCAAATGGGGTATGAACATTAAAGGACGTAGCGACCTACCGCAGTCTTCTCAAGCCAAAGGGAAAGAGACTATGTCTGTGGAATTGTCCGGGGACGTGCAGTCAAAGGCCAAGAAGAGTGGCTTCAATAATCAGGAGCCTAAGTTCCCTCCAAACAGTACTCCTTCAAAGACGATCAGGTGGTCACGATATTCCATCTGCTCCACAAAGGGAATAAAATGAAGCTACCAGATGTTCGGCGTCCCAATGAGATAGGACGCACAAACGATCCCAAATACTGTCTCTATCATAGGATGATTCACCATCCTACCGACAAATGCTATGTCCTCAAAGATAAAATTCAAGCCTTGGTCGACGCTGGGGCTCTGACATTGAAGACAGAGCAGAAGAAAGTCACTGCCAATATGGTGACCCTCGAGTTCGGTAAAACCCCAAAGGTCACAGTTCCAGCCCCGACCTATCCAGCCCCCACGCCACGGTTGGACGTCAAGCATCCTCCAGCTACAACTCAAAACAATAAGGGTCTTGTTCCCTTAACATTGGAGACAGGGGAAGTCATGTGGATACACCCAGACCTCGTCCAAGACGTGCAGTAGGATTCAAAGAAGCCTAAGTCAAAGGGTAAATCTTGCAATGTCATCTCCATCCTGCCAGACGACGGCAATCTTACATCGGCTTCCCTCAGTGATTCTGAAGGAGAAAAGCATGCTTGCGCAGCGCAAGCCGATGCGCCTCAACAGACGGCACCCGATCCGGAAAATCATACTTGAGGCAGTATGAAAAGTCTACTGACAAGATACAACAGCAAACAACGTCAGTATCAATGTCAGCACCCACTCCAATTCCAACTAAGGGAAAAGAGAGCCTAAGGAGGTACGATTCGACCACGTGTTGAAGAAACCATCAGGCCAAGGGTCTGATACGCCCTTTCGGTTTGACATATTGGCTCAACTGGCCAATATCCCAGCTCGTATCACTATACACGAGCTCCTTCGCTTCTCTAAAGAGACAAGAGAAGCACTCAGGGATGCGCTAGCCAATTCAGAGTCCTTTCTGACATGCATGCCTGAGGTCCCTAACGACGACGTTCAGTCTCCTTGCCCAGAATGTCATCATACACAATCCAAGGTGCCTGCTATTACATTCACGGTGGAAGATATGCTTCTCAAAGACAACAAGCACGATCGACCTCTGTACTACACCGGATATATCGGTTCAACGTGCATTGAAAGAGTACAAGTCGATCCGGGGTCCGCACTCAGCATCATCCCCAAAAGGCTTCTCTATTTCCTCGGCATACCGCTGTATAGGTTGTCCGCAACTACCACTACAATATACGGTTTTAACGCCGGGAGCAGTCACCCACTTGGGAAAATCCGGCTCCGTTGCAGAATCGAGAGCCTGAAGTCAGAAGTGACATGCTATGTCATTGACGCTGACACGTCATATAACCTGCTTCTAGGACGACCATGGATCCATGCCAACTGGATCGTTCCTTCTACTCTGCACCAATGCTTCAAATATGTTAAAGATGACGCGATAGTACGAACTATCTTTGCTGAGAAGCAATCATTCAAAGGGGTGAAAAATTATTTCACTGATGCTCTCCTGTATCAAGAGACCGGTGAAACACCCGAAGAACCATTGCCAGACGAGGATGAAAGTGGCAATGAGGCGGATTCAGAATCTGAAGCAGGCATGCCAGCCATTCTGATCGGTGAACCAATTATAGCATGTCTCAATAATCCCCAATGTAATACTCCTTCAGAGGATGAAGGTGAATGGATAATTAATGATAATAATTCTTTTGATTATCCTGCGAGTGTTGGGTCGGTTAGATCTATTACAGATGGCTCTCTGCAAATGCCCTTACATAAGCCGAGTGCGGCCAGTACACCTATGGAAGCTATAGAAGGGGCCACGCTAGTGATCCCTCTGTCCAAACAAGGTCAGTTACCGATAATCTTCAGTAGAACCCAACCACGGGGACCCACAGCTGCAGATTCAAGTTCAGATTCAGACACTCCATAGTTCTTCCATTACGCGCGGCCGGCGCGCCATATTATGAAGAAAATGGGATACGACTTGAAGCATGGAGCATGCCTGAATTTTGGAAAAGGAAGGCGCGGCTTGATGCGGAACTTTGTGCCTAAAGGGAAGCCTGCAAATTACTATGATAGTACACGCAGGGGGTTGGGATACGTTACACCCACATCGTCAGCAACGGTTCAAGCCAAAGACGATGAACCAATTCCATCACATTCAGCCTCATCCTCCGAGTGGGACTCAGACGTCAGTATGGGAATGATGTTTGAAAACCTCACCGTTAATATGACTTCGAGCAGTCAATTGGAGCCCGCAGAAGCTACTGATGAGGAACCATGGGCCCAGCAATTAGAACTCCAATGGGAAAAGCGATTCGAATTGCGCGAACCACCTACTGAAGACAAGGTGATGCAGGTCAACTTGGGTAGTCAAGACTGCCCTAAGCCCATTTTTATAAGTGAAAGCCTATCACTTACAGAAAAGGAAGAATTGATAATACTCGTAAAGGAGTATATAGATGTCTTCACATGGAGCTACGAAGACATGCCCGGACTTGATCCACAAGTAGCCATGTACCGTCTAAATATCAAGCCCGACGTCAAGCCAGTCAAGCAGCAACAACGTCAGTTTTGGCCGAACATTATGGAAGCTATTGAAGCCGAAGTTCACAAGCTCATTGCATGTGGCTTCATCCTGGAGGAACAACATCCAGATTGGGTAGCTAACATCGTCCTCGTCCTCAAGAAGAACGGGAAAATACGGGTCTGCATCGACTACCGTGATCTCAATACGCCTGTCCTAAAGACGAATTCCCGCTACCCATCGCCGACGTCATGATCGACAATACCTGTGGATTCGAAAGAATATCTTTCATGGACGACTTTTCAGGGTACAACCAGATTAAGATGTATCCCGACAAAGAGAAGCATACTTCGTTCCGAACACCATTGGGGGTATACTGCTACACTGTAATGCCCTTCGGACTGAAGAACGCCGGAGCAACCTATCAGCGGGCAATGAGCACAATCTTCCGCGATCATCTCCGAAAAATGGTAGAATGCTATGTCGACGACATTGCCGTCAAAAGCCGCAACAAGAATGAACATCTTCACGACCTGAGAATGATGTTCGACATAATGCGGGCTCATCAACTGAAAATGAACCCGATAAAATCCTTCTTGGGAGTGTCAAGTGGCAAGTTCCTTGGGTTTATTGTCACATCAAAAGGGATTCATCTTGACCCAGGCAAAGTCAAAGCCATCCAGAGCATGCATCCACCAAGGAACCTCAAAGAGCTCAGGGGCTTGCAAGGCAGGCTAGCTTATATCAGAAGATTCATTGCAAATCTCTCAGGCCGCTGTCAACCATTCACCCGACTCATGAAAAAGGGCACTTCCTTCGTATGGGATCAAGCTTGTCCGGAAGCATATGAAGACATCAAGAGGTACCTCACAAAACCTCCAGTCTTGGTGGCCCCTACATCAGGGAAATCATTTTTGCTTTATGTAAAAGCTCTGGACTACTCCCTCGGTGCCCTCCTCGCTCAAAAGGACGACAATGGCCACGAGCAGGCCATTTATTATCTGAGCAGAACTCTCATAGGAGCGGAATCTCGCTATAACCCTATCGAAAAAGAGTGTTTAGCTCTCGTCTTCGCTGTTCAGAAGACACGACATTATTTGGTCGGCCAGACCATACATGTCATCTCCAGAGTAAACCCATTGCGTCTTCTTATGACGAAGCCAGGATCATTGAATTCAAGATTGGCTAAGTGGGCACTTTTATTGTCTCAATACGACATGATCTTCACCCCTCAGAAGGCGGTTAAAGGCCAGGCCCTTGTAGAGTTCTTGGCTGCTCATTCAGTTCCAGAACATTTAAAACTTCACGAGGATATTCCAGATGAAGTCTTCGAGTCCAATGTAACCTCAGAGGATGAAGTGTGGCAGATGTTCTTCGATGGAGCATCACGAATAGGCCCTAAAGGCAAGATCATTGCCGGAGTGGGGGTTGTGTTTATCTCCCCACAGAATCATGTCCTTCCCAGAGTATTTTCTTTGACAGAATCATGCTCCAACAATGTAGCAGAATATAATGCTCTGCTCATCGGTCTTCAACTCGCCCATGGAATGGGGGTACGCTACCTCGAAGCTTATGGCGATTCAAAACTGATCATCAATCAGGTCAAAGGCGAATACGAAGTCCGCCATGAGGACTTGGTGCCTTATTATCACACGGCCGTTGAATTGGCCAACCTATTTGAAGGTTTCTACATCGGGCACGTGTCTCGATCTCAGAATACCAAGGCGGACTCTCTTGCTGCATTAGCAACGACACTAGCCTTGCCAGCCGACACCGAGTATCACCTCACAGTCGCAACTCGACATCTTGTATGCTCCAAGCACATGCTAAGAACTCGAGAAGTCTACAATGTCTCCACGGATCTTAAACCAAGAGATTGGCGCTTTCCTCTCATTGACTATGCTTTGCACGGTCTGCTTCCAGATGATCCTAAGGAAGCGGCGTCCGTCAGACGAAGGTCTCTCCGTTTCTACTACGATCCAACTTTGAAGACACTTTACTGTCGTTCATATGACGGTGTTCTCCTCCATTGCCTTTCTCATTTAGAGGCACAGGAAGCGCTCGAAGAAGCGCACGACGGCACTTGTGGAGCTCATCAGCCAGGTCCTAAACTTAAAGACAGGTTGCATAGGCTGGGATATTATTGGCCAACTATGATAGCCGATGCCATCCAATATGCACGAAGGTGTAAAGCATGTCAGATTCATGCGGACTTCATACACCAGCCTTCGGAGCTGCTTCACCCGACTGTTGCTTCATGGCCATTTGAAGCATGGGGAGTAGATGTCGTAGGGCCAATTAGTCCCTCTTCGACGAAAGGTCACCGGTTCATCCTTGCAATAACCGACTACTTTTCAAAGTGGGCGGAGGCTATACCATTAACTGAAGTCAAGACCTCTAATATGGTTAACTTCATCAAACACCATGTCATCTATCGATTTGGTGTCCCTAGGCGGATCATCCACGACAACGGTCCCCAATTCATAAGCCAAGTGTTCTATCGGTTCTGCGATAAATACCGAATTCAGAATGTGGCTTCAACTGCCTATAATCCTGCTGCCAATGGCTTGGCGGAAGCATTCAACAAAACGATCATCAAGCTACTCAAGAAGTTTGTCTCCTCGAACAAGCGAGATTGGGACGAAAAGCTCGGTGAATGTCTCTGGGCCTATCGAACCACGATTCGGACACCAACAGGCAATACGTCTTTTTCCTGGTATATGGGTGTGAAGCAGTCATCCCATTGGAAATTCAGATGCCGTCATTGCGAGTAGCTGTAACCCCCTGCTTCCCGGTGTACGTATCACCGTATCAGTACGCGATACGGCGTACAAAATTGATTTGACCTCCGTAGTAGTCCAATTGAGTTTCTTTCAGTTTCAAAAATTATTTTCTAATATTTTAAATTTTTCAGGATTTTCTGGATTATTTTGGAAAATCTCTGTAGTCGGTGTCGACCGATACCGATAACCGGCCTTCCGATTTTTATTTCACAAACGGGGTAGAATTTTGAGAATCCGCTTTCACCATACATCTTAGAATCATGTTATCTACGTTCGAGTATTTTTGGGGATTTTTCTGAATTTATCGAAAATCCGGCCAAACCGGTGTCGCCCGTATCGGCGACAGCTTCCGGGATTTTTAATTTGTAAACCAGATTGAGTTTCGACAAACCGTCTTCATATTACGTCTCAAGATAATATTTTCTATTTTCTGTAATTCTTAGGCACCGTTCGGAGCTAGTCGAATTTGGGCCGAATTAAATAATATTATTTTAATTTTTAAATCCTTTCTTTTCTTTTCTTTTTCTTTCTTTCTTCTTCTCCACTCTTCCTCTTCCACCGCCTCTTTCAATCAAACCTAGCCACCGCCTTTTCTCTCCCCCTTATTTAACATCCCCCTTCTCACTCTCTCTCCCATATTTTCTCTCTCTAAATCCCCTTTCCTTCTCTCTCTCCTCACTCTCTCTCTAATTACAATCACTAATCTCCCTCTCTCTCTCTCTAACCTCTCTTCATCTCTCTGTGCAACCCAACATGGGGGAGTAACCGACCCGTCGCCAGAGGTCGCCGCCGCCGCCGCCCGCGACCCCGGGCCGCGTCCCCGACCAGCGCCGCCCAAGCCGGCCACCCCTCTCCTCTTTCCTCTTCTTCTTATTCTTCTTCTTCTTCTTTTTCTTCTTCTTTTCTTTCTTTTTCTCTACTCTGTTTCTTCCTCCCCTTTCTCTGTTTCTCTCCATCTCACTCTCTCTCCTCTCCTCTCTTCACCGGGCCAATGGCCTCACCGCCTGCGGCCGGGACCGCCGCCGGCGGGCCTCCCCCACAGCCTGGCCGGCCCGGCCAGTGGCCGGCCAAGGGGGCGCAGCAGTAGCGCTGCTGCTGCTGCTGTTGTTGTTGTTGTTGTTGTTGTTGAGTAATTGGGTTCGGGTGTAACCCGAACCCAATAACCCATAAGGGAGTTGGGTTTGAATATCACCCCAACCCATAAACCCCTTTGACCCGTAACCCATTAAGATAAGTTGTGGGTTTGGGTATTGGATCCAAATCCGACCCGCGGGCGACCCGAACCCGTCTAAGGTAAATTTACAGAAAACCCCCTATATATTCCAGTATTTGCATTTAATATGTTTATTTACATATTTAACCATGTTTGTTATGATTTAGTATTCGGGCGATATCTGGAGCATCCGGACTCCGATTCGGGCGATTCTGGATCCGTTACGATCGTGGGAACGAGAGCTACAGTCCTGTAGCCAATTTGTGAGTATTTTTATTTTATAAATTATCTTTTTAGTCTATTAATTGAACTTGATTGCTTTATTAATTACCGGTAAATCCTAATTGGTACACCATATTAAAACATTGTAATAAACACTGTACTTAAATATGTCGGATACGTAATAGACGTAGAGTGTAACACTGGATACCTATTAGGTCATGTTCATGGACCACTGACATCCGGCACACTATGTCACCATATGTTTGGACACTATCATGTCATGTATCGTATCACAGTAACGTTACCTGCATACGGTTCCACAGATACGCTATGACACAACACTGTCACTAGACATGCATGCTAGATACTGTTACTATAATTCACAGGACATGATATTATATGATACATGGACTACCGTTATTACATGTACTGTTACATGGATTATGGCCACACATTTATATTCCACTAGTACAAGGATAAGTACCGCAGGTCATATTATTGTTATCATCCTTACACTGATACGATAATTCACTGTACATGATATTAAACACTGCCCATAGGTATTACTTATACATGTTGCACCGATAATATGACACGTCACATCAGTTACTCATATGCACTACTTCACAGACTACCGTCATTACATATATTGTGATCATCATTATATAGATTCTCTGCATATCACTGTTGCACGTGCATGTATGCTTTCTCTATGGATCCCTGTTCATAGTACATGTACTATTGTTCCATGTTACCGTATTCATGTTATGTGATTGTTTCCTGTTATTGATATGGATATTCCCGATACTGGACATGAGAGTTGTTGATGTGCAATATGTGGAATTCAACATCTATTGTTTCCGTTATATTGTTCCCGTTATATTGTTCCCGTGATATTGTTCCCGTTTCCCGTTATATTGTTCCCGTTATATTGTTCTATGCGATCAACAGAGCTCTGGTCCAGTTATCATGTTACCCGTATCATGTGCTGTTATTTGTTCTTGTTACATTGGATACTTGACATATCAGATCATAATGATAACTGGGTTATGGGGGAGACTTGACGGTTGATTAGATCTTATCGGGTGATGTACTGGATCCATATTGTTCTCCCACTGCAGGGGATGGTAGTGCTACCTACCAATTGCTCCATGAGCTATTGTTACTTGATTATTGTTCCCCTTTTAGCGGAGGGCTCTGGTCTTAGCAGCCAGGGGTTTGATAAAGGCCGTGATCTCGGGTATGCACGGGATACACCTACCCGATAAGAACTCCTCGACCATGGGTTTTCAATTAACATAATTAAACAGTATACACAATAGTGACGTCGGGAACACTTGTTATTTGGTCACTCTCTCGTTTGGATAATGGTACCCGTAGGCCATGTCCGGATGGGTTCGACTGGAGTGCGGGCTCCAGTATGAACTGCCAGTGGTATGGGACACTGGAAGAGATTGATTAAAATACCAGGTGGTACTGATTGCTGCTATTGTATAAAAGACATGACCTGTCTGATCCATGTTTAGTTATACTTGTTACTGATCTTGATCATTTATCTACTATCATGTTACATGTATACATTGATACTGTACCTGTCTCCTGTTACACTTTCTGTAGTGACCTACTACTCATGCACATGTTTACTTTGTTACATTACCTGGTACATGTTACACTGTATGTAGTGGCATACTATGCATGTTCTGCATTGCATATATTTTATTGTTGCGGACATATGCCCATCTGCATGTTCACCTCTATCATGTCACCACTACCATGTTCATGCCTATCACGTCACCACTAGACAATCTTAATTATTATATTATAACAACTGGATACGACTATAGACTTGACCCGATGATAACCGGCTTAGATGACATGTTTATATCTTTCTACTGCTTACATGTGTATATATTTCTACTGCTTCTTATATGTTTATTCTATGGTATCACTATTTCACCATCTTGTATTATATATTATTATCGTGCTTGTATCTATAGTATATATTACTGCCTCCTTCAGTTTACCACTCACTAGGTCGCTTTCTGACGACCCTGGGTTTGCGTGCCCAGATTGGAGATCGGAGTTATCGTATTATCAGATAGTGCCGTGGAGTCACATAGGAGATTCCTCATCAGGACTCTTCATAGGTATCGTTGTGTTTTATTTCTGTTATCGTATTTTTCCCAGTTTTTCTATCTGTTATGATCCCTAACCCTTTTCTGCAGGTATTCTTGTACTTATTTCATGCTGGGACCCATGTCTATATGGAGGTTATGTACTGTACTGAGGCTTAACGTACGCGTGAGCGTGTTTTCACCTCGCGTATGTACGTCGCCATAACGTCTCCGTATCCTTGGGATCGGGGCGTTACATTAGTGGTATCAGAGCCTAGGTTCACACCTGGTGTGGGTAACCACCTAGGTTAATGCTTGGGCTCTTACCAACAGTACAATCAGGTTCAGATTAACTGATCTGTATCTGAATTTGGACATTCCAGCAACGAGTACAAGAATACCATAACCTTGACGATTCATTCCTTGACTCGCTTATATTCCTTCCTTCTAGTTGTAAACCAGAACATCCGATTTCCTTCTCGCTTTCCTTGCATCGTCTTGCTTCCCATCCGTTCGGATTAGTTAACTACCATACTTCTCCATCCCGGGTTCCTTCTAGATAGCAGAGTGCGCAGCGGAAGTGTCGTGGACCCGTAACATTTCGGCTTTGGGGTTGAAAATCTTGCTCTCACACCTGATTGAAATTGCGAGGACGCAATTTTTTGTAAGGTGGGGAGAATTGTAACCCCCTGCTTCCCGGTGTACGTATCAGTACGCGATACGATGTACAAAATTGATTTGACCTCCGTAGTAGTCCGATTGAGTTGCTTTCAATTTCAAAAATTATTTTCTAATATTTTAAATTTTTCAGGATTTTCTGGATTATTTTGGAAAATCTCCGTAGTCGGTGTCGACCGATACCGATAACCGGCCTTCCGATTTTTATTTCACAAACGGGGTAGAATTTTGAGAATCCGCTTTCACCATACATCTTAGAATCGTGTTATCTACATTCGGGTATTTTTGGGGATTTTTCTGAATTTATCGAAAATCCGGCCAAACCGGTGTCGCCCGTATCGGCGACAGCTTCCGGGATTTTAATTTGTAAACCGGATTGAGTTTTGACAAACCGTCTTCATATTACGTCTCAGGATAATATTTTCTATTTTTTGTAATTCTTAGGCACCGTTCGGAGCTAGTCGAATTTGGGCCGAATTAAATAATATTATTTTAATTTTTAAATCCTTTCTTTTCTTTTCTTTTTCTTTCTTTCTTCTTCTCCACTCTTCCTCTTCCACCGCCTCTTTCAATCAAACCCAGCCACCGCCTTTTCTCTCTCCCCCTTATTTAACATCCCCCTCTCACTCTCTCTCCCATATTTTCTCTCTCTAAATCCCCTTTCCTCTCTCTCTCTCCTCACTCTCTCTCTAATTACAATCACTAATCTCCCTCTCTCTCTAACCTCTCTTCATCTCTCTGTGCAACCCAACATGGGGGAGTAACCGACCCGTCGCCAGAGGTCGCCGCCGCCGCCGCCCGCGACCCCGGGCCGCGTCCCCGACCAGCGCCGCCCAAGCCGGCCACCCCTCTCCTCTTTCCTCTTCTTCTTATTATTCTTCTTCTTCTTTTTCTTCTTCTTTTCTTTCTTTTTCTCTACTCTGTTTCTTCCTCCCCTTTCTCTGTTTCTCTCCATCTCACTCTCTCTCCTCTCCTCTCTTCACCGGGCCGATGGCCTCACCGTCGGCGGCCGGGACCGCCGCCGGCGGGCCTCCCCCACAGCCTGGCCGGCCCGGCCAGTGGCCGGCCAAGGGGCGCAGCAGCAGCGCTGCTGCTGCTGCTGCTGCTGTTGTTGTTGTTGAGTAATTGGGTTCGGGTGTAACCCGAACCCAATAACCCATAAGGGAGTTGGGTTTGAATATCACCCCAACCCATAAACCCCTTTGACCCGTAACCCATTAAGATAAGTTGTGGGTTTGGGTATTGGATCCAAACCCGACCCGCGGGCGACCCGAACCCGTCTAAGGTAAATTTACAGAAAACCCCCTATATATTCCAGTATTTGCATTTAATATGTTTATTTACATATTTAACCATGTTTGTTATGATTTAGTATTCGGGCGATATCTGGAGCATCCGGACTCCGATTCGGGCGATTCTGGATCCGTTGCGATCGTGGGAACGAGAGCTACAGTCCTGTAGCTAGTTTGTGAGTGTTTTTATTTTATAAATTATCTTTTTAGTCTATTAATTGAACTTGATTGCTTTATTAATTACCGTTAAATCTTAATTGGTACACCATATTAAAACATTGTAATAAACACTGTACTTAAATATGTCGGATACGTAATAGACGTAGAGTGTAACACTGGATACCTATTAGGTCATGTTCATGGACCACTGACATCCGGCACACTATGTCATCATATGTTTGGACACTATCATGTCATGTATCGTATCACAGTAACGTTACCTGCATACGGTTCCACAGATACGCTATGACACAACACTGTCACTAGACATGCATGCTAGATACTGTTATTATAATTCACAGGACATGATATTATATGATACATGGACTACCGTTATTACATGTACTGTTACATGGATTATGGCCACACATTTATGTTCCACTAGTACAAGGATAAGTACCGCAGGTCATATTATTGTTATCATCCTTACACTGATACGATAATTCACTATACATGATATTAAACACTGCCCATAGGTATTACTTATACATGTTGCACCGATACTATGACACGTCACATCAGTTACTCATATGCACTACTTCATAGACTACCGTCATCACATATATTGTGATCATCATTATATAGATTCTCTGCATATCACTGTTGCACGTGCATGTATGCTTTCTCTATGGATCCCTGTTCATAGTACATGTACTATTGTTCCATGTTACCGTATTCATGTTATGTGATTGTTTCCTGTTATTGATATGGATATTCCCGATACTCGACATGAGAGCTGTTGATGTGCGATATGTAGAATTCCACATCTATTGTTTCCGTTATATTGTTCCCGTTATATTGTTCCCATGATATTGTTCCCGTTTCCCGTTATATTGTTCCCGTTATATTGTTCTATGCGATCAACAGAGCTCTGGTCCAGTTATCATGTTACCCGTATCATGTGCTGTTATTTGTTCTTGTTACATTGGATACTTGACATATCAGATCATAATGATAACTGGGTTATGGGGGAGACTTGACGGTTGATTAGATCTTATCGGGTGATGTACTGGATCCATATTGTTCTCCCACTGCAGGGGATGGTAGTGCTACCTACCAATTGCTCCATGAGCTATTGTTACTTGATTATTGTTCCCCTCTTAGCGGAGGGCTCTGGTTTTAGCAGCCAGGGGTTTGATAAAGGCCGTGATCCCGGGTATGCACGGGATACACCTACCCGATAAGAACTCCTCGACCATGGGTTTTCAATTAACATAATAAAACAGTATACACAATAGTGACGTCGGGAACACTTGTTATTTGGTCACTCTCTCGTTTGGATAATGGTACCCGTAGGCCATGTCCGGATGGGTTCGACTGGAGTGCGGGCTCCAGTATGAACTGCCAGTGGTATGGGACACTGGAAGAGATTGATTAAAATACCAGGTGGTACTGATTGCTGCTATTGTATAAAAGACATGACCTGTCTGATCCATGTTTAGTTGTACTTGTTACTGATCCTGATCATTTATCTACTATCATGTTACATGTATACATTGATGCTGTACCTGTCTCCTGTTACACTTTCTGTAGTGACCTACTACTCATGCACATGTATACTTTGTTACATTACCTGGTACATGTTACACTGTATGTAGTGGCATACTATGCATGTTCTGCATTGTATATATTTTATTGTTGCAGACATATGTCCATCTGCATGTTCACCTCTATCATGTCACCACTACCATGTTCATGCCTATCACGTCACCACTAGACAATCTTAATTATTATATTATAACAACTGGATACGACTATAGACTTGACCCGATGATAACCGGCTTAGATGACATGTTTATATCTTTCTACTGCTTACATGTGCATATATTTCTACTGCTTCTTATATGTTTATTCTATGGTATCGCTATTTCACCATCTTGTATTATATATTATTATCATGCTTGTATCTATAGTATATATTACTGCCTCCTTCATTTTATCACTCACTAGGTCGCTTTCTGACGACCCTGGGTTTGCGTGCCCAGATTGGAGATCGGAGTTATCGTATTATCAGATAGTGCCGTGGAGTCACATAGGAGATTGCTCATCAGGACTCTTCATAGGTATCGTTGTGTTTTATTTCTGTTATCGTATTTTTCCCAGTTTTTCTATCTGTTATGATCCCTAACCCTTTTCTGCAGGTATTCTTGTACTTATTTCATGCTGGGACCCATGTCTATATGGAGGTTATGTACTGTACTGAGGCTTAACGTACGCGTGAGCGTGTTTTCACCTCGCGTATGTACGTCGCCATAACGTCTCCGTATCCTTGGGATCGGGGCGTTACAGTAGCTCTGACCACTAAAATCACATCAGAAGACAATGATCGGTTACGTCTTAGAGAGCTCGAAGCCCTAGATGAGAAGCGACTTCAAGCCCAGCAACATATTGAGCTATATCAAGCTCGAATCTCAAAAGCCTTCAATAAGAAGGTCAGACAGAGAGTCTTCCAGAAAGGAGACCTGGTTTTAGCCGTCAGACGACCGATGATTATGACGCACAAGACCAAAGGCAAATTTCAGCCTAAATGGGAAGGACCGTTCGTAATAGAAACAGTCTATTCAAATGGAGCATACCGCCTTATGACTTCAGATGGCGACCTACTCATGATGCCGATCAATGGCAAGTTCTTAAAGAAGTATTATCCTTAATCAAGGATCCTTCTCATGATCAAGTTAATACTACACCTCTGATCAAGATCTTCGTGTCCAAAGTACACACAAAGAGAGCCTTTCTCTTCCTCCAAGCGAGATAATACAACCGTAAACCAGTAGGAACCTGGTCGTGCATTGGCTGTCCCGAAGGAGAATCGAGGTTATGCATATATTAACTAGATAATCCGACATCCTTAACGATTAAGGATAGAGGAAAATGTTGGCCTGTATGCCCAACATGAGTCCTCGACAACTCATCATGCTGAGGGGAATAGCATGGCTAGCCCAATTCAAACGGTAGTTGGTAAAGGCATATCAAACCCGTTGACAGCTGGGGCTTTGCTAAAAATCCTAAGGGACCAGTTCCCATTTGATTCCCTCTCCAAAATCACTTACCAATTCTCATCCATAGAATGGTAAGACCACATATATATTCCGCTGTTACGTTAACATTAAACCTATGACAGCAATTCCCTCGTTTCTCCCTGTGAGAACGAGACCTCCAAAATTACTTACCAATTCTCATCCATAGAGTGGTAAGACCACATATATAAATTCCGCTGTTACGTTAACATTAAACCTATGACAGCAATTCCCTCGTTTCTCCCTGTGAGAACGAGACCTCCAAAATCACTTACCAATTCTCATCCATAGAATGGTAGAACCACATATACATTTTGCTGTTACGTTAACATTAAACCTATGACAGTGATTCTCTCGTTTCTCCTTGTGAAAGCGAGACCTTTTTCCAAATTTCATTACAACCTTGAGCTTGGTGGCGTCTCAATCGGTTATGTCATTGCGACCTCTGAACCAGCAGACAGCCGAGTCTCAATTTTGAGCTTGTTGACATTTACAAAAGACAAGTCTCAACCCCGAGCCCTGTTGACATTTACAAAGACAGGTCTCGATACTTGTTGACATTTACAAAAGACAAGTATCACCAACCTTGAGCTTGGTGGCGTCTCAATCGGTTATGTCATTGCGACCTCTGAACCAGCAGACAGCTGAGTCTCAATTTTGAGCTTGTTAACATTTATAAAAGACAAGTCTCAACTCCGAGCCCTGTTGACATTTATAAAAGACAGGTCTCGATACTCGTTGACATTTACAAAAGACGGTATCACCACCCTTCGAGCTTGGTGGCGTCTCAAACGGTTATGTCATCGCGACCTCTGAACCAGCAGACAGCTAAGTCTCAACTCAGAGCCCTGTTGACATTTACAAAAGTCTCAGTCTCGATACTTATTGACATTTACAAAAGACAAGTATCACCAACCTTGAGCTTGTGGCGTCTAAATCGGTTATGTCATTGCGACCTGTGAACCAGCAGACAGCTAAGTCTCAACTCCGAGCCCTGTTGACATTTACAAAAGACAGGTCTCGATACTCGTTGACATTTACAAAAGACGGGTATCACCACCCTTTGAGCTTGGTGGCATCTCAAACGGTTATGTCATCGCGACCTCTGAACCAGCAGACAGCTAAGTCTCAACTCCGAGCCCTGTTGACATTTACAAAAGACTGGTCTCGATACTTGTTGATATTTACAAAAGACAAGTATCACCAACCTTGAGCTTGGTGGCGTCTAAATCGGTTATGTCATTGCGACCTCTGAACCAGCAGACAGCTGAGTCTCAATTTTGAGCTTGTTGACATTTACAAAAGACAAGTCTCAACTCCGAGCCCTGTTGACATTTACAAAAGACAGGTCTCGATACTCGTTGACATTTACAAAAGACGGGTATCACCAACCTTGAGCTTGGTGGCGTCTCAATCGGTTATGTCATTGCGACCTCTGAACCAGCAGACAGCTAAGTCTCAACCTCGAGCCTGTTGACATTTACAAAAGACAGGTCTCAACCATACTTGCTGACATTTACAAAAGGCAAGTATTACCCCTTTAGTCCTGTGAGGGCTAATCTTGAGATTGGTGACTTCTCAATCGGTTATGTCATTGCGACCTCTGAATCGGCGGATAGCCAAGTCTCATTATCCAATCCAACAAAGACTATGTTCTCAAGTGGCTACAATACAACTTGGAAAGGAGAATCCAGCAAATGAAACGAGTCGGAGACTCGATAGGGAGTCAAAACAAAAAGAAAGAATTTTCATTGATTCCAAAAGGATGAGATACATGGAGGCACATATACAACGACCTACAGGCGTACATTGTAAGATCTGATCCGCTCTCCAAGGGAAGCCAGCCTCGTCCTCCGGTCATCAGCAGCCTGGGCAAGCGCCTGCGACCTCAGCTCAGCCTCATTAAAATCCATTGCCAGGGCCAAACGAGCTTCGATCTTCACCAAAGTTGCCCTCTGTGACAATCCCTGCTGCGAGAGTTCGTCACTTTGAGCCTTGAGCTGCTCAAGCCGCGCAACTTCTTCAAGACACACCGGTTCAGCCTTGGACAAGAGAAGGTTTCCCTTCCTAATCATCTCCTTGGCCTTCGCAATCCTATCTTCAGCATCAAGAAGAGCACTGGTGGAGGCATCGATGACATTTCCAACCACTGCTTACCTTGTTTCTAAGGATTTCAAATCAGAGGAAATAGCCTCAGCGGCTTCTTGAGCGGCAAGACGGGCCTCATGCTTTTGAGCGACAAGGCGCGCAAACCGCTCATCAACCAAAGACTCCAAGTCCGAGCGGCTGAGACGGCGCCATTCCTCTACGTCCCTCTCGAATTGATCTACCAGGAGCTCCAAGACAGCGGCCTGGTGGTACCCTTCAAGGTCCCGAATACTTTCAATATTGCGGAAGAGGACCACCTTCAAAGTTGAGAACGATATAGTCGAACCTTTCAAGACCAGGTCGATGCTTCGCCCTAGGCCTTTGTAAAAACTATCGACTATGTCGCCTATAAAATCGTTTTCAACCTCGGCCACCTCTGGTAGACGGGCAACTTCAGAAAAGTCCACCAGCCCGGTCGATACCACAGTGGAAGGAGCAACAGGAACACTAACAGCAGTAAGACAGGCCGTTGGTGATCTCAGCGGAGTCTTCATGGAAATCAGTACACTAGCCACCGTGGAGGTAGGACTAGTGACCATCTCCTGAACAGCAGGTTCAACCACCAGGGTTGGAGAAGTAGGGCTTGTAATCACCCTCAGCTCCGCGCATGGCAAAACTGTCGACACCTCACTCGTTGATATAGTTGGGAGTGAAGACACCTTCGGGACTGCTGTCCCTTCAACCTCTGATCTTTCAACCGCCTTGGGCCGATAAGAGGGCAGGTCGCCATATAGCGCATCCAACACAGCAGCATCCGCCGCGGTCGAAGTACTCATATCACCCCTGGACTCCCTAGGAAGATCAGCCGGTTCCCTTGAAGCTAATGCACCTTGAGGCGGAACACCTGCAACAAAATTGTGTTTAGGCAAGACACAATAAATAGTAAAAGCCAAAAGGTTGGAACAATACCAAAAGACGACGTCGCCTCAAACATCTCGGCAGCTGCATCAATCTCCATGGGCTCCATCGGAAAATTCTTTGCGGAGTCAACACGAATGGTCGGCCCGCTTTCGCTTGCCGAGTCTCCCGTGGACCATCCAATAGAGCTGGACGCTATAGGACTTCCTTTCGAAGTCCCAGCGCCCGAGGGACCAATGTCGGCCGCATCACCTCCGGACTCCTCCGAGTGGACAAAAGAACCAGCCTCAGTTCCATAAGTAAATAGGGGATCATAATGTTCCCCTTGCTCTCCAGCCGCCTCAGCTCCTATAATCAAGAAGAATTGATAATAAGTCATTTGGAACACACAAAAGACCTATTATACGGACGGAGTTGATCTTACCCAGATCCGGAGCAAATTCACCGGTAGTCGGTTCAGCAACCGACGGGTCCGTTACTAACGGGATAGCAGGAGGGAACGCTGCTGAGGGTTCGCCCTCTACGACAACCGTAGGAGCCTGGCGACGGGGCTTCTTCGCCAATGACTTCCTACGAGATCTACCCTCCTGCTTTCTTTTGAAGTGGACATCAGAATCCTCTTCCTCCACTTCTTCTACACGATGAGGGGGAATGGTCCCCATCACACCAGAGCCAGTCGCAGAAGTCTCAGCCCCCGCTCCCGCTTCAAAGCGAGGACTTCCTGCATCTGAGGCCTCGCTGTCATTAACAGCGACAAATTCTTCTATGCCCGGGACGCGGACCCTTTTGCCTCCCCTCTTCTCAGAAGCCTTCCGTTTCAACCGCTGAGAAATTAACTTCACACCAGAGCTGTTGGCCTTGAAATCGAGGGGTGTGGAGTTGGAAGTTGTGTACCACTGGCAGAAGCACAGGGTCATTTGAAGATTGGGACTCTTCAACGGCGTACGCAGCCGCGCCCCAGTACCGCCTGCAGTAAAGAATCGCCAGGCACGGGCCCCGTCAATAAGACTCCCCATGAAGGCCAAATCAGGATTGGAGTTGCCCACATACAGCTGGTCGTACCCAAACTGCCGAGCAAACCGGCTGGGGACATAAGGTTTCAAATAGCAGGTATCCCCGCTTCTGTACAATAAGTGTGAGGGTCGGATGCTGACCAGCCACTCAAAAACTCCCCGGCTCAGGGAAGACCGCCCTTCCCCCGCATCTCGAAACTCCTCGTCGTATCCTGCACCCCGAATACAGGAAAAACAGCAGAAGAGACCGTAAACGTCATATCTACGCACCAATTTACGAGCCTCAGCCACATATTTCTTCAGCCACGAACGTCCTTCGAATCGGCAGAGGAGCGCCATTCGAACACCTTGCGGAGGGTCCTCTCCAGCTCCAATCAGCGAAGGATAATGTAAGGCAAACCACACCATCAGATAGGTGTAGGGCAGACCTATCCTAGGATTGGGTCCGTCACAAGGCAAAATGGCTCCCTTTCCACGCTTCGTCGGCGGCGGCCTGCAAAAAAGCCTCCGTTAATGCACAGAGGCCTCTTTGAATGCAGCACACCATGGCCGGGAGAAGACCCAGACGGCGACCATGGACCAAACGAACGGCGGGCAGCAAAACATTCGGATGAACGATGTCACCCGAAGAAGATGGCACTACGCATTTCTTCAGCCAGACGGTTAAGAAACCGGCCAGCAGTGCCTCCCGAGACATAGGCTGACGAGCCTGATGATGGAAGCTCTGAAGGACATCACCCTTCTCATAGGGACCATCGTCTTCAGTTATGAAAAGATCCCTTTGAAGGTGCATCTGCATCCGTTCAAGGATATCCCCATCAGCAACTCCGCAATGTGCTGCTTCAGGAGCATTCCTCATATCCGGGAACAAGTAATTCCCCCAGCTCTTCAAGCTACAAGAAGTGCCCTTGCTGCCACCATGGATGCCGGAACAAATGTGCAAGTGGCACATTAATTCCCGATAAGTCTTGAATAAGGCAGGCTCCTGCTTCTCCAGAAGAGCCAACTCCGCCTCGCACGGAAAGTATTCTTCATAAGGGAGAGACCCGAAAGGCAAAGCAGAGATTTCCCACATCTCATGCAAGGCCATGCCCAACTCGCCGACAGGGGTAAAGAAAGTCCCTGAAGCTGGGCAATATAATTCAAAGATGGCGTAAAAGCACGCCACATTCATCTTAATGCCGTGGCAGGTCGCCCTGACAGCCTCATAGAGGTTCAGCCTCTCCAAATCCTCCTCGAAATGAGCAAGGATGTAGGTAGTCAAATTCACCCACCACGTCTTCGGAGGATGAATCCAGCCTGGAGCCCTGAAGTCAGTAGCAGGATAGTTTCCATTGACTTTGAAGAATTGATTGCCAAAGGTCAGCGCCACGCCAGATTTCTCCTGCTGGAAACTCTCGCGACACATTCCCAGGGTGTAGACCCATTATGCTATGAGGAGGCCCCGCTCTTGCATAACCAGGAGACTGAAGTGCCAATATCCCTATGTGGACGGAGTCGGTATTTCGGCTCACATCCCATGCCATCTTCTGAGCCTGCGTCACATACTGGAAGGAAGACAAAGAAAAATGTCGTCTGTTGGATGGAAGGTAAAACTTCTCATCACCCAACTGGAAGATCCATTGCCCTTCTCCGGCCTGTAGTTGGTGATCAGGATCTGGCGCGGCATCCCCAAACATGAAGTCAGGCTTCCTATAAGTCCGACGGTCAACATCTTCAAGAGAAGCCGTAGTCAGAATACTCCTCGTGGTGTGCTGGTCACCACCGTGAATAAGCGTGTCTCGAACAAGAGAGCTCTGCTCACTAAACAGAGAAGCTTGCCCTTGAAATTGCAAGCTGATATTGCCATCAACTCCGCTGGTCATCCCAAACAGATTGTTCAAGGGACCGGGAATGTAGTGCACTGTAAGAACAAAACGAACTATGATTAGTTCACCAGCCAAGCGAACATGAAGATATAAAATTTCACCAAGGCATAGTCTCGCCCAGTGAGCAAAGCCAGCAAGGCGATAGCTTCAACAAAGCTTAATCTCGCGGACATGTCTGCATTTTGCAGAAAATGCCCAAGTATTAACTTCGCTTAAGCAGGAGGCGGCACAGCCCTGAGGACTAACTTCGTCAAAAGGGCATTATGGTCAAAAATTGTCATTAGTCCTTTGCGGCCATGATTGAGGGGACAGACCCATATCCTGTTGATTCAAACAGGATGAAGACAGTCCAAGGGATAGCTTCGCCTAGAAGCTTAAAGAAGAACTCTTCAGTTCTTGAATTCCCGTTCAAGAAAATAAGAGAAATGCAGGGAAATGGATTCCCTAACAATACCAGATCATAATTTGATCATTTTTGGGTTCATCCAAAGAAAGCCAGACATCGGCTTTAAAGGAGAGACAGCAGTCCCTAATCAAAAAGGGAAAGATCCCTACCGACGATTGGTCGTTCGATGACCGGAGGAGGAGAAGGGCCCTCCGCTGCAGAAGTTGCTACTTCTTTCCCCGCTCGTCTCTTGGGCGCCATTGAAGAGCTGCGGAAGCTTTCAAACCTTTAAATGGAGAGGAAAGAGGAAGAAGAAGAGTCAAATGTTTCTAAAAATTTCAAGTAAAGAGATCTACTCTTTTCAGCCCGATCGAGCTTTTATAGGCCAATCAGCGCCTGAAACGATGCCTTGTAAACAGTAAAGGCTGTCGTTTCGAATTAATTTGAAACGCCGCCTAAAGCGCCTTCCTGAGAAGCGCTGATTCAGCCACTAAGGGCTAACTTTGCCATGAGTCAAAGTGCGGACTTCGCACAAGTTCATCAAGAACTTCGCCAAAAGGGTTGCCTTAGCCCGCTAAAGGCACAGTTCGCCGACATGCCAGTTTCGCGCGAAGCTCATTCAAAAAGGACCTTGTCCTTAACTACGCACAAAGTTCAGCCCCGCTATGGCCAAATTCTCAATGAAGGGAGGGAAAAATCAGATGAACAGAAAAAGAACTTTCATTAATTTAAGAGGAAAGGTACATTGATATTACATTAAGGTTGTGTTTCGTACAACAGATTCGGTTGCTCAGCAAGATCATTTACGCAAAACGCATACAAGTGATTTTATCTGCTTCCAAACCAGACCAACTGGACACGAAAAGCCTTCCTCCTGCACAAGGCCGTAACCAGTTGTGCCACAAGGACAGGGCCATAATTTTCCACATAATGGCAGATTTTGCCACCAGGAAGCTGGATCACCTTTGATGAAAATTGGCAATGAACTTATCGCCGCCAACATGATAGATCACCTATAATGGGAATTGGCAGTGATGTCAGTGATCTCACAGGTGTGACGTCCGCTTTCCCAAAGCGGATCATCTCCAACGAAGCGGCCACCAGCCTCACCTCAGAACGAATCATCTCGGATAAGAGGCTGCCAACAGCCTCTGGGACACACATCAGCTGCCCCAGTTTGTTCCTCTTGCTTAAAAGTAAAGCTTCAACTAGGGAAGCATAAGGCAACTTTTCGGTCTCTTTCATCAAGTCACAAAATTGGCGAACATAGCTTACTGCAATGCAAACTGAAACAAGTTAGCAGTTAAACACTGGAGAAGCTGCAAAAGTGCTAAGTCAAATTCATTGGGGCGAAGCAATCCGATTTCAGTTAAAGCAGAGGATAGCCTCGCTTGCACAGTGATGATGGGCTAGCTCAGCAAATGCCAAGTCCTAGCCTCGTCTATATGGCTAAGCCAGACTGATCCTGTGGGACACAGTCTTAGCCACACCTATATGGCAAGACTGGCTCAAACTTTGAAGAAACTAAGTCCCAAGTTCTGCCTGTGTAGCGAACTTAACATGTAGTGATCTTTCTCTGATCAAGTCAAGATGATAGCTTCGCTGGAAAGCTATGATGAAATCCTTAACATGCAATCAGCCAATTGCAAAATGAGGAACAAGGGAAACTAATCCCTGAAGCAGCTGTTAAAGCTAAATTAAGGGAGATAAATTCCCTAAAGTTGGTGAAGTCGTTGAATGATCAAGACTTACCGGTCCTTGGCCGGATAATGACCAGAGTGGGCATTCCCACTAGTTCAGAGATCTGAGTATCTCTATCAAATCAAGAGAAGAGGAAAAGAGCAGACCACTTCTCTTCAGAGGACCTCAAGTGTCCTATTTATAGGCCTCATGGCCTGAGCACTGCCGCCTCAAGCGTGGAAGCACGAGCGCATTCAAGGCATTTACTGCGCCTTGAGAAAAGGGACGGTTTCCCTTGGAACCGTGCAAAGGAAGAAACGTCTCCCACATAATGGCACTCATGGCACCTTGAAGAAAGGGAATATCCTCCCTTAGAAACGCGCGAGGAAAGAATATCTCCCTCGATCAGTGCGAGAGAAGAAGTAATCCTTCTCGTAACCGGCCCACGGCAATTGGCCTCGGAAAAGCGACAGATGTTCCAGAGCGAACCTACCTAGCCGCGAAGCTACCCAGACGCGAGTCTACATGATTCTTCGGCGAATCTACATCCCAAAGCAGGATTTAAAGTGAAGCTGAACTCAACCACCATGGCGACGTTCATACTTCACACACCACCGATCAAAGCAATTCAAAGTGTTTCGAAGCCTGAGTTATTACAGACTTCTGAAAACTTTGAAGGGGGTCTTGTTGACACTTAAAAAGACAAGATTCTTATTGGTCCGAACAATGTCTAAACTTGTTGACATTTACAAAAGACAAGTGACAGACGAGCTGAAGACCAGTTTTCACCCATCTCCGAGGGACAAGGAAGCAACTTGGACTCCACTGATCCAGCAAGCAGACAGTGAACCCGGATTGTTTCTAAACAGACCTCAGCAGGTCTAAGATGCTAGCACTTAGCATCACATGAGCCCAAAGGGATAGCCTCGCTTTAGAGGCTAATATCACTCAACTCTGCCTTGAAGCCATTCAGAGCCTCGCCAGGAAGCCAACTCGCAACTTCGCCACAGAGGACTTCCAGCTCCGCCAAAGGGTTTCTTTCGGACTTCGCCAGAAGCTGCCTCTAGCTCCGCTACGAGCTCAATGCGGGCAGCTCCGCCATTGGTCTGCTATGGTCAACCTTTGACCAATCAAATCTCCGGATGAGATCGGATCCAATCAGATCAAATCCAATTAAGATCAAATCAGAGATCAAATTTGGCAGTTGATTGCCACAATCTCTTGACTCTCCTAAAACGAGTAAGAAGATCAGGGGAAATCCTCCAAGGATATGGAAAGGATCAAGAAGATCAACCGACCTGCCAATTCTAACTTCGCAGAATCTTTTCTTAGCCTCGCAGCAAGGCTACTTTCCGGATTCAAACAGATTCGATTCAATTTATTTCTATATTTTCAAGGGGCGGTTATACACTTGCTCTCCCTATAAATAGCCCGCCGGGGGCACAAGAAGGGAGAGGGCAATCAATCAATCGAGAGAGCTTTTCGAAGAGGATCAGAGGGCTTCTTTCTTTCTCAAAAGACCACACACGCGAAGAGGACTCCACAAGCAGAGACTTCTTCAAGAGGGCTCCACAAGCAGAGGCTTCTTCACAACGCACCGTGCGCTCTCGAATTCAGAGATCTTTTAGAGAATTGCTTTCTCTATCCAGGGTGTTGATACCCTAACATCGTCCTTCTTCTCAAGGAATCTCTGGAACCAGGCGAGAAGGAATTCCTAATTGAAGGCGATTTTGAGAAGCAGCAAGAGGGTTCTACCAACCTTCTATTCTCTGATTCTCGGAACCAGGCGAGAAGAGAATCTCATCGCTTGCATCGTCAAAGGGACAAAGTGGTCGCGCGCTAACCAGACTCCTATCGGCACACTTCTCCAGAATCTCTGAGGAGATCTACTTGTAATCTTTTTAAGAATACTTGTAATTTAGCTCCTCAAACTCTTTTTTGTAGTTTTCCCCTTTTACAAATATAATGGAAAACATTGGATGCTAGAGGTGTGGTGTTAAACTTAGCATCGCTCATCTCAGCTCCGATATGAAAGCATGAGGAAAAGTGACTGTCAGAGGTTTAATATTGAACTTGGCAGCAACTTAATCACTATTAGAGATGTAGTATTAATATAACAGTAATTTGTCAGAGGTATAATGTTAACATGACAGTAGCTGATTTGCGATATAAGCAATTCTGAGGACTTGTCATTCTATTGATGAGAATTGACAAGTGGAGTTTGAAATGTCAGAGGTGTAGTATTAACTTGACAATTTGGTTGATTTGTGACTCGATATAGAGGAGCGACAAGTGAAGCTAGTACTCGTTGGGGAGTATTAAAACTTTCCATTGTCAGAGGTTTGATATTAAACTTAACAATGATTCTATTTGTTGACCTACCACTCTATGGAAGAGAATTGGTAGGGGATTTTGGTGGAAAATAAAATGAACTGTCAGAGGTTTAATATTAACGTGACAATCATTGATTTCCTAGAGGTATGTAAAATTCGCTTTTAGAAGAGTAGTATCAATATAACAACAAGGATTTTTAATGAGTTTCATTGTCAAAGGTTTAATATTAACTTGACAAAATCCACTGGGGATTGAAAAATCTAGTTTGTCAGAGGTTTATTGTTAACATGACAAATCCCAATTCATTTTATTGGAGGAATGAACATAGGTATTTTTGTGGCCCTACCATTCTGTGGGTGAGAATTGGTAGGAGATTTTGGAGGAGAGGATGGGACCAAGTCCCTCAAGGTTTTTAGCAAACTTTCTACTCAGGCTCGTGTTTTTGCGTCTGAGAAAGGACGCGAGGTCCGCATCTGGCAACCTCCGCGTCTGACATAAAAACGCGAGGTCTGCGTCTCTTGGAGGAGTTTGAGCTTGAAGCCTTACAGGCTAAAAACTGACGGCTTGGTTATCTGAAAGTTGCAGTGACAATCAGAGAGCACTGCTGAGATGAACTCTCGCAAATGACACTCGAAGCCATGGGATGAGAGCTTCTCAGTTCATATTTGAGCATGGCCTCTTGGGGCTGAACGCGAACCTTGCGTTTCTGAAATGAAACACGATGATCTCATTCTGACGCAGCCTCCTGCTAAACGCGTGTCTTGCGCTTTTGAATAGAAACGCGAAGGCCATCCTATAACACTATCAGTGACTCTCACATTTTAAAAATGAAACGCTACGGTCATGTCCTGGCACGGCCGTGGGTCACGCGTTCTCGCGTTTTGGCACAACTTGATGCTGGACGCGAACTTCACGTTTTGACGCTGAAACGCGCAGCTCGTGAACGCGAGCATCGCGTTTTGTTGCAGAAATGCGGGGCTAAAAGCAAACTTTGCGTTTGGTGCCCAAAAGCGGGGGTGAAAGCGAGCTTTGTTTGCTGATGGTGAACTTGACGTCTTTGTCAACGATCAGCAATCCGTTTGGCTTGCAGGAGTTGATGCGAACCCCCTGCAAATTGAGTTTGCTGAGTCTTGGGAGGAGTTTTGCGGCGAGATTTGCCTTCATCATCATTGGCCTCGCGGGTCTCATAGGAGACATTGATGCGGGCCACATATGCTATTGCAACCACTCCTGTCTGCTGATGATGAGTGCAACGCCTTCGTAGTCTCTCGGCATTCTGATTGAGTCGAAAAGGTTATTGAGAACCCCCGACATCCGGAACTGGAAGTGCCTTGATAAAAGGATGGGGGAGAGATGGTCACTATTGTCATCTTAACTGTGGGTCATGGCAAAGGTCTCTGAAAAGACATTGGGACTGACCATGTTATCTCCACGGGAGACTCCCGAAGCTTTGGGGGAGTTCAACTTCTCTTATTCGAATTCAATCACAAGCGATTCGACTGTGAATCCACGCATCTTGATGTCGGCTTGCGCCACCACTTTCTCGTTGGTTAAGAAAGATCATTGTCCCCAGCGGATTCACCATCTTTTGTACGCGTTGGAAAAATCACAATTACAAAATTCTTTTACTTGAATAGAAGATTACAACGGTTACAATCCAATTACAAAAGAGAGGGAATCTCTTGATTGATTCTCCTCTTTATTTAAAGCTGGGTTTTTCGTATGGCGGTGGAGAGTGAGTCTTGTTCTCCGTTGACCGGCCGAACGTCAGGACCTCTTATGGATCTTCTCTTTGGATCTACTGATGGAATAGGACAGCTCCTATCAGTAATAGAATCTCAAGGGGATTTAAAGAACTTGAACTTAGCAAGTTAACAAAAAGAGTTGAACTCTTCTCAGGCTACATGAGCTTCGAGGCTGAACTCTGCTGAGGTAGCTCTCCTCCTCTGCCTATGGCTTCTTGGATTCTTCCATCGGGACTCTCCTCCTCAACCCTTTTAGAAGAAGTCCCTTCCCCCTGAGCCTCTCCTCCTGGTTTTTCCCCCTCTCTAGCCATTCATAGCTATTTATAGAGGAATTGAGGTGTAACCAACCCCTTAAATCTCTCCATAATGGGAGGGGTGTAACCAACTCCTTAAATCTCTCCATAATGGGAAGTTATTCCCCATTATATGGAGAGAAAACGGGGTGTAACTGACCAAATTCGTGGCTCAGTTATAGCAAAAATGTGGGTATCGCGCTGGACGCGGACTTTACTTTGATGTTGAGACGCGGAGCTCATAGGCTCGCGTCGGTGTTAGAACGCGGAGCTGCTCAAGCTCGCGTTTGAGTTGAAACGCGACCTCCGCGTCTGACGACCTCCGCATCTAACAAAGGATGTGAGGTCCGCGTTTAGCGACTTTTGCGTCTGACAAAGGATGCGAGGTCGACGTCTGGCGACCTCTGCGTCAGAGGTTGGAATGCGACCTCCGCGTCAGAGGCTAAAACGTGGGGTCCGCGTCTAGGAGATTCGCGTCTGAAGCTTTGTCCGTAGTAATTTTTTGATAGCCTACATGCATCCATCACCTCACATCTCCACATACCGAAGTTTTTCTTGCCGTCGAACTTCACCACATCAATCCTCAATGGATGTGGATTCATGAATTTCACCGTAGATGTATTATCTCCAGCCATCTTCTCAACTGATTCCTCAAACAATGCAGAAAACAAACAGAGTTAGATCAAACAAACTAGAAAAAGATAGGATCTTTACCTCAAGGTGAAACCTTTGAAGAGTTTCTGAAGTGATCTACTCCTATAAGTTTGATTCCTCGAGCAATCCAAATGTTGTTTTGAGATTGACACACGATCCCACAAATAGTCCTAGCGCTGCTCCGAAATCGACACACGATTTTCGCCAAACAGTAACTGATGCCCTAGGAATAGACACACGATCCCACAACGAACCTGGGATGCTCTGATACCACTTATTGCGATCGAGACAACAACCAATGAGGAATTCACCAATAGAGATAGATGCAGCGGAGAAGTACCCACACGACAAGAACAAAGAAACTAGAGAGAAATCAAACCAACACAATATTTAATGAGGTTTGGCAATTTTCCTACATTTTCGGGGCAAGGGGAGAGAGTTCTTATTAAATTTAATCAATTACAGATTACAAATATTAGGGACACTACCCCTCCTTATATACCCAAAGAATCTACGAAGAAAAGGAAAACAAAAACACCAAAATCAGATCAGAAACGGATTATAAATCAGATTTGAAAATAGGTCGCACAACAGAGTTAGTTGACTTATAACATCAATTAGTCGACTTATAACTTTGATTAGTTAACTAATACATAGATTAGTCGATTAGTCTGTAATGAAACAGAAACTTCTAACTCTCTATTTGTCATATTAGTCGACTAATCTTGTAACCTAAACGATTATACTTGGTTCCCACCTGTGCAATCCAATTTTGATATGATCGATACGCTTTCGTATTCGATCATATTAATTGCAACGATCTTTGACCAACCTTCAACAGAGTTTAACAAACCCTTTCAATAAGATTTTACCCTATCCCCTACACGTCCCCTTCGGCTCCGGCCAGGCCCTTCCTTCAGAATACACCGTCTTTGTCCCCTCCGGCTCCCGCCGGGCCCTTCTTTCAGAAATAATTTTTTTCACCAACTTCATGCGTATGGTTACATAACATTATTGCATATATGTGCGCTTCTTTATAGCGTGTCATTCTTGGTTATTGATAAATTAATTTTTCACACAACAATCACTTGTTCCTTCCTTTTTTTATATAACACGCTAGCACATAAACACCCGTGAACATGCCCACATAAATATTTAGTTCACACATATATATTAGGGAAATAACATATATCCACACATATACGCGCGCGCGCGTGTGTATAGAGCGAGCCATTACATGGATTCTATAACATCTCACTTATCAACCATGTAATTATGTGTACATGCACATGAAAATGGATTATTCACATATTTAATTAGGTATCCATCTATTTTTCACATAGATATATGTATGTGAGCATGGGACGAGTTACTTATAATGACAAGTACGCCATTTAAGCTATCCGATATCTAACATGCATAGGTATATATGCATATACGTGGAGCGAGTCACATATAGGTTTGTAAGTTTCAACTTATAAATCCTGGGAATGCCTACTTCTATACACGAGGTGAATGATTTTAACATACACCAACTATTTGGATTTATCGATGTCATAGAGACAAGTAACTGGGTATGTTGATATGGAGCGAGTCACCCTTTAGGGTAATATATCAATCTTACTTTCAATGACTTGGACGTAAATATGTGCATATGTGACAAACTAATCACGTATTAAGCATGATAATCAATTTGTCAACTCCAAAATATTAGTTTGTGCACACCCATATAAATATAGGACGAGTCACTTATAATATGCTTATATCTATATATTTTGTCTTTTAAGTTTTTATTCACCACTTTCAAATCTTTGTAATATATTTACATACTCGTGATATGCATATTCAATCACAAAGACTTACGACTAGAGTTGTCTATAATTTTGTTATAAACTTAATTCGATTTACTTTCAACTATTATAATCAACAACTATAAACACAAAATGATCATTATCTAACTTGACTGAATTCCCATTTACACTATTTTATTCTCAAAAACAGTGTTTAATCCACCAATTAATATTCTTCTCTTTCTATATTCATTAATAAAATCTAAGAAAAATTTATCTTGCACGAGATCGGATTACTCACTTGTACCAGTGAGACCTTGAGATTAAAACATGTTGGACTCGTCCTCATTTAGAGATTCTCTATAGAAATCCTGATTTTTAAAAGAAGCAGTTAATTAAATTGATGCATGCATGTAAAATCTAGCAATAAAAGTTTATAATATATTTAATTTTTTTAAATAAGACAAGATTTAAATAATTTAAATTATCTTGTATATATTTTAAATAAGACAAGATTTATATATTTGTAAACGAAAATTAATAAGATTTTGTAATGAAAACAAATGAACAAAGTTTTGTAATGGAAAAGATTTTGGTCTTGTAATGATTAATACAAATAGATTTGTAACGAATAAAGTTAATACGATTTTCTAGGATCTTATATTGAAAGATTTGGCCTTATAATAATTAATACAAATAGATTTTACTTTGCAAGGAATTGAAATAATTAGAATTAAAACAGAATTTAAGAGATTTTATAACAAGATAAGAGTTTACAACAGTTTAGTATGATCTATTACAATAATTTTGTAATGAAATAGTTTTATGAAAACTTTAAGGATAAAAGAAATTTTGAAGCACGATTCTTTAACTATTTTGGTAAGAATTTGTAAAGGATAAATTGTAAGAAATCAAAATTTTCCCTTTTAAGGATTTTTTTTGTTTTAAATAATTATCTTTACTTGCAGGGATAATTTTTTAATTGCATGAAAATTATCAATTACATGAAACAGACGAGTAATTATATTGCATGAAATAATTGTCTAAATTTAATTGCATGAATTATCAAACATCTTTCTTCTAGACTGTAGGAAATTTAACTGGATTAAAACATGCAACAAATATAAATCTTTAAAATTTAATAAATTACTTATCCTAAGCATGCAACTGAAATACAGAATTAAAAGAAAACAAAAGGCTAGCCTGGGATGACGTAGTCGTGCAGACGTACTGCCCTATAAGAAAGATGGTCGGTCTCACGTCCGGACCTTAAAAATGACCTCCTCTTCTAACGGTGAAAACTCTTCCGGTAGTACATCAGCATCTTACTCAGGACGATGAGTCAGGTCTCTGCTCAGATGGAGATTCGTTGACTGTAAGGAAAAAACAGCATTGAGAGCACCGAAATCTAATCGCAAGAAACAGTTTTTTCAGCATAACATATGTAAGAAATTTGCGGGAGAAAGGACAGATCGATTTTTATGTTATGTAAAAAAATATGTGCAGAGATAGGGTATTTATAACCCTTTATAAATCTTCAGTTTGTAACAGCCCGGGAAAATCTGTGATCATGTGTAACGCCCCGATCCCACAGGTACGGGACGTTATGGCGACGTACATAGGCGAGGTGAAAACACACTCACGAGTACGTTAAGCCTCAGTACAGGGAATCACCTTCATATACACATGAGTTCCAGCATGAAATACGTACAAGAATACCTGCAGAAGAGGTTAGCGATCATAACAGATATGAAAAAGAGGGACAAATAAGATAACAGAAATAAATCACTAATATACCTATGAATAGTCTCGATGAGGAATCTCCTATGTGGCTCCAAGGCACTATCTGATACTACGGTAACTCGGATCTCCAACGTGGGCACGCAAACCCAGGGTTGTCAGAAAGCAACTTAGTGAGTGGTAAAATGAAGGAGGCAGTAATATATACAATAATAATACAAGCACGATATATAATACATAATGTTGTACTGGTGATATCATATAATAAGGATATAATAAGCAGGAGAAATAGATAAATAGGTCATCTTTTATTACCATCACTACCTAGCCAGTTATCATCGGGTCATGTCTATAGGAGTATCCCGTCTTCTAGACTACCTACAGTTGTATCGTGATGAAGTGCTAGAACTAAACCTATGTATCGTGATGAAGGGGTGAAAATAAACATGTAGATAAAGTATACAACGTAACCATACTACTATGTTGTGTCTAGGCAGCATATAGGCAATGCAAAACATAATATATGCAATGCAAAGTATACATGTGCATGAGTAGTATGTCACCACAGAAAGTGTAACAGGTGCGAGGTAAAGCAACAAGTATACAGGTAACATGATATCGGATAAAGTATCATGAACAGTAACAAGATAGTATACATGTCTCAGACAAGTCATGTTATTTAGACGATAGTAGCAATCAGTACCACCTAGTATTTTAATCAATCTCTTCCAGTGTCCCATACCACTGGCAGTTCATACTGGAGCCCGCACTCCAGTCGAACCCATCCGGACATGGCCTACGGGTACCATTATCCAAACGAGAGAGTGACCAAATAACAAGTATTCCCGACGTCACTATTATGTATACTGTTTTATTATGTTAATTGAAAACCCATGGTCGAGGAGTTCTTATCGGGTAAGTGTATCCCGTGCATACCCGGGATCACGGCCTTTATCAAACCCCTGGTTGCTAAGACCAGAGCCCTCCGCTAAGAGGGGAACAATAATCAAATAACGAGAGCTCATGGAGCAATTGGTAGGTAGCACTACCATCCCCTGCAGTGGGAGAACAATATGGATCCAGTACATCACCCGATAAGATCTAATCAACCGTCGAGTCTCCCCCATACCCCAATTAGCTTTATGATCTATTATATCAAGTATACAATGTAACAAGAACAACTACTGTACATGATACGGGTAACATGATAACTGGATCAGAGTTCTGTTGATAGCATAGAACAATATAACGAGAAACGGGAACAATATAACATGACAATATAACGGGAACAATATAACTGGAAACGGGAACAATAGATGTGGAATTCCACATATCACATATCAACAGCTCTCATATCCAGTAACGGGAATATCCGTATCAGTAACCGGAAACAATCATATAACATGGATACAATAACATGGAACAATAATCTGGGTATTATGCACGGTGAGTCATATGATAATAAGTGAGAAACAATACATGCATGTACACTCGTGTGGTGAGCATATGTAACAGTGATGTGTGAACATGAAATAACAGTGTATCGAGCATCCATGTAACGATAATAACAATAATATGAAATGCGACATGCCGTGCATTGGTATATCTGTGTACCAGTGGAAGATATATGTGTAGCAAGAATCCGTGTCATATATATATATGATAGTGGTAATAATAGTGGTCAGTGTATCATACCATATCCAGTGAACTACAGTATCCGTGTAAGGATGATATCAGTGCATGCACTAACGGTGTCTAGCAGTCATGTCTAGTGACAGTGTAGTGTCATTAAGTACCGTGGATCAGTATACATGTGACGATAGTTATCTAATTGTGAGCTACTAGATGAAGTAATAGTATCCACTAATATGATGACCTAGTGGTCCGTGGCGGTACATGCATGATATCTGTGTCCGAGTTGTCTATGTCTGTATGTCTTATTACTATGATTACCTCCTATTAAATCAGGAAATACCTAACAATCTTCTAGGTTATTCCTAATTCAATGACCATCCAATCATGACCAGTGAATAATGAATAATTACCGTCTTTTATCCATAATCACGATATATCAAGCAATGATAATTTATAAAAAGAAAACACTCACAAACTAGCCATAGGATGGTAGCTCTTTTTCTCACGATTGCAACGGATCCAGAATCGCCTGAATCGGAGTCCGGATGCTCCCGATATTGCCCGAATACTAAATCATACGAAAAGGGTTAATATGTAAATAAAAATAATAAATGCAAATACTGAATTGTACATGGGGTTTTCTGCAAATATACCTTTATTGGGTTTCGGATACGGGTTTGGCTCATAATGGGTCGGGTCCAGATCCACAACCCATACCCACTTAACTTAAGTTAAATGGGTAATGGGTTAACGGTTAACGGGTGTAATGGGTAGTGGAGTGGGTGTTTATGAGGTTAATGGTTTGGGGAAAACCCAAACCCAATCAAAACAAAGCAACAGCAGCAGCAGCACTTTGCTACTGCTGTGCTTCCTGCACGGCCGGCCGGCCAGCCCAGCTGGCCGGCGGCGCTGGCCGGCTGCCGGCGGCGGTTCCGGCGCTGACCAAGAGGGAGAGTGAGAGAGAGTAAGGGAGAGAGAAAGAGGAGAGGAAGAAAGGAAAATAGAGAAAAGAAATGGGAAGGAAAAGAAGAAGAAGAAGAAGAAGAAGAAGAGAAAGGAGGGGGTGCGGGGCTTGCGGGGTTACGGCCGGCGGCGGTGGCGGCGGCCGCCGGCGCCTGGCCGAATGTACGGGTCAACCCCCTCCTCCTTTGGATCGGCAGAGAGAGGAACAGAGGGGGATTTAGGGTTGTGAGAGAGAGAGAAGAGAAAAGAGAGAGAGAGAGGAGAGAGAGAGAGAGAGAGAGAGGAGAGGTTAGTGAGAGAGAGAGGAGAGAGTTTGTATGAATGAGAGGGAGAGAGAGGGAGAGGGATTTTTAATAGAGGGAGAGAGAGGCGGTGGGTGAAGACGCTGGAAGTTGCCAGAGAAGAGAAGAAGAGGAAGGAAAAGAAAAGAAAAAGAAAGAAAAGGAAAAGTTTAAATAAAATATTATTTAATTATTGGCCTAAAATTTGACCAGTTCCGAACGATGCCAAAAATTACAGAAAATAGAAAATATTCTCCTGAGACGTAATATGAAAACGGTTTGAAGAAATTCGATCCGGTTTGCAAATTAAAAATCTCAGAAGGTGTCACCGATATTGGGCAACACCGGTTTGGCCGGATTTTCGATAAATTCAGAAAAATCCCCGAAAATACCCTAACGTAGAGAACACGATTCTAAGACACACAGTGAAAGCGGTATCTCAAAATACAACTCCGTTTGTGAAATAAAAATCATAAAGCCGGTTATCGGTATCGGTCGATACCGACTATGGAGATTTTCCAAAATAATCCAGAAAAATGCAAGAAAATGCTAAAAAATCTAAAATATTAGAAAATGATTTTTAAAACTGAAATCAGCTCAATCGGACTACCACGGAGATCAAATCAATTTTGTACGTCGTATCGCGTACCGATACGGTGATACCTACACCGGGAAACAGGGGTTACATTTCTCCCCACCTTACAAAAAATTGCGTCCTCGCAATTTCAATCAGGTGTGAGAACAAGATTTTCAACCCCAAAGCCAAAATGTTACGGGTCCACGACACTTTCGCTGCGCACTCTGCTATCTATAAGGAACTCGGGATGGAGAAGTATGGTAGTGAACTCATCCTAACGGATTGGAAGCAAGACAATGCAAGGAAAGCGAGAAGGAAATCGGATGAGAAAGGAAGGAAGGAATACAAACGAGTCACGGAATGAATTGTCAAGGTCATGGTATTCTTGTACTCGTTGCTGGAATCCCCAAATTCAGATACAGATCAATTAATCTGAACCTGATTGTACTGTTGGTAAGAGCTCAAGGATTGACCCAGGTGGTTACCCACACCAGGTGTGAACCTAAGCTCTGATACCACTATGTAACGCCCCGATCCCGCAGGTACGGGGACGTTATGACGACGTACATACGCGAGGTGAAAACACACTCACGAGTACGTTAAGCCTCAGTACAGGGAATCACCTCCATATACACATGAGTTCCAGCATGAAATACGAACAAGAATACCTGCAGAAGAGGTTAGCGATCATAACAGATATGAAAAAGAGGGACAAATAAGATAACAGAAATAAATCACCAATATACCTATGAAAGTCTCGATGAGGAATCTCCTATGTGGCTCCAAGGCACTATCTGATACTACGGTAACTCGGATCTCCAACCTGGGCACGCAAACCCAGGGTCGTCAGAAAGCGACCTAGTGAGTGGTAAAATGAAGGAGGCATAATATATACAATAATAATATAAGCACGATATATAATACATAATGTTGTACTGGTGATATCATATAATAAGGATATAATAAGCAGCAGAAATAGATAAATAGGTCATCTTTTATTCCCACCACTACCTAGTCAGTTATCATCGGGTCATGTCTATAGGAGTATCCCGTCTTCTAGACTACCTACAGTTGTATCGTGATGAAGTGCTGGAACTAAACCTATGTATCGTGATGAAGGGGTGGAAATAAACATGTAGATAAAGTATGCAACGTAACCATACTACTATGTTGTGTCTAGGCAGCATATAGGCAATGCAAAACATAATATATGCAATACAAAGTATACATGTGCATGAGTAGTATGTCACCACAGAAAGTGTAACAGGTACCAGGTAAAGTAACAAGTATACAGGTAACATGATATCGGATAAAGTATCATGAACAGTAACAAGATAGTATACATGTCTCAGACAAGTCATGTTATTTAGACAATAGTAGCAATCAGTACCACCTGGTATTTTAATCAATCTCTTCCAGTGTCCCATACCACTGGCAGTTCATACTGGAGCCCGCACTCCAGTCGAACCCATCCGGACATGGCCTACGGGTACCATTATCCAAACGAGAGAGTGACCAAATAACAAGTGTTCCCGACGTCACTATTGTGTATACTGTTTTATTATGTTAATTGGAAACCCATGGTCGAGGAGTTCTTATCGGGTAAGTGTATCCCGTGCATACCCGGGATCACGGCCTTTATCAAACCCCTGGCTGCTAAGACCAGAGCCCTCCGCTAAGAGGGGAACAATAATCAAATAACGAGAGCTCATGGAGCAATTGGTAGGTAGCACTACCATCCCCTGTAGTGGGAGAACAATATGGATCCAGTACATCACCCGATAAGACCTAATCAACCGTCGAGTCTCCCCCATACCCCAATTAGCTTTATGATCTGTTATATCAAGTATACAATGTAACAAGAACAACTACTGTACATGATACGGGTAACATGATAACTGGACCAGAGTTCAGTTGATAGCATAGAATAATATAACGAGAAACGGGAACAATATAACATGACAATATAACGGGAACAATATAACTGGAAACGGGAACAATAGATGTGGAATTTCACATATCGCATATCAACAGCTCTCATGTCCAGTAACGGGAATATCCGTATCAGTAACCGGAAACAATCATATAACATGGATACAATAACATGGAACAATAATCTGGGTATTATGCACGGTGAGTCATATGATAATAAGTGAGAAACAATACATGCATGTACACTCGTGTGGTGAGCATATGTAACAGTGATGTGTGAACATGAAATAACAGTGTATCGAGCATCCATGTAACGATAATAACAATAATATGAAATGCGACATGTCGTGCATTGGTATATCTGTATACCAGTGGAAGATATATGTGTAGCAAGAATCCGTGTCATATATATATATGATAGTGGTAATAATAGTGGTCAGTGTATCATACCATATCCAGTGAACTACAGTATCCGTGTAAGGATGATATCAGTGCATGCACTAACGGTGTCTAGCAGTCATGTCTAGTGACAGTGTAGTGTCATTAAGTACCGTGGATCAGTATACATGTGACGATAGTTATCTAATTGTGAGCTACTAGATGAAGTAATAGTATCCACTAATATGATGACCTAGTGGTCCGTGGCGGTACATGCATGATATCTGTGTCCGAGTTGTCTATGTCTGTATGTCTTATTACTATGATTACCTCCTATTAAATCAGGAAATACCTAACAATCTTCTAGGTTATTCCTAATTCAATGACCATCCAATCATGACCAGTGAATAATGAATAATTACCGTCTTTTATCCATAATCACGATATATCAAGCAATGATAATTTATAAAAAGAAAACACTCACAAACTAGCCATAGGATGGTAGCTCTTTTTCTCACGATTGCAACGGATCCAGAATCGCCTGAATCGGAGTCCGGATGCTCCCGATATTGCCCGAATACTAAATCATACGAAAAGGGTTAATATGTAAATAAAAATAATAAATGCAAATACTGAATTGTACAGGGGGTTTTCTGCAAATATACCTTTATTGGGTTTCGGATGCGAGTTTGGCTCATAATGGGTCGGGTCCAGATCCACAACCCATACCCACTTAACTTAAGTTAAATGGATAATGGGTTAACGGGTTAACGGGTGTAATGGGTAGTGGGAGTGGGTGTTTATGAGGTTAATGGGTTTGGGGAAAAAACCCAAACCCAATCAAAACAAAGCAACAGCAACAGCAGCACTTTGCTGCTGCTGTGCTTCCTGCACAGCCGGCCGGCCAGCCCAGCTGGCCGGCGGCGCTGGCCGGCTGCCGGCGGCGGCCCCGGCCGCCGGCGGCGGTTCCGGCGCTGACCAAGAGGGAGAGTGAGAGAGAGTAAGGGAGAGAGAAAGAGGAGAGGAAGAAAGGAAAAACAGAGAAAAGAAATGGGAAGGAAAAGAAGAAGAAGAAGAAGAAGAAGAAAGGAGGGGGTGCGGGGCTTGCGGGGTTACGGCTGGCGGCGGCGGCAGCGGCCGCCGGTGCCTGGCCGGAGGTACGGGTCAACCCCCTCCTCCTTTGGATCGGCAGAGAGAGGAACAGAGGGGGATTTGGGGTTGTGAGAGTGAGAGAAGAGAAAAAGAGAGAGATGAGAGAGGTTAGTGAGAGAGAGAGAGAGAGAGAGTTTGGGAGAAAGAGAGGTTGTATGAATGAGAGGGAGAGAGAGGGAGAGGGATTTTTAATAGAGGGAGAGAGAGGCGGTGGGTGAAGACGCTGGAAGTTGCCAGAGAAGAGAAGAAGAGGAAGGAAAAGAAAAGAAAAAGAAAAGAAAAGGAAAAGTTTAAATAAAATATTATTTAATTATTGGCCTAAAATTTGACCAGTTCCGAACGATGCCCAAAAATTACAGAAAATAGAAAATATTCTCCTGAGATGTAATATGAAAATGGTTTGAAGAAATTCGATCCGGTTTGCAAATTAAAAATCCCGGAAGGTATCGCCGATATCGGGCGACACCGGTTTGGCCGGATTTTTGATAAATTCAGAAAAATTTTCGAAAATACCCTAACGTAGAGAACACGATTCTAAGACACACAGTGAAAGTGGCATCTCAAAATACAACTCCGTTTGTGAAATAAAAATCGTAAAGCCGGTTATCGGTATCGGTCGATACCGACTACGGAGATTTTCCAAAATAAACCAGAAAATACCAGAAAATGCTAAAAAATCTAAAATATTAGAAAATGATTTTTAAAACTGAAATCAGCTCAATCGGACTACCACGGAGATCAAATCAATTTTGTACGTCGTATCGCGTACCGATACGGTGATACCTACACCGGGAAGCAGGGGGTTACATCATGCGTGAGTGGTTGCAACCTACAGATTTGATTCTCTTGAACAGGTCCAACTCTACCAAGAAAAATCTCAACAAAATTTATAAATAAAAATAAAAAAATAAAAAAAAGTAGCAGGTCCAACATATTGGCCCAAAGGCCCATCACTTTAGTTTTGATGATGATTAACACATGTATGCTAATGATCTTGTGTTTTTTAGTCTCAGATATTTGATCAAGATCTTAGTAGGTGTTTAGCTTCAACAAAGGATTCGAAGTCAAGTTTTGAAGCTAGCACGTGTTGATTCAAGAGCTCGCGCATCAAGATTGCATCAACTATTCAAGAGGAGTCTAGCTCTTTAGATCAAGGTTTGGACCAAGTCAAGAAGGAGAAAAAAAATTTCAAGAGAAGATTTTCAAGAAGACTTGTGTCATGTTTGTAAGTGTTAAATTTATTTTTAAATAAAATGTAAAGGATAGATTAGTTGTGGATTGCTCAAGTTTATATACATGCACACAAAATTTATATGTATTTTCATAAGATAGTTTTAGTTTAAAAAAAATATCGTTTTGAATTTATCAAAACTTATTTTAGAGCTTATTGTCAAAAATATAGATATTTCATCTCATATGTATAGTGGATCATATCTATACACACTAAGCTTCAAAAGTATTTAAAATATCTTATTTTTGTATCTGGAGAAGTTTTGGTCGTTTTTCAATTTGGAGATTGTTTTTGAAAAATACAGATTTTTATTTAAGGCAAAATTTCTATATTAAAAAAATGATTCAAAATGTTTATAATATGTGTTGAATTTTGATCAAACATGTTTGTATATAAAGTATTTAATGAACCTATTTTTGTAGATTTTATGGGATTTTATTAAAGTTAAAAAGACCAAGTTTTAATCCCTAAAGTTTGCTGACTCGGCCGTCTGGTGGTTGACCGACCAGTCGACCGAGCCAGAAGTCGGTCGACCGGGCGATCGACGATGTGCACAGAACGTGCACATCCAAGGCCGGTCGACCATCCAGAGAGCTTTGCTCTATGGATCTGGCCCCGGTCGACCGGCAGGTCAAGCCCAGTGCACGGTCGACCGGCAGGCTGCAACGGTCAGAAATTTCATCGTTGGCCGATTGACCGACAGCAGCATCAGCTGCTGATTTGGCCTGTAATGGCTAGTTTTTTGGAGCTTATAAAATGGGGTTCCCTTGGGCTGTTTTCCATTAGATTTCAAAAGAGTTTTTGTGCTAGTTTTTCTACCTCTATAAGTGTTTATCCCAACTTGTTTTAGGGCTAATACTTCCATATCAAAAGGAGAGTTTTCAAGAGTGATTTATAAAAGAGATTTCTTGAGTTTTTCACCACAAATCTATCTTAATTTTTCTCACACATACTTGAACTTTCTATTGCTATATCAATCCTATAGGAGATTTGTTGTGAGAGTATTTTTAAGTGATCAAAGTGTTGAGATCACCAAAGTGTTCATCTTATATCTAAGGAGGCAAACTTGCGAGTTCGTGTTGTTTCGAGTTCTTGTAGGAGCTCGGTGTAGAGGTGCGGCCTCGACAAGCTAGTGTGCTTGCGTGTGTTGCTCTTGCGGGAACAAGAGATGGACTAGTGAGTCCAAGAGTTCTAATGTGAACTCCTTGTATGTGTTGCGGCACCGAGTGATCCAGTGGGATCGTTTATAGTAAAAATCCTTCATAGTGTTGAAGGCGGGGACGTAGAGCAAGGGTGCTCGAACCTCGAAACAAATATCCCGTGTTTGCGATTGCTCTCTCTATCTCTCACTTGTATTTATATCTTGCATGCTTACATTACTTATATCTTTATATGCTTGATATATCTTGTGCTTTATTGTTACATGCTTAGGATTGTTTGCTCACACTTGTATTCAACCAAGAGAACCATAGTGACACCTCAACTCTTAATCTAGAGGAATCTTGAGGAGATAGTCCAGAGCCTTTCACCGAAAATTCGGCTACACTCTTATGTTATACTTAGTGTGTTTTAAATAATAGTTTTTAGTTTGCTTAAATAGTTTTAATTCCTCATTAATTCATTATTAGATTAGCTAGTCACATATTCACCCCCCTCTAGGTGACCTACAAGTGATATCAGAGCTTGGTGCTCTTGATTTGGGTCTAACAATCTTGAGTTAAAGATTCTCATTTTAGCTAACCACAATATTTGTTTACACACACATGGATTTCATGACACATCCCATGTTTGATATTCTTAACATCCAAATTTGGAAGGTTAAGATGTCAATGTACCTCAAAGCCCTAGGTATTCATGTTTATTTTGCCACTATTAAAATTCATATTGTTTAAATGGCAAAAACCTTGAGGCTAATGCAAAAGCCCTTCATGCTTTAAGATCTACCCTAAATGATGAATATCTATCTAGGCTTGCTAACTTTGATTCGACTTTTGTAGTATGGAACACTCTTATCTCCCTTGATAAACAAAAGCAATACTATGCGTGGAGCGATTCGGATGATGGAAGTGATGCTTCCAACATATGCTACATGGTCTAAGGGGATAACCCCCTTGAGGTAAATTCTGAATCCAAGCTTGATGAGAATGTTGACATGTCATATGATGAGCTTGCTTTATTTTGTCAACAAATTCTTGAAAAATATGATGTGCATAAAAAGGATAATAAAAAATTGAAAAATAAATTTGAATGCATTTCAAAAGAAAATGAATTTTTGAAAAAGGAGAATATTTTCTTGTCTTCTAAATTAAATGATATTTGTGAAGGAAATAATTCTTTGAAAATAAAAATTAGTTTGGTGGAAAAAGAAAAAGAAATTGTTTTGAAAGAAAACAACTCTTTGAAAAGAGACATTATTTCAAAAGAAAAAGATTGTTGATTCTCATGCTTTTCATACTACTATTGATAAAAATTAGATTCATATTTTGAAAAATAGAATTGATTATTTGAGCCCAACTTTGAGCAATTGTGCATTCAACCATTCTAAGTTAGAAACCTTGTATCAAAAAAAACAAACATGTTCATGCACATAACCCACGGCATACATATGCACATCATAATCACACTCATTCTCATATGCATGATAGAGTGTACAAATGTACACATTGTGGCCGCAAAGGCCATCTTGTAAGATTTTGCTTTAATAGATTAAATTCTTTAAATTTTGCAAATAAAAATATTTGGCTTCCTTATGATGCTAACCCCTGTGGACCCAAAAGAAAATGGGTACCAAAATCTCTATCATTTGTATTTGATGTAGGTGCTTGCTCTCACAGAACGTGAGACGTATGATGCCTTGGTGGTGGATGCATGAGCTAGATGGACATACCCTATTGATACATCGCTATCAAGGAAGTTTGGTGGAAAGACCACCATGATTTAGAGATCTAGAGATAAGCCCTATTAGTTTTGGTAGCTATCTTTAACTCCCATTTTCATTCACATACTTTAATATAAATATTTTTAGCATGTTTTGGTTTCACTGCTTATTATATTAAATGATCATGTTTTATGCTTAATGTGGTTAATACTTGTTTAGATGAACTTTTCATTAAAACTTGTGTATATACTTGTACAAGTAGTGAGTTACACGTGATTATATACGTGTGTACCTTATTGCTCATTTGTACTCATTACATGTACATGTATAACCTAGTTTTGATGATTCTTTCATTTATACTTGTCTTCCGTACCTTTGTACATGTTTTGCCTCAGTATATGTTATATTTGTTTAAAACTACTAAATATACATGTAAACCCTTGAGTCACTTGCCTTCATGCAAATTCTATTATGAACTCATTTGTGTTTGGGATATGTATGTATATTTTTAGTTTTGATAGAACATACATATACCTTGAAGTTTGGTTAATTTTAATAAAAAGTAAATTTTCATGTTTGGGATAAAATAATTTCATGTTGAGCCTTATTGATTATTTCATGAATATGCTATTCACATGATTCTTGTGCACTCGCATTATTTTTGTTTACTCATATACTTGTTTTATGAGCACATTTTTTAGCTTATCGATCTTGAGTGATAATTTTTGTATACTTAGCAATGTTTCATGAGATATATATGAGTTGGTTTCATGGTTGAAGGATCTTTAACTAGTTATTCAAAAAATACTTTAAACTAGTTATTTATTCTTCATTTGGTAGTGCTTTCAATCTACAATTATTTTCAAATCTTATTTTGAAAACTTTTACCCTTAAAGGGCGGTTGGATGGGCGACCATGCCTTGTATGCTCTAAATTGAAAATCTTTTTAACATGTGCATGAATAGGATGGATAGTTATGAGTTATACACTTGATCTTCAAGGAATTTTATGTTTGTATACTCATATTTGTTTCTTATATATGTATGCTTCAAATTTCAAATAGTATCAATTTCAATTATGTTGGCCCGGAGGCCTTCCTTTCTAGTTTTGATGATGATTAACTCATGTAGTTATGTTTACTAATAATCTTGTGATTTTAGTTTCAGATCATGTAACAAGATATTAGTTGGTGATTGCTTTAAAAAGATGAGTTTGGAAGGCTTCACTTGGTGATTCCCATGCCCGAGCATCAAGATCATACCTTTGCACTCGGTGGATCACGTTTGGGATCGAGTCGGCTTGAAGATTGAAGATCGTCAAGAAGACTTAGGTATCCTAATTTAGTTTAGTGTGTTTTAAATCCATTTGTAAAGATAAGAATAGTTGATATGCTCAAGTGCACAACACTCACGTTTTATATTTGGATTTGGTTTTCATGAATAGTTTAGATCAAAACAAGTTTAAATGGTTTTTATGTATATTAGATGTGTTCAATATATATACATGCTTCATATCTTAAACAAACTTATTTTGATATGTCTATTCATGAGTTTTAGGAAAAATCAGATTTCCTATTGAAAAATACAAGTTTGATAAAATACATGTTTTGGTTTTTGGTAAAAATGTTAAGACACAAAAATAGTTTCATATGCTTGATATTTGAGCTAAAATATTTATCACATGTTTACATATCAATGCAAAAAGATAAAACTATTTTTGGGTATTTTTACAAGAGATAAAAGAATTTTTAGAAATATTTTTAACATGTGTTTCTGTCCCAGATTTGTGGCTGACAGGCCTGGTCGGCCGACCGCACAGGTCGACCGCACCAACGGCCGGTCGACCCTTGCGGTCGACCGACGTGCACAGGGTTGTGCACGTCTGGCAGACACAGGGACGGTCGGCCGGCCGGGCGACCCGTTTGCCCAACGGTCAGAAATATGACCGTTGGCGGTCGGCTGGCCGGCCGACCGCTAGGCCTGTCAAGCTGACAGATCAGCCTAACGGTAAGTTTTATTTTGGGGCTATAAATACCCCATTGCTTGGTGTTTTTAACTAAGATTTTAAGAGCCAAAATTTCTCTGATATTCAAGTGTTTTAAACAAGTTTTCAAAAGAGTTTAAGTGCCAAAAAGATCTATCTTTATTTTGTTTTAGGTTTTTGGAAAAATCAAAGAAAAGAGTATTTTGGGAGATTTGTCTTGGTTTTCTTTTTCTATCTTTTACAAGAGTTTTTCCAAGTATTTTTCTTTGAGTTTTTGTTTTCCAAACACCTAATTTTCCACACTTGAGCTATATCTTCTAACCTATTCTATTAGGATCTTGTTTTGTGGAAAAGAGAAAAGAAAGAGAGATTGTTTGTGGTTGAAAGAAACCACTTGTTGTACACCCTTACTTTTGTTGTATCCCTCTTTGGTAGAGGTTGATCGGGTGATTGGTTTGCTCCCTCTTTGGTAGAGGTTGAGGCTTGTGGTTTGCTCCCTCTAGTGAGAGGTGGAGATTGATTGTAACCCTCTTCGGTAGAGGTGTTGGTTGTTGTTTGGCTACGGGCCTACCCCTCGGTTGTGAGGCGGTGTTTGAGAGAGGAGTTCGGTACTCCTATTGTTGTAACAAATCCTCCTCGGTGGAGGTTCCCTCAGTGGGAGATAGTGGATTGGAATCCTTCACGGTGGTGAAGGCGGGGATGTAGAGCTAGGTGCTCGAACCTCGAAACATATCTTGGCCTTTGCGTTTGATCCATTGTCTCTCAATTCTCTCTCTCTTTACATTTGTGCAAAGCATCTTTCTTCATTCATAACATTCATTGCTTGTGTTGTGCCTTGCATATTTCAATTGCTATATCTTGTATATGCTTGGTTGTTTGAGTGTGCCTCACTTATACTTAACCACAAGAGCTTCACATAGCACCTCAACCCATATCTAGGGAATCAAGAGGAGTTAGTCCAGATCCCTTCACGGGGAATTCGGCTACACTTGTGTGTTGTATTAAGTGTGTTACAAAATTTACATTAGCTTCCGCATTTAGAGCATTTAGTTTCTAGATTAGCACTTACACCTATTCACCCCCCTCTAGGTGTGCTTTCAATTGGTATCAGAGCCTACGCTCCTGATACTTAGGCTTAACATCCTAGGAGTGAGATCCTTTGTTTGCTAATCTTGTTTGCATTTGCTTGTTTGCACACATATAGTTTGGACCCATGGACTTCATGACCCCACCTATGTTTGACCCTTCCAACATTCTTGTTTGGAAGACTAAGATATCCATCTATTTACAAACCCTAGGCTTGCATGTACATCTTGCCGCTACCAAGAAATGCTATCTTGGTAATAGCAATCATATAAGGGCCAATGCACAAGCCCTTGAGGCCATTAGAAGCACATTAAATAAAGAATATTTTATGCTTGCTTCTAACTTTGATTCCGCATTTGCAGTGTGGAATATATTGACAACCACCACCTCCGAGCTTCAATTGCCAATCCAACCGGAGGAAGAATCTAGTGGAGAATCCGACTCTCAATGCTTCATGGTCCAAGGGAATGACTCCCTTGAGGTACAATCGGAAACTCAACTAGATAGTGATAGTTTTGATGCTAGTTCTTCATGTGATGATCATATTGATCCCCATACCTTGAATGAAGAACTGTCTATTGTTTGTGAAAAATTGATTGAAAAATATAAGATTTTGAAAAAGAAAAGTCTAAGCATTAATAATGATAATAAAAATTTGATTGCTAGACTTGATGTTGTTTTGCAAGAGAAAGAGGAGATTTCTAATGAAAGGGATTCATTAAAATCTCAACTTGAACTTGCACTTAAAGAAAATGAATTTTTGAAATCTAAAAATGATTGTAATGATGTTTTGAAGAATAATAAAGTTTTAACTTCAAAAGGTGATTTTGTTTTAAAAGAGAATGTTACTTTGAAAAATAAAATAATTTCTATTTCAAATGATTTAAATGTTTGTTTAAAGAAAAATGAATTTTTGCAAAATAAAATTGATGCACATGTTTGCCATGCTAGTGTAGTATCACACACATCACCTATTGCATGTGCCACTTCTTCTTTGATTGAAAAAGATATATCCATGCTAAAGAAGAATGTTGTTTGTTTGGGCTCCACTTTGAGCCTTTGTGCCATGAACCATTCACGCTTGAAATCCATATTTCGCAAGAAACAAGTTTCATCTATTCATGCACACCATACACGGCATACACATGCTCCACACGGACAACATCATCACATATATGCTCATGTGTACACTTGTACACATTGTGGACGTAAGGGCCACCTTGCTAAATTTTGTTATGATAGATTACATGTTTCAAATTTAGCAAATAAGTTTGTTTGGGTTAGAGAAGGGATTAACCCCCATGGACCCAAGAAGATATGGGTACCAAAGACCACCCCTCCTATTTTTGATGTAGGTGTGGGCTCTCACATGACGTGAGAGTAGCGGTACCTTGGAGTGGATGCGTTCCGTGCTTAAAGAGAACAATTTGGATGCATCACTTTCAAGGGAAGTTTTGGTGGAGAGGACCACCATGTTTTGGAGACAAGGAAAGTTGCCTTCTAGTTTTGGTAACGATCTCTAACTCCTTATTTATTGTTTACATGCTTTTCATATCATTGTTTATAGCATGTTTTGATGTTTTTTTTTCTATGAAAATGCCATGCTTATTAGATTTGTGATATACATGTTTAGTTATTTTGAGACACCCATGTTTAATATGGATAAATTCTTTTGTGTTCTCACTATTTGGTTGCTATTGCGTATATCATAGTTCTAATAACATGTGGATATTCATAATAATCATATTTATATTTATCATGTTGATTTTTATCGTGTTTTGATGCTTCATGTTAAGATTACTTGTTTAGATGTTAGTTTTCATTAAAACTAGGTGTATACTTGTGCATATAGTGGGCCACAAATAAATCTATATATGTTTGTACTTGAATGCTTATTTGAACCCATTAGATGTGCTAGTATAGTCTAGTTTTGATGATCCATGCATTTTAAACTTGTATTCCCATTTTGGTTTTGTTTTAAGATCATGTGTTTTCATTTCATGTATATGTCTATTGTGCCAAACTTTAAGATATACATGTATACCCCTTGAGTCATTTGCTTGTCATGCAAATCTTTATTTATGGACTCAATTGTGTTTAGGGATATGTATGTATACTTCTTGTGTTGACAATCATACATATACCTTGAAATGAAATTTATTTTAATGAAAATTTAGTTTTTCATGTTTCCATGTGTTTTTGTTTAACTTCATGTATATGTCCATTTTATCCAAATTATTGTTTATACATATACATCCTTTTGAGCCACGTGCCTTCATGCATATATCTTTGTGGACTCGTTGTGTTTTGGATATGTATGTATACTTTAATTTGTATAAGACATACATATACCTTGAAGATTAAATAGTTTTGATGATTTTCATGTTTTCATGTTTCAAGGAATATAGTGCTTAAGTGCTCATTTTCATGATTATGATCTTCACATTTTATTTGTACACTCACATTTATTGTTTACTCATGTGTTTGTTTTCATGAGTCATATTTATGCTTATTTGACTTAGAGTGTTGATTATCATGTGGATTTCGTGTTTCATGAAAAATATTTTGTTTTATTCCTTACTTGAAGGATTTCGTACTAGTTTACAAATTATTCATATAACTAGTTACGGTATTCTTCATTTTGGTAGAGTTTTTCAAACATACTTTAATTTTCAAACCTATTTTTGTAAACCCCTACCATCCATGGGCGGTTGGATGGGAGATCATGTTCATGTATGCTTTAAAATGAAAATCATTTAAAACTTGAACCATGATTGGGTGGTTAGTTATATAATGTATACACTTGATCATAATTGTTTTTTCAATTGGTATCATTGGACTCTTTCAATTGGTATCAATTTTGACTTTCTTGTATACTTATATATGTTTGTATGTATGTATGCTTTCAATTCCAAGAATATCAATTTCAATTGGTATCTATTTTTCATACATATATATGTTTGTGTTTATGCTAAGCTTGAGCTTCAATTTTGTTTCAATTGATTAGTTTTCAATTGCTTTTCAATTGGTATCTTATTTCAAGCATATGCATGTGTTTTGTTGGTATTTCATAAAGGGGGAGAAAATTCGATTTTCATGTTTACAATTGGTATTTGTATTTCCACTCCTTGCTTTATGATGAAAATAAAAATTTTAAATTGATATCATATACTTAAAAAGAAAAATATTCTCTTTTGATATCAAGATGTTTATTTGAATGTTTTAAAATTGGTATCTCAAATTTTATTTTAAAAATTAAATACAAAAGTTTTGATTTGTATTGCCTATATGCAAGGAGAGCTTAACATCTCTTCTACATATAGATTCATGATGAGTGTATATTGTATTGAAGAGCTTGACAATCTCTTCTTTATGTGATACACGTGTGTAGGGGGAGCTTCACATCTCCTCTTGTACATTACTTAGTGTATGTTATGTGAATTAGGGCTTGTCATCCCTCCTTCATGTAATGTATCTATGTAGGGAAGCTTCACATCTTCCTCTTCATGAATGTATATCGTTGTTCGACACGGAGGGGGTGGCTGGTGTAACGTTTCCTTGAATCAGACGAAAAAATTACAGCCGGCTTAATCTTCCGGTTACAAGGGAGGGAGAATATTGAATCTTGAATTCTCCCTTTGTTTAGTGCTGGGTTCTTCGGGTGGCGGTGGAGAGTGAATCTTGTTCTCCGTTGACCGGATGACTGTTTGGACCGTCGGGGATCTTCTCTTCGGTCGGTAGAGGGAGTAACTCGGCTCCGTCTACCAAAACTCTAGAAGAGGAGGTAGGCGAAGAGCGGCTAGTACTCAGTAAGCTCGCTGAAGGGTTTTCTCTCTCTCTGTCGATGATCTCTCCTTTTCTTCTCGGAATCTCTCTCTTGCCCGATAATCGTCGTCCTCTTTTTTCCTCTCCTTTTGTCCCCAATAGTGACGGGACTATTTATAGGGTTTTTAGGGGGTGATCGTGCCCCTAAAAGTGCTCCACGATGAGGGCCAACTTCCCCGCTACATGGGCGGTGGATGGCGCCATAATCGGGGTGGTTACAACCAAGGTGGGGGCACCTTGTTTCTGAGACGCGGGTGTTGAGCCAACGCGCCTTGATGCTGAGACGCGGGCTTCGGGCCGACGCGCCTTGATGCTGAGACGCGGGCGTTGAGCCAACGCGCCTTGATGCTGAGACGCGGGCGTTGAGCCAACGCGCCTTGATGCTGAGACGCGGGCGTTGAGCCAACGCGCCTTGATGCTGAGACGCGGGCTATCTCTCGCGTCTTGATTGTCACATTTAGCCTTGCGCCTGGATCTTGGATCTCTGTATTTTGGTGGCTTGTCTTGGTGATTTTTAGACAGCCTACAGAACCCCCTCCAAAGTTTTCGACATTCCGCAGTTAACTGGGACGGATTTCGAAATACTTTGGACTCTAGCTGAGTTCGCCTTCATGACTAGACTGTTGATGCTCCGGGTTTGATCTTATCTGGATTTGGTCTTCGTGAGTGTACTGTTGAACTCTTTGAAGCCCCCAGAGTTGATCATGTTGAGTGTCTAGATGCACAGTCTAAACCTCCCCGATTGCTTTTAGTCTGTCACTGGCGCGCTTTAAGCCAGGAGTGGTTGGTCGTCTGCTTGCGTCAGTGTACTGTTGAACTGATTTTGCAGAAGCAGGAGGCCAAATGCAGGTTCTTTTTCAATAAGCAGAGATGGTACTGCTGTAAAGGCGCGATTTCTGTAACGTGCGTCCTTTGGCAATGGAGACGTGACTGATCTTCATAAGGCAGACGCGATATTTGGCCAGACTGGAAGGACGCGAATTTCTTAGAGAGACGCGACCTTCCAAATGCATTCATGGAGAGGCTGATGTGGCATGTCCATCGAGGAGGTGCGTTCTTTGGGCGCGAATTCTGTGCCATGTCATGATTACGCCGCCAGCTGGCCTAGGGAACCGGCGAATTTTCGCCTTTTGGCGCGCGGATTTCCTGGTTCATTAAATGAACTGCTCCACGTGTCGACTGCTGACTCGAGGCGGGGTTGCGACGCATGATCTTCTCCGTTCAGAAACGATTCTGTTACACGCGTCAAGCGGCGACTCGCTGCAGCGTCTACCGGGCCACACGCCGCGTATCTTCGCGAATCCCTGTGCCTATAAAAGGCAACAGTTGGAGAGATGCATCTTCTTCTCCGAACGCGCTTACTCAGAGATTTAAGAGAGTTCTTCTTCTCCATTACTGCTCATCTTCTTCATTGACCTCTGATCACCAATGGCACCCAAGGCCAAGCCGACCGCGTCGTCCTCTAAGGCGACCATTGCCGAGGCCCAGAGGGGCAGCTCCTCCTCTGCACAGGACGTTGTTCTCCCAGGTCTCCAAGGTAAAGGCCTCTTAGGCGGAAGTTTCACCATTAAAGAAAGTTCAAAGAACTTTTAAGAACCCTTAACACGTGAATTTCAAATCGTGTTTGATTCCCAGACGCAGTCTTTGGGATGATAACCGAGGCGCGGGTTTGGACCCTCGCGCCCTTGAGTCCTGCGCTTCAGATTCTTCACTTAGAATATTTTCTATTTGTGAAGGGTTCAGACGCGGACTTAGTTTACAGAACGCGGATTTGATCCTTGCGTTCTGTTTCATCAGCTGTTGATTTTGATGAATCTGGCGCCCGAGTCCAAGCACTTTGACATCTGGGGATGTGAAAGGAAGGGAGTTACCCTCCTTAACTTCTGGCGATTATGGTGGTGGAAGGGTTAAGGTGGATAACTCCCTTCTTTTCGCACCCCAGAAGTGACATCAAGGAGAATGTTGTGGAGACGCCGATCCCATAGGTCTGGACGCGGATTTGATAATTCTTGCGTCCAGTGCCTCTTCTGCGTGGATGCGCAGGTCTGGACGCGGATTTAATAATTCCTGCGTCCAGTGTCTCTTCTGCGTGGATGCGCAGGTCTGGGCGCGGATTTGATAATTCCTGCGTCCAGTGTCTCTTCTGCGTTCGGATTATGAACACTTAGCATTTTTTTTTCTATGCTTTTGATAGAGTATCTAACTAAGTGTCCTTTTCTTTTTGCAGCGCCACGTCCTGCTACTTCACTCGCCAAGAAGTGCCACTTTGGTCATGTAGGTGGTGCTGACCGGGATTTGACTTTTGTATTACAAAGGACCGTTCCTGTGACTGCTGACAAGTCACCGGATCGCAGAGAGAGGCTCTCAAATGTTGACATGAGAACTCTTCGGGTGTTTATGACTGATGCAGCATTCGCAACAGATGCTGGCATCAAGCTGGAGAAGCCTGCCTTCTTCTTCGGAGATCGTATCCACGAGGGCGGCCATAGCGTGTATGACGGAACTTACAAATGGCTCCGTCAAATAAAGGGTGGAAGATTCTTTCTTCCAGACATGGAGAGGATGTTCCCGCTGTCCTACTTCCAGCATATGTCCGTCCCTCGGAAGATGGAATGGGACCTTGCTCGATATGTTCCCGAGATCACTCTCGGTGATTTGGGCTCCCACAAAGTATACCGTCATGATAGCCATGACAGGTCAGTTATCGGCCTTTCCCTGGGTCGCGCAGGACTGAGGTTCCAGCTGGGGAGATACCACAACTTGGCACTACTTTCCCCAACGCCTTCATGGAGGCGGAGGGTGACTACCCGGTTGGGTTCCGTGCGCCGGGGTGGGTCCGTTCCACGGAGAACTATTGGTGGGGCAGGATGGTCGGCTTTGTCCTTACCGAGCTCGGGGGCCTGCTAAAGCGCGTGGGACTGTACTCGGCAGTCAGGGCCGTGCAGTGGGGATTCCTCAAAGCTCTCAGAACTTCTTCGGGATTCTAGAGCGTTATAATCCTTCGACGGGGACGTTCTTCACTCCGGTCGGGGAGATGGGCCTTGCTCTGCACGAGCTGCACGAGGTCTCGGGGCTGTCGACAGGGGATATTCCCTATGAGGAATATGTCCCGACCGCTGTGGAGCTTCGCTATGTGAAGGAGGAGTTTCCCCTCATATATGAGACCTACTGGGAAGTGCTATGTCACTTCCACATTTGCGGCCAGATAACCAAATGGCGGTCGCAGGGAGTCAAGCAACTGTCTTGGGCCAGTTACTTGTTCAATAATGTCAACACCAAAGACCATCGGATAACCCGATTGGATCCCAGCTCTGACAGGGAGATCGAAGACAGGATCGACCAGGCTCCGAACAGCTTCTACACCACGGAGTCGAACGAGGACGGTTCGACCCTGACTTGGTTTTTGAAAGCTTTCACCATCAAGCCCGGACTCCTATCTCCGATTGGGCGCTATTGGCGGGCTTTCTGATGCTGTGGTTGAAGCGCTGTGTGGTGCCCACGCTGCCGCATGAAGTCATTGTTGCTGACGTGGTGTACCCGGCGGTGCTCCTGGCTCATGGGAACCCCATAGCCCTTCTCCCGACCGTGGCGGCTGGTATTCAGAGCGGGCTGCGGGCGCTCACTAAGAGTTTCTGCGAGCCACCAAAAACTGCAGACTCCGAGGGAAAGCCGTATGTTGACTCAGAGGGGAGTCCGACGGTGAAGCGTCCCAACCCTCGTGTCGAGCTGCCTTACACGTACCTTATTGCTTGGTACATGATGCATTGCCCTTCTTTGATGACGGCAGCGCGTTGGAGGGAGAGTTCTGTCCCTTTTGTACAGCGGTTGGAGGGTTCAAAATGGCGTGATCCTTATATATATTACGTCCGGAAGTGCCTTTCAGACCCTGCAAACTACCAGCTCAATCGCTGCCTCCTCCAGATCCCTGATGCATCTTTCGGGGATCTACTTGTTGATTCTGTTGGCCCAGATGACTTCACGAGGTTATCCGCGGGGGCCTTCTGGTGGTTGCTAAATATCCGGCCCGGATATGTGCTTTTCCGGCAAGGGACGTCATGTACCATTGAGCCGTACATGCCGAGTCGCTTCGCTCGACAGTTCGGCTATGATCAGCTCTATGTCGGGAACCCCAATGCTAGACTTGCCTTCGAAGGGAACCTGTTCGAGGGTGCTCGGGCCTGGTACTATAGTGTGGCTGGAGGGACGGGAGTATCTTTTCGTCTACCTCTCGAGGGGCCCAAGTGCCATACGAGTTTCAGCTTCTGTACTTGGTACTCCCAAGCCATCCAAACGCCAGACTTTTTTCCGGCGTCTTCATGCATTGAGAGCATCAATGCAAGTCTCGAGGCCAGGACTGATTCTAGTAAACCGATGAAACTCGTAGAACAGTACCTGAAGGCCCAAAAGGAGGTCGGGCGAAGATCGAGGAGGGAGCCCCCAGCAGTGAGGGCGGAGCCGCGACCGGCAAGGGCAGAGCCACCAGCGACAAGGGCGGAGCCACCAGCCACGAGGGAGGAGCCGCGGGCCAGGAGGTCTAAGCAGTTGGCGAGCAAGCGTCATCGACGCTCTGCTTCTATTGCTGAGCCTGCCCCAAAGAAGGCTCGGAGGGATTTGACGGCTGAAGTCTCTCAATCCGGAGACATCTCTGCTGGAGTTGAGGCTCCTCCTGAAGACGTCCCTGTTAGGGTTGAGGAACCGTCGGAAGATGAAGATTTTCCCACCCTAGTCCGTGCTCCTAGGTCGCGCAGCAAGACCGTGGAGGAAGGGGAGCTTGTTGACGAGTCCACCGCCGCCGAAGATGACGAGTCACTGGAGGTCGACATAATGACTGGAGGGGATGTTGAGATTGCAGGCATCTCAGTTCAACCCGAGCCTTCTTCTGCTCATGATGGGAGAGACGAGGCACAGTAGCCGAGGTCTCCTAGCATCTTCATTTCCAGTCTTAGGGCAGTCGACCCTAGTCCTACCACTGGGGTAATTGGAGGTAAGGCTCCTGTTGCGGAGCTTCCTCGCGTTGCGCTGTCGTCTTCTTCGTTATCGGGGGAAAGCGCCTTTGAAGACGAGACCGACTATGGCGATGAACCCGCTCTTCCTGATCAGAGCAAATTCTTCCACATCTCGGAGGAGGAAATACATGAGGGTGAGCCATCGACTGCACCATCGCTGGCGATTATCCCTACTGAAGGTATTCTTTCCATCCTCTGTCTAATTTTCTCTTTGCATATCGAAGAGGATGTTCTAACATTCTTGTTTTATTCTGCAGGGCCAGCCGGAGATGCTGAGGCTACAACCTCCTCGCGTATCGAGGAGATGGTGAAAGAGTTGACCCAGCCCGAGGGGATTGAGGCCTCGGCTGCTGAGATACCCTCAAAGGGGGCAACTGTTGAGATCGGGGAGCCTTCCATTTTGCCGGAAGGGGAAGCAACTACTGGGGTTGAGGAGGCTCTCACTCTGCCGGGCGAGGAGGTTACTGCTGAAGCCGAGGAGACTTCCGCTCCACAGGATTTGACGTCTCCGGACCTCCAACCTGGTAAGGCAGCTCTGATGCTTTAAATGTTTAGCTCTTCTATCATTGTGGCTAACATCGCGATAACTTGCAGAGAGGACTGAGGGGGCTCAGGTGGAGAGTCCGGTGGTTGGCACCCTTCCAGAAGGCCATACAGCTCAGGTCTCGGTGGAGGTTTCTGAGGAGGCCGTGCTTACTACTCCCTCATTGGTCGTGGAGGCTCCTGCAGAGGTAGTACCTCCGAAAGCGTCAGCGGCCGGTCTAGCTCTTGCTGTCTCGACGGCCAGCACGACTCTTGTGCGAGAAGATCCGCCTTATATCCCCTATCCTGTGACAGAAAAGGGTCGGGAAGCTTCCTAGGTGGTGAAGACATGGGGGAACTGGCACGTCAGATGGTGCAGCAATTCTTCGCTTCGATGAGATCATGTATTGATCTCATCTTACGTGGAAACAGCTCGTTCTAATTTGCCCAGACGCTTCTTAAAAATCTGGCCGTGAACGTCGAATTAACCGGAGGCCCTTCACTTGCCAAGGCGTGTCTGCGGGTGGTGAAGTAACTGGGAGATGACCTGCATGAGCTAGAGTCTTTGGAAAATGCTGGTTCCCTTGATGAGGCCCAGGCCACCTTGACTAGGCTCCTAGCTGTTCAAGAACAAGAGCGACAGGAGGCGGAGGCACAAATTGCTGCAGAGACCCGCAGCCTCAAATATTCCCAGGCTGAATGTCGAAGACTAACCGCCAATTCAAGGGAATCCGAGCTTACCGTGCAGAGCACTGAGCAAGTCATCATCAGTGCTCGTGACACCATTGCCAAGGCTCGGGACACCATTGCCAAGGCAGAAGCTGTGCTTGCGTTCAATGAGAAGAAGCTCGTTACCATCAAAGAGGAGCTTGAGGAGCAACAAGCTGCTAAGGCGTGAGCTGAAGAGAGTCTGTCTCTACACTCTTCCAGGGTGGAATCTCTGCGAACGCAGCTGGCTGCAAGACCCTTCCTATCCGAAGAGGAGCTGCGGGTCCAAGCCATGATGGAGGCTGAGAAGGCACGTCACATCAAGATGCATCATCTCAGGGAACAAATCCGTTCCTTAGCGAGCCAGGACATTTAGCCTTCTTTTTTTTTCTTTTTTTTGTAAAGAAGAGGACACTCTGTTTAGAGTGTTTGTATCCACTTTTACTGTTTATAATAAAAGTTTGAAAAATTTTGCTCCATCTTCTTTGCTCAGCTGTAGGCGAATCCAACTCCTTGGTAACTGGCACTTAGGTAAGACTAAGTTCTGTTAATGAAACGCGGCCTTGACTCTGAGTCTTCTTAATGAGACGCGACATTGATCCATAAAGTGAGACGCGGTCATCAGTCCACAGGAACTTAGATTTACCAAGTCCTTTTGATGAGACGCAGCGTCAATCTCAGATTGATACGCGGTCTTCTTGATGAGACGCAGCATTGATCCATAAAGTGAGACGCGGTCGTCAGTCCATGGAGTGAGACGCAGCGTCAATCACAGAGTGAAACGCGGTCTTCTTGATGAGACGCAGCATTGATCCATAAAGTGAGACGCGGTCGTCAGTCCATGGAGTGAGACGCAGCGTCAATCACAGAGTGAAACGCGGCTCTGAATAACGCGAATCTGTCTTGCTAAGAAAGACGCGGATCGATCAGACACGGGATACGCAGCCTCGAGCGACTTTCCCATCTGCGTTCAATGCAGCATGACTTAAAAGATTTTTAGGAGATCTTTGAACGTCAAGTCTTCACTGTCGATTGGGGTTCCGGGTCATCCGTTGCTTCCCAAGACAGTTATCCACGCGTCGGCCTCTTATTGGGTTCAGGCGTTAATGCTCTTGCATGCAGAACCGACGCTGGCGGTTGAAAAACCGGCGCACTTCGACGGTTTCTAAAGCAGCGTTCCACGCGTCCGTTTTTGATTGGGCTTTGACAGTTGTGCGCGACGGTTCCGATTGATGCCCCATTAATGACAGTTATTAGGGACTGCCTATAAATAGAGTGCACCCTCTCCCTCTTCAACAATCCAACTTAGACTGTTTTCATTTGTTTTGCTCCGAGAGAAGTCGCCTTGAATTATCTTTCAGAGAACCGTCTTCATGGGTGAAGGTGACCCCGTGGACGAAGATGACCCAGAGCTCTCATGCCTCTGTTTGGTCTCTTCAGAAGGAATCCTCTCTCATGTCATCTTGCGCACCCGCGTTTGGATGCAGAGAGGTCAACTCTGGACAGAGGTTTCTGCTGGTATGTCACCCCGATGATGTCCATAGCCTGTATTTTGGCATAGGCATCTGAATGAAATTCTGGTGCATTCCTATTCTGGAATTTATGCTGGTGACTTGAACTTCTCTGAACGCGGGCTCTTGACGCTGGCTTTGCTCATGGCTATTGCCTTGGCGCGTTTCAGACCTGAATCTTGCAACTCCTGTTCACCCAACAGAGAGATGGCAATTTTCGGCGTTTGAAGTTTTTTGCGTCTAGTACATTAGACGCGGGTGCAAACTGAGACCGCGTTTGAATCCTGGGCGTGGCACAGTTTTGACTCGCGTCTGTTTCTGCTGACGCGGTGGTTTGACTGTGCAGATCATTTCCGCGTCTGAAGTCTTCAATGACTGCCGCGTCTGTTACTTAGTTTTCTTTTGCTAAAGTATACTAAGTTCCAGATTTTCTGATTCTTTTATTTGTTCTTTGCAGGTTCGCTGGTCTCCTGGAAGAGTGCTTCAACCGGCGAGCTTGCTCAATGTTCGTTTGTAAGAGAGTAAATTATGGTCCTCGTCGTTTGTAAGAGAGTAAATTATATCTCTGACGAGGACCCAAATCTCGCCAAGGTCTCTTCAGATCTCCTGCACCACTCTTGCCTGATGGCAAGAGATGGTCAGGTCAAGTATGACGGCGAGGAGGTTCCGGCGGTTGCGGTGGCGGAGAGGATCCTCTTCCTCTCCCATCCCAGAAGTAACATCAAGGACAGTCCATGTCCTTTGGATGGCCTGCGGGGGAAAGATCAACTCTTGAACGAAGGGTTGCAGACTCTTCTGTTGCCACCGGACCTCAAGAACACCATTGCTCCTGGCTTAGTCAGCTAGGGCGCTTTCGAAGTTGGCGTCGTGCATCAAAGTGCAATTGGTTCCAACAGTCGCCACAATTTGGCACTTCTTCAGACATCACGCACTTAGGATCAGAGGCGGCTTCAAGGAGTGAGTACGGCCTCAGAGAGAGAGAGGGACTTCTTTGTACTCCTTAATTGTAACACTCAATCTTATTGTATAAGAGAGCGTTTTGTATCACTTTCATGTGTTTGGATATGAATAAAAGTGACACTTTTCTTTTTGCCTCTTTCTGTTGTCTTGAATGTTTTGTTTTAGAAGTAAAAGAATGATTTTGGTGGACCCGCCACTTTTATAAAAGAAAGTGACAGGGGGAATGCGTACTCCCAGAGAAGGTGAACTTTTGTCAAGTGTCTAGGATTGACTTGATTCAAGGTCAGCTGGGGAATTTGATAAAACATTGTCAGCGGTGTAATGTTAACCTAACAATGTCTTTAGGTGGACCTGTTATTCTGTTGAAGAGAATAACAAGTGAAACTAGACCCGCGAGGAATCTAGTAAAGCTTTTACCGTTAGAGGTGTGATATTAACTTAACGGGTTGGAGATAGTCTTGTCAGAAGTGTGGTGTTAACTCGACAAGGATGTGAGTCAGAGGTGTGATATTAACTTAACTCAGAATGTCACTGTCATAGGTGTAATGTTTAACTTAACAGTGAGGTAATGCTAGAGGTGTGATGTTGAACTTAGCATTGGTCATCTCGACTTAGACGAAGAAGTCGAGGAAAGGTCATGGCCATAGGTGTACTGTTGAACTTAGCGATGACTCGGATGCTAGAAGTGTAGTGTTAACTTGGCATCGTCCATTTCAGCTTCGATACGGAAGTCTGAAGAAAGGTGACTATCAGAGGTGTGATATTAACTTGACAGGCACTCGATGTACTGCTTAGAGGTGTAATGTTAACTTAAACAGTAGTTTGTCAGAGGTGTAATGTTAACTTGACAGAAATTGAGTTGCGATATGAGCAATTTGAGGACCTGTCATTCTATTGATGAGAATAGACAAGTGGAATTTGAAATGCCAGAGGTATAGTGTTAACTTGGCAAATTTGAGAGTTTGTTACTCTATGCAGAGTTAACAAGCAAAGTTTATACCCGACAAAGAGTATTCATTACCAGAGGTATAGTGTTAACGTAGTAATGATTGCATTTTGTGGTCCTACCATTCTATGGACGAGAATTGGTAAGGGATTTTGGAGGAAAGAGTGGACTCGAGTCCACTTAGGATTTTTAGCAAACCCTCAGCTATCAACGGATTTGACATACCTTTACCAACTACCGTTTGAGTTGGGCTAGCCATGCTATTCCCCTCAGCATGATGAGTTGTCGAGGACTTATGTTGGGCTTAAAGGCCAACATTTTCCTCTATCCTTAGCCGTCGAGGGCGTCGGATCAAATGGGAACGTGTCCCTTAGAATTTTTAGCAAATCCTCAGCTGTCAACGGGTTTGACATGCCTTTACCAACTACCGTTTGAGTTGGGCTAGCCATGCTATTCCCCTCAGCATGGTGAGTTGTCGAGGACTTATGTTGGGCTTAAAGGCCACATTTTCCTCTATCCTTAGCCGTCGAGGGCGTCGGATGTTTGATCAGAGGTGTACTTCTAACTTGATCGGAAGAAGAGTACTATTAAGGATAGTACTTCTTCAAGAATTTGCCATTGATCGGCATCATGAGTGTATCGCCATTTGAAGTTATGAGGCGATATGATCCATTTGAGTAGACTGACTCTACTACAAATGGTCCTTCCCATTTGGGCTGAAATTTTCCTTTTGTCTTGTGCGTCATGACCATGGGTCTTCGGACAGCTAAGACAAGGTCGCCTTTCTTGAAAGTTTGCGCTTTGACTTTCTTGTTGAAGGCTCTGGTGATACGAGCTTGGTAAAGCTCGATTTGTTGTTGGGCCTGCAAACGCTTGTCGTCTAAGGCTTCCAACTCCTAGAGTCGCTGCTGATGCTTCTCCTCAGTTGTCATTTCCGCTGTCAAGGCGACGCGTAGAGAGGGAATTTGTATTTCCAATGGAAGGACGGCTTCGCATCCGTATACCAAGGAAAATGGCGTGGCTTTAGTCGGGGTTCGCACAGTTGTGCGATAAGCCCATAAGCATTCACCTAACTTGTCGTCCCAATCTCGTTGACTTTTCGAGACGAACTTTTTGAGAAGCTTGCCAATAGTCTTGTTGAAGGCTTCTGGAAGACCGTTAGCAGCAGGATAGTATGCCGTTGAGGACACACTCTGGATTCTGAACTTCGCGCAGAATCTCTGGAAAGCCTGGCTGATGAACTGGGGTCCATTGTCATGGATGATACGCCGAGGCACACCGAAGCGGTAAATAACGTGATGTTTCACGAACTTGATCACGTTAGAAGATTTCACCTCTTTCAAAGGGATAGCTTCGGCCCACTTAGAGAAGTAATCGGTTATCGCTAGAATGAACCGATGTCCTTTCGATGACGGTGGGCTGATAGGGCCAACCACGTCCATCCCCCACATTTCAAACGGCCAAGTAGAGGTCGTTGAGTGGAGGTACCCTGGTGCTTGATGGATGAAATCGCCGTGTATTTGGCAGGCGTAACATCTCTTAGCATAAGCGACAGCATCGGCAATCATCTTGGGCCAATAGTAACCCATCCTTTGGAGTCGATGTGCCAATTTCGGGCCAGGTTGATGAGCTCCACAAGTACCATCGTGGGCTTCTTTCAATACTCCTTGGGCTTCTTTTGACGAGAGGCATCGGAGCAGGATCCCGTCATGCGATCGACGATACAATGTTCGCGAAATCGCATTATAGTAGAATTTGGGGGCTTTCCTCCGAATGGCGGCCGCCTCCTTGGTGTCTTCGGGCAGAATGCCGTATAAGACAAAATCAATGTAGGGGAATCGCCAGTCTTTAAGCCCTGAAGCGGTCGACACTTCAAGTGTTTCTTTACCGCGACGATCTCCCGCTGACCCTGGGTAGTCTCCGAGGGGAATTTTTGGACAGTATAGGTCGTGGCTATAGACGAATACTTTCTCCATTGCTCCAGCTGGAAGAGCTAAGGAAGCAGCGAGGGATGCGAGTGCATCCGCATGTGCATTTTGCCTGCGCGGTACATGGTCGATGTAGAAGTTTGAAAACCTTTCGGCCATGTGAATTGTCGCGTTGTAGTAGGGTACTAGATCTTCATGTCTGGCCTCATACTCTCCGCGAACTTGGCTGATGATGAGTTTAGAGTCACCGTAAGCCTCGAGATTTTTAACGCCAATCTCATCGGCGAATTGCAACCCAATCAAAAGAGCGTTGTATTCCGCCACATTGTTGGAACAAGGCTCCGTTAGCGAGACAGCTCGGGGGATCACATAATTTTGTGGGGAGACAAGTACTACTCCTACCCCCGCCACTACGTGTCCCTTTGGGCTTGTCCTTGATGCACCGTCGAAGAAAAGTTGCCATACTTGACTTTCGAACAACGTCTGAGTCAGGCAGACTTCGGCGGCCTCGTCTGGGAGATCCTCATAGAGTTTGGCTGCCCTCGGATCTGGGTGTTCAGCTAAGAAGTCCGCCACCGCTTGCCCCTTAATAGCCTTTTGTGGCAGAAAATGCATCTCATATTGTGATAGCAATATGGCCCATTTTGCCAGCCGGCCATTTAGTGAAAAAGGCTTTGTCATAAGTAACCTCAGAGGGTTGACTTTTGATATGACATTTATAGTCTGGCCTACCAGATAGTGTCGCATTTTCTGAATGGCGAACACTAATGCCAAACATTCCTTCTCGATCGGGTTGTACCGATGTTCGGCTCCGATCATTGTTCTACTCAGATAGTAGATTGCCTGTTCTCGTCCTTGTTCATCATTCTGAGCTAGTAGAGCTCCCAGGGAATGATCCATTGCTCGGACGTACACCAGGAAAGGCTTTCCGGACACCGGAGCTGCAAGAACTGGTGGTTGGGTGAGGTAGTGTTTGATCTCCTCAAATGCTTTTTGACAAGCGTCATCCCAAATGAATGAGACACCCTTCTTCATCAGCTTAGCGAAGGGTTGGCATCTCCCGGAAAGGTTTGATATGAACCTGCGGATGTACGCCAATCGTCCTTGTAATCCCCTGAGCTCTTGAGGCTTCTGGGGGGTTGCATCTCTTGGATAGCGCGGACTTTCTCTGGATCCAAATAGATTCCTGTGGAAGTCACAACAAATCCTAGGAATTTGCCACTGGCTACCCCCAGGAAGGATTTGGTGGGGTTCATCTTCAATTGATGAGCCCGCATGATGTCGAAGACCACCTTCAGGTCTGCTATGTGATCACCTTTAGTGCGACTTTTCACCGCAATGTCATCGACATAGCATTCCACCGTTTTCCGCATTTCCTGATGGAAAATGGCGTTCATGGCCCTTTGGTATGTTGCCCCTGCATTTTTCAGTCCGAAGGGCATGACGGTGTAACAATATACTCCTAGAGGAGTTCTGAAGGAGGTGTGCTTTTCGTCGTCGGGATACATTTTGATTTGATTGTATCCTGAGAATCCGTCCATGAAGGACATTCGTTCTAATCCACAAGTATTGTCAATCATGACATCTGTGATTGGCAATGGGAATTCGTGTAACGCCCCGATCCCACGGATACGGAGACGTCACTGCGACGTATATACGCAGGTCAGAAAGTGCCCCCACGTATATACGCTAAGCAATAAGTACAACAAGAATCAGAGTACACGACTAAGCGTGGTATCCATACATATGCCAACTGAAAAGTACAACTACAAAGCTATCACAGGATATGATAAAGTATTACACATTACATGTGTATTACATCACAACCAAGTCCAAAAGTAAAAGATATAATATAAACACAAAAAGCTCACGAGTTTGATGAAGATCCCGTGAGTCAAAACGGATAGGTCTGGCACGAAGAACAGGAACTAATCTGCCTGCTCACTAAAGAAAGCTTGATCCTCTGTGGATGGCTCCACTTCGATCCAAGCTTCAGAACCTGAATATGCAAATCCAAGGGAATCAAGATCTCATAACAAAAATCAGGCACAGCCAAAGGGCTAAGAGACATGAATAAGTAAGAGGGAACAGTATGATACATGTAAATCAGCAAGTAATAGGAGCATAAAGAGATAAGGTCTGCATATAAGGATCCACAGTTAGAATCTATTATTATTATTACTTGTCTTACTGTGATATCTAGCTATGTGACCCAGCGTCCCAGCGCACATAGATCCATATCCTAGTAAAGCAAGGTTGTTATTGGAAACCAGCGGTTGTATCGACGAACTATGTTTACAGTGGATCCCGTACATGCCCGGGATAACGGTCCAGGATTGTTCTGTTGCTTGGTGACGGAAGCCAGCCGCTAGGCTAACAGGAGGGACTTATGTATGCCCTTTATCATGATAGTATTCAGGAAGAGGGAGCAAGCACTCCCCTCGGTCCCCTGGTGGCCCACAGGTCAGACCGGAACATGAGTTGCACAACATTCCTAAAACCACTGTAAACACGAACACATATCGATATCCGCATGTTTTCCCCCGACCCAATATAAGTTGGTCCATTTTATACAAAAGTCAAGTGTATCATGCTTGGTTCAAGTGATGGCATGATAAGTGGTGATATCCATTTATTAACAAGTTATGGAATGAGACTACACAATGATAAGTCATGAAGTGGAAATATAAAATAACAAGTCATGGTGTAATATGAAGTAAGATCCATCAAGTAACATGTCATGAGGTATCAGTCATGAAGCACAAGTAACAATAATACATAGCACATGAACCAATGATAAGATCCAAATTCAGAAAAGAAATCAACTAAGACAAACAGTCAGAATTAGTCGACTAGGTGGAATGGTTAGTCGACTAATAGGGGTCTTAAGTCGACTAACCGTCAGGATTAGTCGACTAAAACTGGGTTCCAGAGAGTTGGATTCTGGTTTCAGGAAAAGTTAGTCGACTAGGGAAAAAGGGTAGTCGACTAACAGTGATTATAAGTCGACCAACAGATACTTAAGTCGACTAAGTCTGTGATACAGAGAGTTGAGTTTCTGATTCAGGAAAAGTTAGTCGACTAGGGTGGAAAGTGTAGTCGACTAACAAAGATTTCTAGTCGACTAATAGATAGGCTAAGTCGACTAAAACTGTGTTCCAGAAAAGGTTACGTTTCAAAACAGATGGGTTAGTCGACTAATACCTAGGTCAAGTCGACTAATCGTCTAGAAACAGAATACAGAACAGATTTCCTGATGGTTGTGTTTGATGGTCCAAAAACATGATTTTGAAGATGTAAATATACAGGATATGAGAACACAAGTGTGCTAGGAATTAGACAAGTCTTGGTGAGTAAAATACTCACTTTGAACGGTTAAATCGAGGCTTTACGAGTTCCGAGAAGATCGTAGTCGACGATATCACCAACTTGATCCTTGGCGATATTGCGGACGATCCCAATCCAAAGAAGTGGTGGTTGCTTGAGATGGAGAAGATGACCTAGGTGATGTTTGGAGTTAGGGTTTGAGTTGAGATGAAGGAGGATTTGGTGAGGGTGAAGGTTTCTCTTGGTGGAAGGAAGTAAAAAGGAAAAGAAGTGTAAAGGAAATGTTTAAATAGGTTTTTGATTTTGTAAAGGAGATGCAATTTATGTAGAAGAGAGGGGGCTTTGTGTAAATAGGGGAGGGGATGAGTGTCCCTCTTCTTGGCCACTTGGCCGGCCATGGGAGAGAGAGAGAGAGACATTAAATGAGGGGGTTGGTGGAAGTGAGTGGAGGTGAAATTTTGGGAAAAGATTGGAATTTTGGGAAAATAGAAAAACTTGTGGTTGTGGAGGAAGAAGGAAATTAAGAAAAAGGAAAAAGGAAAGGAAATTATAAATGAAAATATTTTCTCTTGGATTTAAAAATGAAAAGACAAATTCCCGGGTTTAAGTCGAAGATGCGGAAAACATCTCGGAAAATACCGAAATCGTCCGAAATTCAAGTATCTCGGAACGACCCGAAAATTTTTACCAAAAATCAAGAATAATATTTGAAGACTCATAGTGAAATCCGTTTGAAGAAATACTTTATGGTTTTAAAACTAAAATCCCGGAATCAGTTATCTACCGACTCCATTGGAATTTTCATAAATTCATAAAATTCTCAGAAAAAGTATTTAGATAGAAAATATAATTCTAAGAAATAAAGTCTAAAGGACCTTCTAGAAATTCCTAACTGTTTGTGAATTAAAAATCTGAGAATCGATCAGCGGCACTGGTCGACACCGGTTTTGAAAATATTTAATTAAATTCAGGAAAATTCCAGAAAATCATAGAAAATATATAATATCGGAAAATGATTTTTAAAACTGAAATCGGTCAAATACAGGAAGTAAATCGAAAAATACGATCGAAAAACTGAATACGCAACTAAGTACGTATTCCGGGAACGGGGTATTACAATTCGTCTTTGGGGCAGGCCTCGTTCAGATCGCGGAAGTCGATGCAGATCTGGATCTTCCCATTCTTCTTGGCGACGGGGACGATGTTGGCTACCCAGTCGGGATGTTGTTCTTCCCGATGAAGCCAGAATCGATAAGCTTTCTGACTTCTGATTGAATTGCCTCCATTATCTCTGGACGGAATCGTCGCTGCTGTTGTTTAACAGGCTTCATGTCCGGATTGATGTTGAGGCGATGCATAGCCACTTGAGGATCAAGTCCAGGCATGTCCTCATAATTCCAGGCGAAGACATCTATATACTCTTGTACAAGAGATATTAGATCCTTCTTCTCTGGAGGCGACAGGCCGTCACTTATGAAGATGGGCTTGGGGTTGGTCTCATCTCCTAGGTTGATCTGAACAACCTTGTCATCTGTGGGTGGCTCACGCTGTTCAAAGCGGATATCCCAAAGAGCATTCAAATGTTTGATCCAGGGATCTGTATCAGGTTGGATCATTTCTTCAACTTCATCTTCCAGATGGCCTGTTGAAACCATGTTTACTGAAAGCCCTTTGAAGATGTTGCCGACACTGACATCTGACTCCCATGATGATGTGTCTGAAGAGCAATCGTTGCTCGACGATTCTTGAGAATCAGAGGCTGATGGGACCGGAGTTGATACATAGCCCAACCCCCTGCGCGTCCGATGATAATAATCGGGGGCCTTCCCTTTTGGCACAAAGGATCGAAGTAGCGTCCTCCTTCCTTTGCCGAAGTTCAACCCGGGCTTGTTGGTTATATCGTACCCCATTTGCTTCATCATTCTGAGTGCTTTCGATTCATAATGGTCGAGCTGAGGGGATTCCTCCTCGCTTTCCGATTCTTCGCGGGGCATTGGTTCAGACGAGATTCGCCCAAAAAGTATTGGTCTTTGGCCTTTTCGTCTTGCCGGAACCAAGAATATAGATTCCTGCGCATCGCCATTATCCTGGTATGTCCCGAAAGATGATTTTACTGGTACATGCAATGATGTCAAAGCATCCATTGCCGACCAGATGTCATCGTCTACGTCGGTAGTAGTATCCGACGGTATTGAATCGGATGCACACGCAGAAAAATATTCAAAGTCTAGATTCTCATTAATATACCAACCGCCTGCATCGTCGGTGGTATTATCAACATCGAGCTTATTAGTGCTCTTTACAAGTGGTTTTAACTCCCACAGGCACTTTTCTTGCTCGGGCTCAGTGTCAGCCTCATTACCAGAGTCTGGCGCTTCCAGTTGCGGGGTTTCATCCACCGGATCCTGATATAAAAGGGAATCCGTGAAATAATTCTCGACTCCCTTGAACGGATACCTTTCGGCAACCAACGTTTGCACCTTCCCACTCGCGTCAATGTATTTCATGACTTGGTGAAGAGTGGAGGGAACGATGGAGTTGCGGTGGATCCATGGTCGTCCTAGCAGCAGATTGTAGGAAGTGTCGGCGTCGATGACATAGCATGTCACCTCCGACTTGAGGCTCCCAATCTGGCACTTGAGCTTGATCTTCCCCATCGGACGGGTGCCGTTGGCATTGAACCCGTAGATGGTCGTCTGTGTAGGGCTTAGACGGTGGGTAGGGATGCCGAGGTGTTGCATGACTCGGCGGGGCATAATGCTCAATGCGGACCCTGGATCTACCTGAATGCGGTTCACCTCAGATGATCCGATGTAACCTGTGAAGTACAGGGGTCGATCATGCTTCCCTTTCACCTGCATATCATCTGCCGTGAAGGTGATGCAGGGGGCATTCTGGGAAGTGTGGAGGCAATCCTCTACATCTTCCTCCTTCGGTACCTGGGTCACGAAGGCCTCAGCATTCGCCAGAGCTTCTTGCAGAGCCTCTCTGGTTGACTTTGATAGCCTCAGGAGTTCATACAAGGTGATGCGTGCCGGGATGTTGGCCAGCTAAGCCAGGACATCAAAGCGGTAAGGTGCCGAAGACCCTTCCGCGATGCCTTTTTGAAGGGCTCGAGAGAATCGAGTCTCCTTCTGCTTCTCCACAGGTGGCTTTGTGGAGGGCCTAGTTGGCTCTGCAGCCGGTTGCGGAGGGTTTACCGCCACTTCGCCGTACTGCTTCAAGTAGGGTTGACCCGAACGAGTTCCCGTCGTTGGTTGGTTGGGCTCTGCGACCAAAATTATCATTTCCTCTCTGAGTCGGTCAGTGAGGGAACATCATCCTCTGCTTCTCGGGAGGAGGCACATACCACATGGCAGGACGAAGCTTTTGCCTTGCCTTTAGACTTCCTGTTGGTTACAGTAGTCCATTGTTGTTCATCGACGAGGTCAGGGTGGACCCACATGGTTTCCCCCTGAGGTGTAGGGACGGCTACCAAGCCCTTCTCCTGCTGCTGGTGAGGGTCTGTGTTGACCACTCTTAATTCTCCCCTTGGAATAGGAGTTACCCCCGCAAGCGTTGGAGGTTGTTTCCCGAACTGGAGAACCGACGTTACATTGGCCGTGACCTTCTTCTGCTCTGGTCGGAGCTTGAGCACCTCCGCGTCAATCAAAGCCTGAAGGATGTCTTTGAAGACGTAGCAGCTTTTGGTAGGATGTCCCAACATCCTGTGGTACATGCAGTAGTTGGGATTGTCGGTCTTGCCGACTTCCTCCGGGCGTCTAATTTCAGGGAGCTTCAGTCGATTGCTCTTGTTGAGTAGCTTGAAGAGCGAATCGACGTGTTCCTCCTTGAAGGAATACTGCTTGTTGGGGCGTGGCTGGCTTGAAGAGCCACTTGCCCTGCCTGTTTGAGGTTTGGTGGGAGATTTGGTCTCCGTCGCCAAATTATCCTTCCGCTTCGTCTGGAGGGATGTGTCTGGCGCTGGTGCACGCCTTGTCGACCTTTCCGGCCGCAGCTTGCCTTCCTCTGCCTTGACACGGGCAACAATCTCCTCAGCCTGTTCACCCTGTTGGACTAACTGCTTCCAGGTGCGGCTTTCAGCAACTCCTATTTGAGCAAGGAGTGAGGTTTGGAGATTGTGGCGGCATGTTTCCACCAGGGTGGCCTGGGTCATACCGCTTGGGCACGGAGTGCCGTGTTCCGAAATCTTTCCACGAAAGATTTGACGGACTCCCCTCTCCGCTGTTTGGTATCTAAAAGGGTGGGCATTGTGACTTCGGAGTCATCTTCGAAGAAGCGTGTCAAGAACAGCTTCTCTAGATCCCCCCAGTTCTTGATAGAACCCTCGGGAGCTTCATAAACCACTCAAAAGCCAACCCTTTCAGGGTGCCGATGAACAGTCGCGTCAGGATGGCGTCATTATCTACTACATTCCCGGTCTGGGATTTGAAGTAGTAGATGTGCTGGTTGGGTGACCCCTTCCCGTCGAATGCTTGGAGGGTTGGAGCCTTGAACTTAGGAGGGTATGGAACTAAGTCCCACTCAGCCGGATAGGGCCGGACCACTCCAGCTTCTTGGAGGTCCTTGCGATTGGCAAGGGCCTCGAGGCGTCGTTCCAATTGACTCATCCTCTTAGCATGAGTCTTCTCCTGGTCTTGGTCGCTTCTTGCCTGCGACGAGGGCTTGGACACATCCGAGGTAGATCGTCGTGTCTCGTCGGAAGGTTCGGAGGGTGGGCTTCCTCCCTTTCTCCCTTTCCCCTTCGACCGTCTAGGAGGAGATCTCGCTCTTTCTTCGAGCAATTTCTCAAGCATATGCTTGAGGGAGTCGATGGATCACTGTTGAGAGGCGATTATATCCATCTGGTGCTTCTGCGTCTGTTCTAAACGCCTGGCCGTCTCCTCAGGAGTGTCTGCCATGTAGGCGGAAGCCTCCTTCTCGACGGAAGAGTTTGAAGCCTGCGACTCCACTATAGCGGAGTGAGAATCACCCATTCTAATGCCGTGGGCTAAGGCATTATAGTCAATTGGGGGAATGGCCCCTGTCCGGGTGCGAGTGTGTTGATACACCCCCTCCGGCTCAGAGTCAGATTCCTCTGAGTTGACCATTGGTTGTTTTCCCTTGCTTCTGCTAGTCATGTTTGCAGTAAGCTCCGGGTATTCAACATCTGAGAAGGTTCTCCTCCTGTGGGAGCGTCTTCTTTTGGCTGACGGGGGAATCAGGGTCAGCTGTCTGATTAAGGACTGCTGGTGCACGCCTGATCCATAATGGCATCCAGAGAGCATATGGATGAGTTGTTGACAGCAGCATGACGAAGTGGCTTGATTGGCACTTCTTTTCCTTGTCAAATAATCCCTCAAATCCGTGGGAGGGGGATTAAAGAGACTGGTCTCGCAACGTCGAAGACGGGAGACAGTCATGTGCTGTTCAGCCTGGACGCAGACTTCAGGGACGCGGCTCTCATGACGCGGCTGTATGACGCGCGCGCGCGAGTCTCGCGTTGCTGCCTGATGCGTTTAGGCAGAGTTGCTTGAGAGAGAGTGGGCTGCTGGGCCCCACGCCTATGAGTGCGTACTTCCTGCGTTTGAAAAGACGCGGAGGTTTCACCCTGGCGTTTGATGAGTTGGTCCTCAGAGGACTCAACTTGAGGGGTCTCGCGTTTGGGTTGCCAAACGCGGATCTCACGCACTGGACGAGGTGCGGGTAAGGCATCAGATTGTACGCCGCGTCCACCCCCAGTCAGACAACCAACGGTTCCGACTTGGAGTTGACGCGCGCGTCTCCTCTGTCGACGCTCAGCATTCCGGTTGCGGCGAGGAGGTGGAGAGAAACCAACAACATCCTGATTTATAGAACCAAGAGTGTTCACCACGCGGGTCTCCTGAGAGACGTTGACGCGGGTATTCTGCGCGACGCAGTTGATCGCAGCAGCAGTGGTGCCTGGGACCACGCGGGCCTTCTGGGAGGCGTTGGCGCGTGTGTTCTGTGCGACGCGGTTGATCGCAACAGCAGTGCCTGAGGTCACGCGGGCCTTCTGGGAGGCGTTGGCGCGCGAACTTGTCTTGGCACAGTGGGCATCGGCACCCGGCAGAGCCTCAGATTGGGCTTCGGGTAGCTTTTCAGTTGAGACCCTGCGGCAGACGCGGGTCTTTGGGCTCTTGGAGCCAGAAGAGAGGAACTCTTCATACTTCGCCTGGTCGAACTCGACAACGAGTGTTTCGACCATCTTCCCTTACGGAGAACATCATCCTGCGCCACGATCTGTTCGTCAGTGACGAAAGTAGTCCCCAGCGGAGTCGCCATCTCTTGTTCGACACGGAGAAGGGGGGTGGCTGGTGTAACGTTTCCTTGAATCAGACGAAAAAATTACAGCCGGCTTAATCTTCCGGTTACAAGGGAGGGAGAATATTGAATCTTGAATTCCCCCTTTGTTTAGTGCTGGGTTCTTCGGGTGGCGGTGGAGAGTGAATCTTGTTCTCCGTTGACCGGATGACTGTTTGGACCGTCGGGGATCTTCTCTTCGGTCGGTAGAGGGAGTAACTCAGCTCCGTCTACCAAAACTCTAGAAGAGGAGGTAGGCGAAGAGCGGCTAGTACTCAGTAAGCTCGCTGAAGGGTTTTCTCTCTCTCTGTCGATGATCTCTCCTTTTCTTCTCGGAATCTCTCTCTTGCCCGATAATCGTCGTCCTTTTTTTTCCTCTCCTTTTGTCCCCAATAGTGACGGGACTATTTATAGGGTTTTAGGGGGTGATCGTGCCCCTAAAAGTGCTCCACGATGAGGGCCAACTTCCCCGCTACATGGGCGGTGGATGGCGCCATAATCGGGGTGGTTACAACCAAGGTGGGGGCACCTTGTTGCTGAGACGCGGGTGTTGAGCCAACGCGCCTTGATGCTGAGACGCGGGCTTCGGGCCGACGCGCCTTGATGCTGAGACGCGGGCGTTGAGCCAACGCGCCTTGATGCTGAGACGCGGGCGTTGAGCCAACGCGCCTTGATGCTGAGACGCGGGCGTTGAGCCAACGCGCCTTGATGCTGAGACGCGGGCTATCTCTCGCGTCTTGATTGTCACATTTAGCCTTGCGCCTGGATCTTGGATCTCTGTGTTTTGGTGGCTTGTCTTGGTGATTTTTAGACAGCCTACAATCGTATATACCATTTGTTGATTGACCTATGTTTACTTTCAATTGGTATCAAGATGCTACTTTGACATATTTTCAATTGATATCCTAATTGAATGTCACCCATATTTGGTTTTTGTTTTTGTTTTAGACAAAAAGGGGGAGAACATATTTTTTATTAACCCTTTATTGATTCGTTGTTTCGAACAAAAAGGAGAAGAAAAATCTATTGTTTTAGTTTTGCTTTTACCCTTTTCTTTGTATTAAAAAAAGGGGAGAAGATTTTGTTTTGTTTTGGTTTTTACCCCTTTGTTGATGATTGACAAAAATGGGGAGAAAGATTTTGAGTTTGTTTGAGTTTTATATATGCATATTTATGTTTTGCATATATTAAGTTTAATTTAGTTTAATTTTAATTGGTATCTAGAGCATGTTTTGTTTTTGAACATTTCATTGGTATCTAGAACCTTTTATTATTTATGCATAGATATGCATTCATGTTTAAGAGCCTTTATTGCATATTATTTATGTTTACTTGTTTATGCATGAGTTAAGGGGGAGTTTCTTTGAAGCTTAACTTTAATCCATGCATATATAACTCCATGAGTTTTGTCATCATCAAAAAGGGGAGATTGTTGGCCCGGAGGCCTTCCTCTCTAGTTTTGATGATGATTAACTCATGTAGTTATGTTTACTAATAATCTTGTGATTTTAGTTTCAGATCATGTAACAAGATATTAGTTGGTAATTGCTTCAAAAAGAGGAGTTTGGAAGCCTTCACTTGGTGATTCCCATGCCGAGCATCAAGATCATACTTTTGCACTCGATGGATCACGTTTGGGATCGAGTCGGCTTGAAGATTGAAGATCGTCAAGAAGACTTAGGTATCCTAATTTAGTTTAGTGTGTTTTAGATCCATTTGTAAAGATAAGAATAGTTGATATGCTCAAGTGCACAACACTCACGTTTTATGTTTGGATTTGGTTTTCATGAATAGTTTAGATCAAAACAAGTTTAAATGGTTTTTATGTATATTAGATGTGTTCAATATACATACATGCTTCATATCTTAAACAAACTTATTTTGATATGTCTATTCATGAGTTTTAGGAAAAATCAGATTTCCTATTGAAAAATACAAGTTTGATAAAATACATGTTTTGATTTTGGTAAAAATGTTAAGACACAAAATAGTTTCATATGCTTGATATTTGAGCTAAAATATTTATCACATGTTTACATATCAATGCAAAAAGATAAAACTATTTTTGGGTATTTTTACAAGAGATAAAGAATTTTTAGAAATATTTTTAACATGTGTTTCTGTCCCAGATTTATGGCTGACAGGCCTGGTCGGCCGACCGCACGGGTCGACCGCACTAAAGGCCGGTCGACCCCTGCGGTCGACCGACGTGCACAGGGTTGTGCACGTTTGGCAGACACAGGGACGGTCGGCCGGGCGGCCGACCGGACCAGAAAGCTCTGCTCTCTGTATCTGGGCGGTCGGCCGAGCGGCCGACCGGTTTGCCCAACGGTCAGAAATATGACCGTTGGCGGTCGGCCGGCCGGTCGGCCGGCCGGCCGGCCGCTAGGCCTGTCAGGCTGACAGATCAGCCTAACGGCTAGTTTTGTTTTGGGGCTATAAATACCCCATTGCTTGGTGTTTTTAACTAAGATTTTAAGAGCCAAAATTTCTCTGATATTCAAGTGTTTTAAACAAGTTTTTAAAAGAGTTTAAGTGCCAAAAAGATCTATCTTTATTTTGTTTTAGGTTTTTGGAAAAATCAAAGAAAAGAGTATTTTGGGAGATTTGTCTTGGTTTTCTTTTTCTATCTTTACAAGAGTTTTCCCAAGTATTTTTGTTTGAGTTTTTGTTTTCCAAACACCTAGTTTTTCACACTTGAGCTATATCTTCTATCCTATTCTATTAGGATCTTGTTTTGTGGAAAAGAGAAAAGAAAGAGAGATTGTTTGTGGTTGAAAGAAACCACTTGTTGTACACCCTTACTTTTATTGTATCCCTCTTTGGTAGAGGTTGATCGGGTGATTGGTTTGCTCCCTCTTTGGTAGAGGTTGAGGCTTGTGGTTTGCTCCCTCTAGTGAGAGGTGGAGATTGATTGTAACCCTCTTCAGTAGAGGTGTTGGTTGCTGTTTGGCTACGGGCCTACCCCTCGGTTGTGAGGCGGTGTTTGAGAGAGGAGTTCGGTACTCCTATTATTGTAACAAATCCTACTCGGTGGAGGTTCCCTCGGTGGGAGATAGTGGATTGGAAATCCTTCACGGTGGTGAAGGCGGGGATGTAGAGCTAGGTGCTCGAACCTCGAAACATATCTTGGCCTTTGCGTTTGATCCATTGTCTCTCAACTCTCTCTCTCTCTTTACATTTGTGCAAAGCATCTTTCTTCATTCATAACATTCATTGCTTGTGTTGTGCCTTGCATATTTCATATTGCTATATCTTGTATATGCTTGGTTGTTTGGGTGTGCCTCACTTATACTTAACCACAAGAGCTTCACATAGCACCTCAACCCATATCTAGGGAAATTAAGAGGAGTTAGTCCAGAGCCATTCACGGGGAATTCGGCTACACTTGTGTGTTATATTAAGTGTGTTGCAAAATTTGCATTAGCTTCCGCATTTAGAGCATTTAGTTTCTAGATTAGCACTTACACCTATTCACCCCCCCTCTAGGTGTGCTTTCAAATTGGTATATTCATTTTCATACATATATATATATGATTTGATTGTTCTTACAATATCTTTATCTTTACATCTTTAAGCACAAATTTTGTTTATGCTAAGCTTGACTTAAATTTAAATGCTAAATAAGCTTATGCATTATTTTCAAGTGGTATTTCAACTGACTTTTAATTGGTATCAAATTTTTATTTTGCTAAGAAATTTCAAAATTATGTTTTGTTTTAAAAAATTTCAAAGTTTTATTTTAAAATTTGTTAATATATATTGCTTATATGCAAGGGAAGCTTAACATCTTCTCTATATATAGATTCATATTGAGTGTATCTCAAATTGAGGAGCTTGACATCTTTTCTTTATGTGGTACACGTGTGTAGAGGGAGCTTAATATCTCTGCTTATACATTGTATATTATGTTTTACGTGAGTTAGGGCCTTGTCATCCTTTCTTCATGTAATGCATGTATGTAGGAGAACTAATTTTATGTCTCTCTTCTTCATGAATGTATATCGCATATATATATCTTTATTATTTGATCTGTTTTCGCCCCTTTGTTAATGAATTGACAAAAAAAGGGAGAAGAATTTTGAGATTTTATATATGCATGTTTATTTTCTTGTTTATGCAAAAAGGGGAGAAGAATTTGGCGAGTTTATGCATATATGTTTTTATTTAGTTTATGCACTTTATTGAATATCTTTATGTTTATTGCTATGCATGAGTTAAGGGGGAGCTTCTATGAGGCTTAACTTTAATACATGCATATATAACTCCATGAGTTTTGTCATCATCAAAAAGGGGGAGATTGTTGGCCCAAAGGTCCATCGCTCTAGTTTTGATGATGATTAACTCATGTAGTTATAGTACTAATGATCTTATATTTATTTAATCTCAGATATTTGATCAAGATCTTAGTAGTTGTTTAGCTTCAATAAAGGATTCGAAGTCAAGTTTTGAAGCTAGCACGTGTTGATTTAAGAGCTCGCGCATCAAGATTGCATCAAGTACTCAAGAAGAGTCTTGCTCTTTGAATCAAGATTTGGACCAAGTCAAGAAGGAGAAGAAGATTTTCAACAGAAGATTTTCAAGAATACTTGTGTCATGTTTGTAAGTGTTAAGGTTCATTTTTAGATAAAATGTAAATGATAGATTAGTTGTGGATTGCTCAAGTTCATATACACACACACAATTTATATGTGTTTTCATAAGATAGTTTTGAGTTTAGAAAAATATCGTTTTGAATTTATCAAAGCTTATTTTAAAGCTTATTGTCAAAAACATAGATATTTCATCTCATATGTGCAGTGGATCATATACATACACACTAAGCTTCAAAAGTGTTTAAAATATCTTGTTTTTGTATTTGGAGAAGTTTTGAAAAAAATCATTTTTCAATTTGGAGATTGTTTTTGAAAAATACAGATTTTTGTTTAAGACAAAATTTTTATATTACAAAAATGGTTCAAAATGTTTATAATATGTGTTGAACTTTGATCAAGCATATTTGTACATCAAAGTATTTCAATGAACCTATTTTTGTAGATTTTATATGATTTTAAGGGATTTTATTAAAGTTAAAAAGACCAAGTTTTAATCCCAAAAAGTTTGCTGACCAGGCTGTTTGGCGGTCGACGGATCGGTCGACCGAGCCAGAAGTCGGTTGATCGGGCGGTCAACTGATGTGCACAGAACGTGCACAGCCAGGGCCGGTCGACTGTGCGGTCGACTGTCCAAAGAGCTTTGCTCTCTGGATCTGGACCTGATCGACCGCCCGGTCGACCGTAGGTCAAGCCCAGTGCACGGTCGACCGGGCAGTCGACCGGCGGGCTGCAACGGTCAGAAATTTGACCGTTGTCCGGTCGCTGGTCGGTCGACCGACAGCAGCATCAGCTGCTGATTTGGCCTGCAATGGATAGTATTTAGGAGCCTATAAAATGGGGTTCTCTTAGGCGGTTTTTCCATAAGATTTCAAGAGAGTTTTTGTGCTAGTTTTTCCTACCCCTCTAAGTGTTTATCTCCACTTATTTTAGGGCTAATACATTCATATCAAAAGGAGAGTTTTCAAGAGTGATTTTCAAAAGAGATTTCTTAAGTTTTTCACCACAAATCTATCCTAGTTTTTCTCACACATACTTTTGCTTTCCATTGCTATATCAATCCTATAGGAGATTTATTGTGAGAGTATTTTTAAGTGATCAAAGTGTTGAGATCACCAAAGTGTTCATCTTGTATTTAAGGAGGCGAACTTGCGGGTTCGTGTTGTTTCGAGTTCTTGTGGGAGCTCGGTGTAGAGGTGCGACCTCGGCAAGTTAGTGTGCTTGCGTGTGTTGCTCTTGTGGGAACAAGAGAGGGACTAGTGAGTCAAAGAGTTCTAGTATGAACTCCTTATAGGTGTTGCGATACCGAGTGATACGGTGGGATCGTTTATAGTGAAAATCTTTCATAGTGTTTAAAGGCAGGGACGTAGAGTAAGGGTGCTTGAACCTCGAAACAAATCTCCTGTATTTGCGATTGCTCTCTATCTCTCACTTGTATTTACATATTTTGTGCTCTATTGTTATATGCTTGGGATTGTTTGCTCACACTTGTATTCAACCAAGAGACCCTTCACCGGAAATTTGGTTACACTCTTGTGTTATATTTGGTGTGTTTTGAATAAGAGTTTTTAGTTTGCTTAAATAGTTTTTAATTTCGAATTAATTTATTATTAGATTAGCTGACTAGTTCACCTATTCACTCCCCCTTTAGGTGACCTACAACAACATGCCCCTGAATTTAACTGCATTCGTGTCCGCACCGCAGCTCATAGGCGCACGCGCCACCCAAACCCGGCCCCGGCTCGGCGTGTGTGCACGCGTGTAGGGATGTGACCCATGGCCCAACACTCATAACAATAGGCATGGGAGAAGTTGGTATATATACTACCCAATCTCTCATCTCCTATGCAATGTGGGACTAAATTCAAAAACAAATAAGAGAAAAAATCAAGTGTTCCCTTTAAACTCAAAACACTTCCAATAAATATTAGTGTGTGCGCACCCATGTAGATATAGGACGAGTCACTTATAATTTGCTTGTATCTATATATTTTGTCTTCTAAGTTTTTATTCACTACTTTCAAATCTATGTAGTATATTTACAAACTCGTGACATGCATATTCGATCACGAAAACTTACGACTTGAGTCTATAATTTTGTTAAAAACTTAATTTGATTTACTTTCAACTATTATAATCAACAACTATAAACACAAAATGATCATTATCTTGACTAAATTTCCATTTACACTATTTTATTCCCTAAAAATAGTGTTTAATCCACCAGTTAATATTCTTCTCTTTTCTATATTCATTAATAAAATCTAAGAAAATTTATCTTGCACGGGATCGGATTACTCGCTTGTCCTAGAGAGACCTTGAGGTTAAAACATGTTGGACTCGTCCCCATTTAGAGATTCTCTATAGAAATTCTGATTTTTAAAAGTTTTGCGTGTAGGCCTGAAAAATTCACTCGTCGAACTTATCGAAACCCAATCTCCTAGTTGAGATCGCCAACCTCCTTTTCTGCCCTTGTTGCGCCTCCTGAGGAGGTGAGCTTGTCGTCCAACAGCCCCAGGCCGCCGTTGTTCTGAAGCTATCGCGGCTGCTCCTTGCGTGGCCGCAGCAGCTGCCCTCCACTCGGCCACGGTGGCTGCCTCCGATCCACGCGCGCCGCCTGCAGAGGGAGAGGAGGCAGAGGAAAAATGAGGGGGTAGTCGTAGGTGTGTGGGGGGAGAGGGAGAGAGAGAGAGAGAGAGAGAGAGAGAGACACAGAGAAAATGAAGGGGCAACTACTGTTAATCAATTTTTGGGAGATGTTTATTCATCTATACAAAATTCCCCATTTCACTCTCCATCTCACACTTGGCCATACATGGGTGAGATTGAATCTCATCCATCCAGCTCATCAAGCCATGCATACCGACTTCTCCACTACACATTTTATTTTTGGGCCTGTTTAGTTAAGGGTAGAAGTGAAGAAGTGGTAATAGTTTCCTTTGAAACTTGAAAATTGGTTAGTAAGTTTTTCGGTATTTGGATGTTGTTGGGAAGTGTGGTTTGAAAAATATTATGTTATTTCCGGTATTTGGATGGTAATGTGGAAGTGGAAGTGGAAAAGTTGACCACAAAGTTGACCGCAAAATAATATTTAAATAAAAATTAATTAAGAAAAATAAAAAATAGACTGTAATTAGAATGCGAGTGAGATTTACATAATAAAAAAAATTAACTATTTTATGTTACAACTTATTACTAATGAGATTTACATGACCACAATTAACTGTAGCACTCTGAAAGTGAGGAAATGGTTGTGTAAAGAGAAAAGAGAAAAAAAAAAAAGGGATTTTCTTATTTTTCTTTTTCGATGTTTGGATAGATAGGGAAGTGAGCAATTACACTTCCTCATTTCCTTATTTCCGCCCACTTCCTTGCATTTAAACACCCCATATAAGTATCCATACACCTCATGTCATAATAACCATACTATTATTCTTAATAGTATGTACATATGTACTTGTCTATACATATATCTATATGATTAAAATATACGCACGTACATGCATTCTACACACACACACACAATATTTCTTATGAAATTCCCAATCAAAAGATTATTGTTATTATTATGAAAATTAAATCTTAATTAAGAAGTATGGAAAAATCTTATCATATATACACACTGACACACACACATACATACATAAGGGTTTCTGTACCTCAGCTGCCAGCTAAGAGAGTTTCTCAGCCTGTGGGACATGACAACATAATAGCCACGAATTTGTCATTAGTTTGGCGGACAAAAACCAAAAAATTCCCGCCTGAGTAAGTATCAGTCACTTCAACAATCGCATTGAAGAAAATACCCTCACTCACAACTTTTTACTGTATGTAAAACCTTTTCTTTAAAAAAAATTACATATCTGAAATTTTCAGTTCGTCAATCCGAAAAGTTTAGTGTTATTTTTTCCTAAATTTTTCGATCTTTTCGTTCAAAATTTTAGTTTTTTATAAAAACGATCTAATCAAGATGGCGCCCAAGAAATCATCTGCGGAAAAGGTAAAGAGGAAACCAAGAATTTTTTTTTAGGTTCTGTAATCCTTAATGGTTATTTTTCAGTTTTGATTCCCTTTCTTTTTTTATAGAAAATTTCATATTTTAATTTAACTTCAATTAAAAGTGTTTGATGAACTGAATTTTATCGAAAAAATTCTATTTTTTCTTAAAATTTTCAAGAATCTTGGTTTTTAAAAATAAAATAGTTAATTTTTTTTAAAAGCTTGCGACCATGGTCGCAGATAAGAGAGAGAGTCATTTTTTTATTTAAAGAAGTAAGAATCTTTAATCCAAGTCACCGTTTAAAATGAAAATAAAAATAGGAATTAACGATCTTATTGGAGATTTATTTTTTTTAAATTTTTTAATTTTTTTATCACAGTGACCAAGGTCAAAAGTTATTTTTTTCATTCCCTTTTTTGTCGACTTGGGTCGCAGTTATTTGTATTAGCGTTTTAGGTTTATGCAACCTTTGTCGCAGTATTTAAAAATATTTTTTTAAATATTATTAACGTCCTTTTTTTTAAGATTATTTTTTAAAACTCTTCGACTGATATAATGTTGCCGTTCGTTTTCTCATTTTTAGGGGTCTGATCACAGTCTGTTCTAATAAGTTAGCCTAATAGGATACTGCGACCCTGGTCGCAGTATGAAGAAACAAAGGCCCCTTCATGATAAATTATTTGTGTTAATTAGAAAATTGTGTCTTCTATCACAGTGTAAAATAACAGTGCGACCTTGGTCGCTGTGTTTTATGTTCTGCTAAGTTAGCTTAATAGGACAATACGACCCCGGTCGTAGTATGAAGAAACAAAGGCCTCATTGGTTAATTATTTGGTTTAATTATAAAATTGCGACCAATGTCGCAGTGTAATATATCAGTGCGACCTTGGTCAGAGTATTTTATAGTTTATTAAAGACTGTTGCGACCAAAGTCGCACTTTTTTCTTTTCAAATTGTATTTAAAAGTACATGAGCTTTCCTAAAAAAAGTACATAAGAATTGTAAAAGCTGTATGCTTCTTTATCTGTAAAAAACTATTTTCCTAAAAAAATAATGAGCTTTAGACATTTATCTATGTGAATTCTGATCCTACAAAACAAATTATTAAACTAAATAAAAAGAAATAATTAAAAATCACGCGTCTGAACTATAATAAATAAAACTGCGACTAAGGTCGCAAATGTAAAGATAGATGTAACTTCTGAATAAAAGACTGTGACCGTAGTCACAGTTCTTCGTATGGCCAGATTTTTTAAAAAAATGTGAATAATAACTGAGAAAATTTGTCATTAATATATACTGCGACCTTAAGTCGCAGTTCTTAAAATTTAGTGTATAAAAATAAATAATTGAAAATTACACGTCTGAACTATAATAAATAGGACTGTGACTATGGTCGTAGTTGTAAAAGATAACTTTGACCACTGGAAAATTGGTTTTAATACATACTGCGACCGTAGTCACAGTTCTTACAATTTACTTGTTGATTATTAAATAATAATAAGATGATCAATAGTGTTTTTGAACCGGCTATTACAACCAGCGCCAGTGATCACCACCGTTACAATAAATTTAGCATGTGTAAATCGTGCAATTATAAATGTTCATTAATTTCGCATTCTTGTCCGCATTCTTGTTAGGTATATACTATCCCTATTCTCCAAGGAGAGAACACTGCTTTCCTAATCCTGAGAGCACACACCCCACAACTACTCCAGGCAGTTCTCCTCTGCTAGTGCACCAACACGCCCGCAGTTGTTCTCTACGCGGTCCTTTCTCCTCCATACCGGTAGTTATCCTCTGACGGTCCTTCTATCACGCCCGCAATTGTCCTCTGCGCGATACCTCCATCCACTATCCCGGCAGTTGTCTCCTGTCGGTCCTTCCTTTCATTCCACCTATTGATTTTCACTTCCATGGTCTTAGGCCGGCGTTATACCGATTTTCCTAACTTGAAATGTGTCATTTTATGTGTGTGCTCTAATAGGTACCGTCCGGAAAGCACCCAAATTGCTTATGATGAATTTAATCCATGATAAGTCAGTTTTTATCCACCACACATTTCATAACCAAAAGTAGTCTTTTCTTTTGGGGGAGATCAAAACACAACCTTTTGAAAAAATAAAAGAAGAAGACCAAGTAAGGGGTTTTAATTTTGCTACGACCTCCAAATTTGCCCCCTTCAGAAGTAGTAAAGATTTCAGTCAGCGGACGGTAGGGATGTCAAACGGGCCAGACCCGGTCGACCCCGGGCACAGCGGGCCAAAGGCTTGGCAGAGCCCGCCCCACCCGACCAAATAGAGGCTGGGCCGACCCAGCCCGGGCCGGTTGGGGGACTCGGGTTTGGCTTGCAACCTGGCTGGCCTGGACCTGTGTCAGACTCAGGCCGGTTCAGGCCAGCCTGGATATTTAAAAATAAAAATAAAAAATTGTAAATAAATACAATTTTCTCCTTACATTTTTTTCACAATTGTTGGGTGGCTTAGTTGGTCATCAGGCTTGTGTAGTTGTGGTTGAGGTCATGGGTTCAAACCCAGGGGTTAACAAATTTTCTTTTGACATTTTACTTCCCCCATGGAGGGGGTGGCTGGCGATGGAGGACGATGGAGGATGTGGATGTGCCTGGGAGGGCGGTGGTGGGGGGTGGCAGGGGGCAGAGGAGGCGGCGGTCCGGGGGAGTGGGGGGCCTGAATAGGGTTGAGGGGCGCGATGGAGGGGGCGGCCCGGGTGGTGGCGGCGGGTCGGGCCGGGCGGGCCGTGCCAGGTCCGGGTATGAGTTAGGCCAGTCCGCGGGCCGTGGGCCGCCGAAGGCGAACCCTGGCACAGCCCGTGAGGGAGCCGTGCCCGGCCGGTTTACCAGGCGAGCGGGGTTGTGCCCGGGGCTACCCGGGTTGTACCAGTGCGGGTTGCCATGCCAGGCTGGGCCGACCAAGTTGACAGCCCTAGCAGACGGCAGAATCCAGACCATCAGCTCAGAAATAATCATCCTACGTGGCATTGAACCTGGCCCACCTGGCTTCCCTGCAACCGATAACATCTCAAACAGAGATATCGGTTAATCAACAACCAGATAAGGGGAGATAAGGACCCAGACCCTCTCATTGGTCCTCTCAAACTCCACACCTCATCTCTGCCGTCCGTTCACAAAAAAAAAAAAAATCTGAATCAGACACCATTCATGAATCTGAGACCACGAGCGTCCCTCACCAATTCAATACAAAAACTCCTCCTCAGACCCCAAACAGAGAGCATCCACCCAGCATCTCCTTCACCTCTCATTCCCAGAATTCATTCACTGAAGCGGCGGAAAGATGGCGACTGTCACGACTCAGGCCTCCGTTGCCACTCTCCGCCCACTGGCATCGGCATCGAGATCGAGGTCCGGATTCCTCACTGGCTCTTCCGGCAGACTCTCTAGAGAATTCATCATGGCGAAATCCTTGCCGACCTCCACCTCCGCCTCCGCCTCCTCCTCCTTCAAGGTGGTGGAAGCCAAGAAGGGCGAGTGGCTCCCCGGTCTCGCTTCCCCACCTACCTCAATGGCAGGTAATTATTGGGTTCGGTTCATGTGTGTGAGCCACACACACATACAATAAGAGGGCCAATCATGCGTTGACACGTGGATTGGATCTCTTATAATATGGTATGTGTGTGGGCCTCACACACATATTATAAGAGATTACAAGAGATCCAATCCACGTGTCAACGCGTGATTGGCCCTCTTATTGTATGTGTGTGTGGCTCACACACATGAACCGAACCCGGTAATTATTATTTGAATTCTGTACTTGGTGCTTTGCGACGACCAACTGTCAACCTGCCATCCGACATAAAATACTGAATTTTGTGTTGCTTGTTTCCTCCTGCTGCAGCCTGCCAGGAGACAACGGGTTCGACCCCCTCGGGCTGGCAGAGGACCCAGAGAACCTCAAGTGGTTCGTGCAAGCAGAGCTGGTGAACGGGCGATGGGCAATGTTGGGGGTTGCCGGCATGCTGCTGCCGGAGGTCTTCACCAAGATCGGCATCATCAACGTACCCGAGTGGTACGATGCCGGCAAGTCTGAGTACTTCGCCTCATCATCCACCCTCTTCGTGATCGAGTTCATCTTGTTCCACTATGTCGAGATCAGGAGGTGGCAAGACATCAAGAATCCTGGCAGTGTCAACCAGGACCCCATCTTCAAGCAGTACAGCCTGCCAAAAGGCGAGGTCGGCTACCCCGGTGGCATCTTCAACCCCCTCAACTTCGCCCCAACACTTGAGGCCAAGGAGAAAGAGCTTGCCAACGGTACCCAATTCAACTAATTCCCAAATAGAATTGCCTTGCATTCTCTCTCTATATTCTGATTAATAATAAATATAATCTAATGATGGCTTAATTTGGAGAACAGGAAGATTGGCAATGTTGGCATTCCTGGGGTTCGTGGTTCAGCACAATGTGACAGGGAAAGGGCCTTTTGAGAACCTCCTGCAGCACCTCTCTGATCCATGGCACAACACCATCATCCAAACATTTAAATGAGCAACAACAATTAATGATGATAACAGGCTTAATATATGCATAGCTTGTTTTCTTCTTTCTTTTTTCCCTTCCTTTGTGTAAACTACCTCTTCTTCAAATGGCTCTGGTTGAGTGACCGCAATGTGAGCGTGTGTAATATGATCAGAGAGAAAAGAAATGGGGGATTCCATTGTACAGAGCTGCACCTTGTTCAATTGGCCTAGAATATCAACCACAATCTCTTCTATATGTCGTTTTTCTTGTTTCCACAACAAAGAAAATGCTATTATAATTATATATTAGTAAAAAACAATATCATTAATATCTGAGATCCTTTGACAAGTAGTATTTGCATAACAGAGCTAAAAGGAGGAGAAATTTCCAGCCTCTTAGTCGAAATAATTATTTTCCCCCATAAGATATCTGAAAGGATGAAAAGTTCTGAGTCTTGTGATTCAGAGATGCTGGATTTTGGTTTACAGCTTGTATCATTTAGGAGGGAGGAGGAGGAGGAGGATTTCCCTCAGGGAGTTAGTACAATGAGCCTAAAATATATGTTACAAACACACAGTTACACGTAATATGGTCACAATGGGTAGATTTATGTAACCCCTTTATAGTGGTAATATACAAGAAGAAAGATTCAGGCTTATGCCTTGGAGAAAAAAATAATAATAAAAGAAAGAGGGGGTGTTTTCCTGTGTGAAATATACCTAGAATGATCCAAGAATCGAATGTGCTAAAATCATCCGAGCCTAGTCAAGTTACTGTACAGTATAGCACCTTGAAATCTTGAATCCTTGTTAGTATTGTAAATGACCTCATATTATTTGTAAACTAGTAGCACTGGACCGCTTTGAATTATCATGCCTGATTCGGTTGCTGCAGAAAATAGTAAGAAAACCTTAATATACTGAAAAATTAACTCCTATGGAAATTAAGTATCAAGAAACAAGAAAGCACAGGCAACTGCATAGATAGGAAATTTCCGCATCTCATCATGGCAAGTTCATTTGAGGGCATATTCAGGACACGACTTGCTAAATTAAATTGTATTGACTGAAGAGTATTCTCTTTAAAAAGACTAACTTCAAGATATTTACACGACGAGTGGTTACAGTTCTGCCAATAAGTGGATGGAGAAGGTTTGGTTAAACTTGCTTCATGCTATTCAAGGAATGAAGGATTTAGGTGCCCTTGGTATTGTAAACTACATATTCCTACACGGATGGCATTGATTTCTTTTGCTGATATAGACATTTATAATTATAGAAGAGAATTAAAACAAAATGAAGAGAGAGGAAAAAAAACCGACCTGAGGTTAAGGCTGGTCATCAAACATCCCAACACCACAAGATCCAGATGTTGAAGCCCATGTTTGAATGTTCACATCATAGTCAGGCCGGGGTGGCTCAAAGCAGTTAAGCTGGTAATCTACTGGACCCTCCTGCATGTTAACTTCTGCACCAGACTTGAACTTCTTTTCACTAAGCAAATTTAGAGAATAAGATGAGTAAGGATATTTTCCTCCAAGCTCTAGCCTTAAGCATGAATTTTGGTTCAACTCATTCAAGGCTTCCTCCTGGTTTTGCTTATTCACCTCTGTTTGCTTTCCTGTGCTGAAGTAACCAGTAAAACCTTGAAGAGATGTATCTGTGGAGCACTCAATATCCCTGAAACACAAAGCAGACACATATATACCACATTAGCATATAGACAGGAATTTTAGTACTGCGCTTCGCTTAGAACATTGTAAAATAGATTCGCTGGGTTCAATATTTGGATCAGCTTTTCTGACTGGTATTTGTAACTCAAACTAGATGTGGTTTAACCCCACCAGTGCATCGTCCACTGCTTGTCCCAAGCCAGGATAAAAGAGGAGGATTATGGTAGGCCTGTGACAGCCAACGTAAAATATTGTCACATATTATGAACATGAACCAAGAACTAAATTTCGTTGGAGCGTTCCCCACTGAGCGACGAGCTACATCGGAGCCCGGGTGTACTGAAAAGTGGGCAAGAGTTGCTAGGTCATCGTCCAGAAACGACGCGCCACATCGGAGCCCGAATGTGGTGTCAAATGAGTAAGGATTCCCACATTTTTATGAGCGAGTGAGGGTTAAGAAGTTAGCTCATGAATATAGGATTAAGTTAGCATCATTGAACGTATGTTCTCTTACATGTAGATTAGCAGAGTTAGTTGATGCTATGCTTAGGCAGAATGTTAATATTTTGTATGTGCAGGAAACTAAGTGGGTAGGTGAAAAAGCTAGAATTATAGAGATTTGGGGTTATAAACTTTGGTATATTGGTAGAGATAGAAATCATAATGGGATGGGTGTGATCATAGATAAACAATGCTTGAGGACGTAGTAGAGGTTAGGAGAAAGGGTGATAGGATTTTACTAGTTAAACTTATTTTGGGTAGGGAGATTTTTAATGTTATTAGTGTCTATGCACATCAAGTAGGACTTGATGAGTCAAGTAAGCGTCAATTTTGGGAGGGTTTAGATGAGATTATGTAAGGCATACCCATTAGAGAAAAGCTTTTCATAGGCGGTGACCTCAATGGGCATGTAAAAACTAGTCGTTATGGGGTTTGATAGTGTACATGGAGGATTTGAGTTTGGGGAGAGAAATGAACCAGGTAACTCGATTCTAGATTTTATTTTGTCATATAATTTGATCTTAGCGAATACTTGGTTTAGGAAGAGAGAGTCTCACTTGATCACTTTTAGAAGTGGATCAAGTGCGAGCCAAATAGATTTATTTTTAACTAGAAAAGTAGATAGAGGATGTATGGATTGTAAGGTAATACCAGGTGAGAGTGTAATAACCCAACATAGACTCTTAATTTTAGATGTCGGGATTAAAAAGAGATTTAAAATGATTAAACCAATGTTCTAAAAAGCGGTTTCAGTACGCAAGCGGTCCGAGAGCGCATAATGCTTAAACGGTTTAAACGGTGATTAAACGGATTATACGTTTTATTATTATAATATATAATAATATTATAATACTTAAAACATGAAAATATGAGTTCTATAAACTCCAAAAAGCATAAAAGATATAGTAAACATAACTTGAAAAATTAAATTGCTAGTATTAACAAGCATTTAAAAGTAATAATGACAATCTCCAACAACTATAGTTAAAAAATACTTATTAAATGAATAAATATATGTATTTCTTTCAAAAAAACATACTTCCAACAACTTTGGTTCACTGCTAGATGCAACTGCAAGTAATGTGTAACTCTATCCTTCTCACCCTTGAGGCACTCATCAACCTATTAAAAGAAATAAAGATCATTGGCAAAAACCTGAGCAAAATACATGCACGCGAGGGGGAGAGAGCTGACCAAAGAGAGGTCGTCGTCGACGCATGAGGAGGTCGTCGTCGACGCTTTGCTACTGACCAGAGAGCTAATCGCAGGGGAAGTCTTGAGGTCACAGTGGGAGGATCAACTGCAAGGGAAGGTCGTCGTCGAAGGGGGAGTTCGCCTCAAGAGGATCAGCGCTTTGTGAACTTCTTCGTCGTCGAGCTTCCGGAGCTCTAATCCCCAGGAGGATCGTCAACGCTGTGAGCTTCGATAGCTTCAGATAAAATCAGGAATTCGGGAGCTTCGTCATCTCGTCGTCACGAGCATCGAGAGATTCTTCATGAGATTCAGGAGCTTCGTCGTCGCCATAGGAGGATCGAGGATGCGGATAAATTTAGGGCTCGCGAGTCCTAATTCTCTAACACGTGACAATTTATATCCTCAATTACTGGGTCGAGTTTGAGTTCAGTTAGTTTAATGGGCTCGAAATTCGAATACATTTAGAAAATGATTGAATAACATTTAAACGGACGCTAATTAATCACCGATTCGACGCTTAATCATCGCTTAAGCGAATTAATCACCTGACCGAGTAATCAGACCGCTTTCTTCAAGTTCTGCTCGGTTTCAGGCCGAAAACATTTAAGCGGACGATTAATCGGCCGCTTAAACCTTTTTTTAGAATACTGGATTAAACATAAGTTAGATCGTAAGATTAAGTGGTGGCGGCTAAAAGAAGGTAACCAAGGAGTTTTTATGGATCGAGTAGTACATGAAGCAGATTGGATAGTTCAAGATGATCTCAATACAACATGAAACAAAATTGCTAGCTGCATTAAAAGAGTAGCTAAAAATGTACTTGGTGAGTCACGGGGTGATGCTCCACCATGTAAGGACACATCATGGTGGAATGAAGAGATAAAAGCTGCCATTAAGATTAAACGAGACTCATAGAGATTTGAAAAAAAATTGTGATGGAGTGAATTTTAAGAGGTATAAGCTAGCCAAGAAGGAGGTTAAGAAAGTTATTCAGAATGCAAGAGCTAAAGTGTACAAAGAAGTGTATGAGAAGTTGGACACTAAAGAGGTTGAAAAGGACATATATAGAATTGCTCGATTAAAGGAGAGAAAGACAAGAGACTTATGTACTGTGAGGTGTGTCAAATATGAGGATCAGAAGGTTTTAATTCAAGATGAAGAAATCAAAGAAAAATGGAGAGAGTATTTTGACAAATTGTTTAATGGTAGTTCTATTCAAGACTTGGATGACCTTACCATTCAATGCCAGGATATGAATCATAATTATATGCGTAGAATTAGCGAATCGAAGTTAAAGAGGCCTGAAGAATGAAGTCAAGGAAAGCTGTTAACCCGGATGGAATTCCTATTAAGGTATGGAGATGCTTAGGAGAGATAAGCGTGAGATGGCTGACAAACCTTTTTAACAAGAACTGGCTAACTAAAAAGATACCAAATGAGTGGAGGAAGAGTACCTTAGTACCTCTCTATAAGAATAAGGGTGATATATAAAGTTGTTCAAACTATCGTGGAATAAAACTCATGTGTCACATCATGAAGCTTTGGGAAAGGGTAATTGAACACAGGTTAAAGCAGAATGTTACAATATCAGAGAACCAGTTTAGGTTTATGCCAGGGCGATCGACAACAGAGGCTATTCATTTGCTTCGTCAACTTATAGAGCGATTTCGAGAGAGGAGAGAAATTTGCATATGATCTTTATTAATTTAGAAAAAGCTTATGATAAGGTGCCAAGAGAGGTATTATGGTGGACATTGATGAAAAAGGGAGTCCCTATAAAGTATATTGACATAATCAAGGATATGTACAATGTAGTAGTAGCAAATGTCAGAATGTGTGGAGGCATAACAAGTGATTTTTCTATCACAATTGGATTGCATCAAGGATCTGCATTGAGTCCATTCTTATTTGTCATAGTGATAGATGAGCTTACTAGAGCTATTCAGGATGAGATACCCTAGTGTGTGCTATTTGCTGATGATATTGTCCTACTCGATGAGACGAGAGCTGGGGTAAATGCTAAATTGGAGTTATGGAGACAAACTCTAAAATCTTGAGGTTTTAGATTAAGTAGGGCCAAAACAAAGTATATGGAGTGTAAATTCAGTATATAGGGAATCCGAGATTATACTATTGTGAGACCAGATGAATAAGAAATATCGATGAGCAATCATTTTAAATACTTGGGTTCTATTATCCAAAAGGATGGAGAGATCGATAGTGATGTCTACCATAAGATCCAAGCCGGCTGCTTGAAATGGAGGAGGGCAACAGGAGTTTTATGTGATCGTAATATTCCGTTATGACTGAAGGGAAAGTTTTATCAGACTGCTATTAGGCTAGCTTTGTTATATGGCACAGAATGTTGGGCTATAAAGAGACATCATGCCCAGAAGATGAGTGTAGCAGAGATGCGCATGCTTCGTTGGATGTGTGGTAACACGCGAAGAGATAAGGTGAGAAATGAGAATATTCGTACTAAGATAGGTGTAGCCTCTATAGAAAAGAAGATGAGAGAAAACCGCCTACGATGGTTTTGTCATGTACGACGTAGACTTACAGATGCACCAGTCCGACGAGTAGAGCGTATCAACTTAGGGCAAGTTAAAAGAGCGCATGGCAAACCGAAGAAAACATGAATGGAGGTAATACGACAAGATATGGAGACTAAAGGTCTTAGTGAAGACATATTGCTCGATAGGAATGAGTGGAGAAAGCTGATCCATGTGCCCGATCCGGCGTAATTCTCTTTTGGTTCATGTAGCCTACCCCAAATACTTGGGACAAATGGCTTAGTTGTTGAAACTAGATGTGGTTTCCCCAAATAAATTAATTGATGAAGTATGAGGGGCAAATGTCATGAATAGAATTACAGTATGGAACACGGAACAGTGAAGAATCTTTGGTTTCTACAAAATTATTGTTGGTGAAGTGTGGGTTGTGCATCCAAAGTTTTTTGAAAGGATATATGGGTGTTTCAACTCAATAGTGATTTTTTAAGTGTTAGATCCAAATGTGAATCAATAGAGAAACATCTTCCACATACAGAAATATGAGCTCACATAACCAGAAGGTCAAACTTCCAAGTATATTATCCCACCTATAATTCTGGAAAGAAAAGGGAGAAACCAGTTCACATTTCCAATGGGTGGTTGCTCAGCAGCAACAACAACAACAAAAACTTCTTTTGCACCAAGTCGCCCTCACCTCAGTGCAAAAAGAACAAAATATAAATGAGAAAGCCTCCCTATGGGCTGCTCTAGATAATTTTTCAGGATTGCTTGGAACTAGAAAGTAGCCAAACATAAACTTACACATTGAGTTATTTGATTTTAGGGAGAGGAGAAACATGGATAAGAATAGTATGCTAAAATATTTACTGACCTTTGTTGTAGCAAACTAGGATCTTCCTGGAGAAACAGGTGTCGTCCATCATTTTCGTGAAGCCATGGCATATGTGAGGGTTGTTGCTCACCACTCATTCCTAAAGGCATATTTAGCCCATTCTGGAACTACATGTCCAAGATCGTCCCATGCACCCAGAAATTAATGAGTTAATAATTTGATCAATCATACGAGAGAAGAAATTTCATCATGTACAAAGGCTGTACCTGGGCGGCACATTCAAGTGTCATTAGATGTTGCTTTTCCAAGTTTTCCTGTCAGGCCAAAGCACACACAACCATCACTTTCATGCCAAAGCAGGGGGAAGAAGAAAAAACATAAAACCATCTATTGCTTCAGTGAAATTTGTACATCTGAAAAAAAAAAAAATTTCTCTCCGCTTGAGACATGCTGGTGTTTGCTTTCATCACATTAGCTTGCTTTAGTTTTCATAATTTAATTAGTAAGCTAACATTTAGAGGGTGTAATTATTATGATGAGATAACTACCTAATCTAATTTGCATGGCAGACCCTATAAGCATTCCTCTTGAGTCTTGGAAAGATGAAATGCATTTCAGAGAAACAGACCCTATATGCATTCCACTAAAGTCTGGAAAAAAGAATGAATTTCAGAAGCGCAGACCGATAAGCATTCTACTAAAGTCTGGAAGGAGGAGTACATATCAGAAGGCATCTATCTGAAAAAAACAAACAGATCTTAAAACATCAGTGATACATTGAACTGCTACAAATTAAACTTTTAGTAATAATATACATTACATATCAGCAGCCACCTTAATCGCCTGGATTATATTAGTATAACTCAATATCTTGTTTGATCTGGCTAATTTTCAATATGATGACAAAAGGGTAGTCAAGAGGCAAGTCTAAGATCATTCGGAAGGGCTTCAGCACCAATGACTTTCAGTCACGGTTCAACGTATCGGCCGAGTCGTAGACTCGGCCGAGTCGTATCCGACTCGGCCAATGACGGTTCGACTCGGACCCCAAGTCGATGGGTGGGCGCCGAGTCGACCCGGGTCGGGTCCGACTCGGACTCGACTCGGTCAACTCGGCCGAGTCATCCGCGACTCGGCCGAGTGACCGAGTCGAGTCCGAGTCAGACCCGACCGGATCGACTCGGCGCCCGTGAATCCCAACTTAAAGGGACAGAGAGGAGAGAGAGAGATCAGATCTGATCTCTCTCTCACGCTGCCCCTCCCTCTCGTGTTCTGCAACAACAAAGGAACCCCCCGGTCGCCGTCGATCCTCGCCCTCGCAGGTACCTCTCCCTCTCTCCCCCTCTCTGTCTCTGTCTCTCTCTCTGTCGGACTCTCTCTCCCTCTCCCTCTCAGTCTCTCTCCCTCTCCCTCTTTATGTCCCTCTCTCTCCCTCTCTGTCTCCGTCTCTCTCCCTCTTCCTCTGTGTCCCTCTCTCCCCCTCTCTCTGTCTCTCTCTCCCTTTCCCTATCTCTCTGTGTGTCTCTCTCTCCCTCTCTCTCCCTCTCTGTCTCCGTCTCTCTCTCCTCTGTGTCTCTCTCTCTGTCGGACTCTCTCTCCCTCTCCCTCTCAATCTCTTTCCCTCCTCTCCTTCTGCCTCTCTGTGTCTCTCTCTTTCCTCTCTCCTCCTCTCTGTCTCCGTCTCTCTCCCTTTGTCTCTCTCTGTCAGACTCTCCCTCCCTCTCCCTCTCTCTGTGTCTCTCTCTGTCCCTCTCTCTCCCTTTCTGTCTCCGTCTCTCTCCCCCTCTGTGTCTCCCTCTCTCTCCTTCTCTGTCTCCGTCTCTCTCCCTCTCTCTGTTCCCTCTCTCCCTCCCTCAGTTTCTCTCCCCTCAGTCCCTCTCTCCCCTCTGTTTCTCTCTCCCCTAAGGCCATTTCTCTCTCTCATTTAATTTATTTGAGTTTAATGTAATTTAATTTAGTTTAGTTTAGTTAAACTTAATTTAAGTTAATTTAATTTAATAAAATTTTCTAATTATAATTAAGTTAGGTAATTTAATAATTTTATTGAAGTTAGGTAATTAAGTTAGTGTAAGTTAATCTAGTATAAACTAATTTAGTTTAGTTTAATTTAATTTAGTTTCATGTAATTGAGTTTAATTTAATTTAAATTAGTTTAGTTAACTTAATTTAGGTTAATTTAATTTAATAAAGTTTTGTAATTATAATTAAGTTAGGTAATTAATAATTTTATTGAAGTTAGTAATTAAGTTAGTGTAGCTTAATCTAGTATAAACTAATTTAGTTTAATTTAATTTAGCTTCATTTAATTGAGTTTATTAATGTTATTTAATTTAGTTAATTTTAATTTTAATTTAATTAACAGATAATTTTTTTAAATTTTAGTATGGCTCCAAAGCAACACGATATTGGATGGGAACATGGTACCCATGTTGGTGGAAGTAGAAAACTTGTGAAGTGTAATTATTGTGGGAAACAAGTCCATGTGTGGTATCACTAGATTGAAGTAACATATAGCACATGTACCCGGTCAGGTGAAAGGATTGCGAATATCAAAAGAGGTATCTCAAATAATGAGACGACATCTTTCTGAAAGTAGCAAAGAAAGAGCGGCCATAAAATCCAAAAAAGAGCGACTTATGAGATCTTTAAGTGAGGAAGATTTTTATGATGTGACCGATGAAGATTCTGATAATAACATTGAAGAAATTGACAGTTTAGAAGGAATTGAAAGAAGACAACTAAAACAAGCTATGAAAGAAAGTCGTAAAATAGCTTGGAGATCGGCAGAAGGAGTTGATATTAGTGGCAGTAGTTCGCAGCCTTCAGGATCAGGGATTAACCGTGGATTGCGTCAGAGTATGACTATGAGAGAAGCTAAAATTTCAACCCGTGATATTGATCCTTACATGTTCCCAACAAAACAGAAATCAATCAAAAGCATATTCTCAACCGAGAATATTAAAAGGTTGAAAAATTCATAACGAAATTCTTTCACTACAATGCAATATCATTCAATGCAGCTGATATTGGTCCTTACTACCAAGCCATGATTAATACTATTGCGGAGGCAGGCCCAGGTGTAAAAGACCCTATAGGATACCAGATTGGCAATCTATGTTTAGAGGAGAAAATGAAAGAAATTAAAGTATATATGCTTCAACAAAAACAAAATGGTCGCAGTATGGTTGCACAATCATGTGTGATGGCTGGAGTTCTCGGAATAGAAAGCCTATTGTTAATTTCATGATTTATTGTGATAGAAGTATGATCTACCATACTTCTGTTGATACTATTAATATTTTGAAAACTGCTGATTATATATTCTCGCTAATGGATAAAGTTATTGATGAAGTTGGTGAAGAAAATATCGTGCAGGTTGTAACAGATAATGAGTCAAAGTTTCAAAGCAGCTGGTCACATCTTGATGGAGAAGAGAAAACATTTATTTGGTCCCCCTATGCAGCACATTGCATTGATTTGATACTTGAAGATATGGCTCTGTGAAATCAGTCAAGGAGACATTAGATGATGCTAAGATAATCACATCATTCATTTACAATAGCCTCAAAGTGGTGAATTTAATGAAGCTATTACCAAAGATAGAGATTTGTTGAGACAGGTATAACACGGTTTGTCACCGAGTTTATTTCTATTGAAAGCCCTATTCGCTATGAGTAAGATTTAAAAAGAATGTGTACGATTACTGAATGGCGTGAATTCAACAAGAAAAGGAGTAAAAAAAAGTGTGCGAGATAAGGTTTCTAATCTCATTCTGACTGACCGATTTTGGAAGAAGGCAAGAGAAATCCAAATATTATGGATCCTCTTGTTAGAGTCTTGAAGATAGTTGACCAGGACAAGAAACTTACATCATCTATTATATATGAAGCTATGGATAGAACAAAATTGGCTATAAAGGCATCAAATAAGAACTGGAAGAAGTACTGAGATATCATTGATAGAAGATGGGAGGGACAATTGCATAGACACTTGCATGCTGCTGGTAATTCATTTACCTAGAAATTATATTTGTTGACTAGAAATTGAAACTGTCATATCATAACAATCATGTGCTTACATTATTGCAGCATATTTTTTAAATCCAGCACTCCAATATTCAAAAAAATTTCTACACATCTAGAATTGAGAAATGAATTAAAGGAGGTCATTAAAAGATTGGAGCCAGATTTGAATAAACAAGCAAGAGTTATTAATGAGGTAATAATAATTTATTTATTTCATCGTTATAATGTTATTCAAATATTAACACTTGTGATGTGTATTCTCACAGATAAAATTATTTGTGGATGGAGTTGGAGAATTTGAAAGCTCACTGAATAAAAGAGCAGTGCAACAATCTCTTCCAGCTGATTGGTGGATTAATTATGGCGAAGAAGCTCCCAATCTGCAGAAAATTACCATCAAAGTTTTAAGCCACACATGTTTTTCATCGGGTTGTGAAAGAAATTGAAGCACGTGGTCACTGACTCATACAAAATTGCGCAACCGGTTGGCAATGAACAAGTTGAATAAACTAATATTTGTGCATTACAATATGCGTTTGCGAGTAAGAAACTTGACAAGCAAAAGTGACACTGATGATTATTACAACCCAATTGATCTGAACAATATTTTCAATATGATGATATTTTGGATGAGTGGATTCGTAAGAGATAACAGCCGATGTTACCACCAGATGACTTAGGTTGGTTGGATGAAGGTATTCGTCGTAGTGACGAAAGTGACAGTGATGGCGGTGATGATGGTAATGGCGGTGATGATGACGGCGGTAATGATGATGGCGGTGATGGTGGTGATGGTGATGACGGCGGTGATGATGGTGATGGTGAAGAGACTCGTGGTGTTGATGGAAGCCAACGAGGTAGTGCTATAACATGGGATTCAGAATATTATGCCATACAAGATACAGATCATGGAGGCCGGGCGGAAATTTTACAATAGCGTAGACATTTGGATCGGTTAGTCGATTTCAGTTCTAGCGATGATTATTCGAGTGGACATGATAACTACTCACATGGTCTGAAAGTCATTTACAGGGGTTGAGTTTGACATCTGGCCAATATTCTGGCACTGATTATTCTAGCACTGATGAATATTTTACTAGCAGCACTGAATATCGAGGTTTTGGTATTATCACCATGGAGCTAGTATTGTACAACCCCTACCGCCATATTACTCTGATAATGGATCCCCTGGCCAATTATCTCAACCTACAAGATCTCACCCACAAACATATTATTATCCTTATGGAAACTATATGCCTGATTTCTATACTTATCGCGGGGATGATGATAATAATGATTTTGTGCCTCCTCGTAATTCTGTGAAAATGACTATATTAGCAGGTACTTATGAATTATTTTGTGCAATTTACTATATTATGCATGTATTTTGATATTTTTCTACCGACGACGCTTGTATTTATGATTTCACGTTATGAGTGCTAGGTGATATGTTTTGAATATGTGATACATGAATTTTGATGTCTACATTTTTTTAATGATTTCATGATTTTTTTCATAATTTTTTTGGCGTTCTATGTAGCTTTTGCGCTTATCGTTCGAGTCTGATCCGAGTCGCCGAGATCGATCCGTCTCGGTGCCGGGCCGAGTCGGAGGCCGAGACAGAGACTTTGAACCATGCTTTCAGTGGCCTGATTACATACATCAAGCTGTTGCAATAGTTCCTTCAACCCAAAACAACTGAAACAGAAATACACTACTACTAGGAAATCTGAAAAAGTAACATTTGCTATATTAGCCTACAACCACAAGATGATACTATTATTCTGTGAAAGCATGCACAGAAAATTGTCTGCAAAACAAACCTTCAAATGCATCAAACTTATATGCCAATTGATAGGCAAAAGCAAAAAAGCATGAAAGGATCTATACCTTCTGCATCCGAATTCGATCTAAAGATTCCCTCAGAGATTCTTCCATTGCCCTGATATGTCCATACTGTTGATCTTATCGGATCAATCCAATAACTACAGCAAAAATAATGAAAATGTTAATTAATAAAATATAATATCAAAAAACACACAACATAATAATACTGATTGAAACAGTGTGTTTTGATGCACAGAGCAATCCCAACTTTTAGGCTACAGAGAAATGTTTTGTTTTTGTTATGAAATGATGGCAACTAGCCATCTTCCATAAAGAGAAATCAATGAAACAAAACTCAAAAGCAGGCAAGGCAAGCCACCCAGCCCACCGCCAAAAAAAAAAAAAGAAAAGACCAAGAACGAAGAAGAAAAGAAAAGAAGACATCAATTCACCATTTACAGATATGTAAAGAGATGAATGCGTACAGATGCACAGGCATATATATATATATATATATATATATATATATATATATATATATACATACAGTATGCCTACAACACTATAAAATTCTTTTCTTGATAGTCTATAAGGTATATGATATACTGTATATATACAGTACAAATAAATGGCACACTTATCTATTCTGAAAAGTGATAGCTTAGCAAATGAAAAATTAAATAGTATGGAACAATATAGATTCACAATTGTAACTAAATGGTCAGCTCAGTCTCAATTACATGAGCAATGAGAAGCAAATGAGAAAATAAATCAAAAGGTCAGCAGAAAGGTTTCAGAATATCACCTCAATCTTTTTTCTACTTCGCATATCTGAGCTTGCAACAAGTGTAAGAGATTACTTAGCTCCTGAGGAATGATTTGTCATCAAATTTTAGTTCATGAAATAAAGACTAGAACATCAGGCGTATCTCATCTATAGCTTTGATGATCGTAAATGCATACCTCAGCTGTTTGACTGAAAAGAAAGAGAAAAAAAAAGAGAGAAAGAAAAACACTATTAGAAACTTGTTCAGGCATTAATTAACCAACAAACTCCAAATTTAGCACATACCTTAAACCTAAGAAATCCTCTATATTGACATCATGATCCACTTTTTGAATGTCTTCTTCAGCGCCTATATCCTCAAAATAAAAAAGAGAAATGTTTTCGTTACACACAAAGTACAACTTATGGCTGCTTGCAGTTAATTTTCATAGTTATGGAGTCTTACGAATAAAAAATTCACCTCAATTTTACAATAAATAAACCCCGGTATAACCATTGCTACTGGTGCATCCACTATGCAAGTATCTAGCTAATAAAATTTAGGCTTTTCAATTCTTATACCGAATTGGAAACTGTACAAGCCATAATCTTTATACTGGATTGGAGTTCATAAATAGTTCTTGATATTAACCGCTTGCATTTAAGAACCTTTAATAATTAATGAATATATTAAGGATTGCAGCAAGTAAATGCAAGATGGGCAGAACTACCTCAAGGCTTTCCAATTTCCTGTTCAAATGAAGTAAAATTGCATGCATTAGTGGGTTTCTAATAATTTAAATCGGATGCATCACAAAAGAAATGTTTGCAGACCAAAACAGTTCTACACACCTTTTAGCCCTCTCCTGGGGAGTTAATTGAGCAAACTTTGAAATGACCTCCTCAATATTACTGACAAAAAGCAAAACTTCAGCTGTTGGTCTATTAAGATTTTAAATGATTCTGTGATCACATGGGAAAAAAATCTAAGCTAAATGTATATACATATCAACAAGTGAAACTGTGAAACAAATTACATACTCCAATATTAGATGAGATGGTGAGTGTTTCTCAGTTATGATATTGATTCTCTACACATTACCGAGTTGAATCTATATGAAGCCACAACATCAATGGACAATGTAGTAAGATTGCTTCTGTTCTTAATTATTATCCTGACTTTGGTTATGTTCAATAGTTTCTGCCAATCTTTAAGAATGATATTAGTTTAAGATTTTCATAATGAAATAGGTCTCATCTCAATTAATTAGTGTCTCAGATTAAGATTTTATGATGTCAATAAGAACCAATGGGCTGTTATGCCTTACCCCTTTATCTCTCACATTCCAAACATTCAATAACATTTCACTATTTCCACTCGTTGCCATCTTACAGCCAGTTCCACAATTTCATGTTTAAACATGTTGTGAATACCAATGTCAAAATCTCATTTTCTTGATCAACTTCACTATTCTAAATATATTTTTCCATATGTGTGCATATTAAAACTAACAAGTTTCCATCTTTTGGGGTGTTCTCTTGGCCATCCAATTCAATGAAACTTCATCTCCATATGTAATCAGTAATCCCATAATAGTTGCCTTGTAAATGTAAAGGTTTAATTTCGATTATACTTTTTTTTATTCGCAAATGTTATTTCCATTTTCCCAAAGCAGCAACTTGTTCTTTTCATATTCATCATCCCTCCTCTACAAACAACACAGATCATGAGACTTCCATTGAATTCCAAGTTATCCATTTGAAAAGAGGAAAACCACATGATTAAGGGCGAGCACATGTATAGGCCAGGAACCCATCAAAATTATATGCATCACTGTCCAAGCCTTATCCTCTATGTTATCCTAAGCCCATCAAATAACCTGAAGCATTAAACCATAAACTTCTCTTAAAATCTCAATATCAATTATGCAAGCAAGAAAATTACCATTGCTGTTATACACTAAATGGTATTTGTTTAAGGGAATATACAGTAAATGTTTGAAAGTATAATGAAAGTGTTAATCTTTTGACCTCCTAAAGCAAAATACGAGTCGATGCTAAAAAAATCTAAATTAACTCGTGACAAAATTAGGTTTTTGTGAATGCATTTTACATAATCTTAAGGATCATGCCTGATAATTTTCTTTTCTCCACTTTCATCCATGTCATAATCCTAATGATATATCTCATGTGATGGAGATTAGCAGTGCAGCGTACCTCGTTCTCCGAGGCACAACGTGGGCTTTCCTGTGGGGGAGAACATGAGGAGGACGATGTCAATGTCGCAGAGAATGGAGAGCTCTTGGCTTCTTCAAGATCCCAGCTCTCCTCTTGGAGTAGGTGACCTGGCGCCCACTGTTGTTTTCCAGTCTCTTGATCTTCAATTTGACCCTCCCCATAATATTCTCTCGTCAGAAATTATAAAAGGGGCGAACAGAGAATAATAAGAATCCGTATGTGAAAACCCACCCCCCGTGCTTTGTATAGTCTCACGAATTCAAGAGATTAGGAAGGAAATACACGTAATAAAGGGATCGGAGATGCTAAAATAGCCGAGCAAAAGATGAAGGAAGAAGAGAAATTAGGGATTTTTGGGGATGGGATTAGATGACGATGATGACGATGATGATGATGATGATCATGATGGAGGCGATCTGTTGGATTGATAAATGGAAGAAGATTACGGATGGATGAAGAAAATGAAAATAAAATGAGAGAGAAGGAGACGGGGGAGAGAGAAGTTAAGGAGCGAGGAGCGGAAGTGCGAGATCGGAGGAGAGCACTGTAGGAAAGGGAAACGCGAGAGGCGGGAGCCATTCATTCCGACAACAAACTCATTTCAAATCATCTTCCTCAATGCAAAAATGCGGCTACACCACCCCCCCACCCCACACCCACCCACAAAAACACGCCTGTGATGCTGACGTGGCTAATTCTCCATTAACAACCCTAGCACGCGCGAAAAGCTTAAATGGGCCGGGTTGGATGGGTTCTTAGGAACCCGGTGTGTGTGTGTGATAATAAATAAATAACTAGCGCATCACTCTCCTCGATGAAAAACCAATCGACGGCAGCGAAAGAAGAAGAAGGGAGGAGAGGGGGGAGGGGGGGGGGGGGGGGGGGGGGGGGGGGGGGTGGTGGTGGGGATCTGAGGAGGAGGAGGAGCAGAAAGAGGAGGAAAAAGCGAGGAGGAGGAGGAGGAGAAAGAGGGGATGATCAGATAGAGGGAAATGGGGAAGGGGCGAGACAAAGAAGGGAAAGAGAGGAGATGGCCAACTGCTGTGCAGAGAAAAGGAGTGGGGGGGGGGGGGGGGAGGGGGAGATAGGATAGATGGACAGACACAATTTCTGAAGGCGTCACGGAAAAAAATCTCCGTTCAGTCGATTTTGATAATATAAGCATGTTTTGAGAGAAATAAAATCCCTCCATCAAGTAAATAAATAAACAAGCAAATGGACTTACCCGGTACCACCGCTCATGGGAATGAACTGCTTTCATGGAAATACATCTTGTAAGTTGTAACATGAGACGCACCACACCCTTCATAATGGAAGGATAGCTGCGGAGAGATTTCAGCAGAAATGAACTATTATACAAAATTGGAAGGATTGAAGCTCAAAGTTTATGGAACAGTCCCTGCCTGATGCAGTATACAAGTACTCAGAGTGAGCATGCAAACAGTTGTGCATAGAGTGTAAACTTGCCAATATTCCCCCAAATACAAAAAAAAAAAAAAAAAAAAAAAAAAAAAAAAAAGGGAGCCCTCGGACCGGGAAATCAACAACTATCGCTTTTTAACATCTCGGAGGCGGCAAACAAATAATACCACTTGAACAAGAACAGCATATCATAACTTCACAAGAATACACACGATTGTGCCTTGTCCTCATAGAATTCCACTTCAGTCTACTCTGAGAATCAATAAAACATATAAGATACATAATCCTCTATTCTGAGTAGCTGATGGCTGATGGAATATTACGCATTTCAACAATCACTGTCACAAATAACTACTACTACAAGGGCATGACCGAGAGCCCTTATCCAGATACAACACAGGACTAATTCCGTGAGCTAGGAAATACAAGCAATGGCGAGGGTTGCTCATGCCTGACACATACAATCGGGAGCAGGGTATGTGCATATGGATTGCTTTGCCTTTCTAAGTCTGATCTGTCCTTGCCTGTTTTTGTGCCCTTCCTGGACTGCCCGCTGAAACTCAGCCATTCCATTGCTCCTATCAGAAGGAGCTGACTAATAGAGCCATGCTGGTCTCATTGTCTTCAAGTTCTCATATGTCCTATGGCCCACCTGCATCCCACACCAGAAACCATAACCATTTTTGCTAATTCAAATAAAAATTGCACTGTGAGCCTGTGAAACATAAAATTATCAAGGTATAGGAAAATGTTTCTCGTATACCATTGCATTGTGCATATCCCCGGCGATGCAGAAATGAATATGTCACTGTGCATGCTCACATAGTAATCAACAGCAGCTAAAGAGAAGCCTTCCCCTCAACCTTTGCAAGTTCTTCTTCAGA